>MQTX01000129.1:451849-550432 GCA_009735665.1 Angiostrongylus cantonensis
ATTATATATGCGCACATATATTCGATAAGAGAAAGTTGATAAATAACAGCTTCTCATAAAAGGAAAATATCGTAGTGACTGTCGTTGGCCACTTTGTTGCTTCGCTTTACCACCACAGTTTGTTAAGCAAAAAAGCATAACAAGTTTCCCAAACATAAAACTAAAAATAGTTTCAGAGCGGAGAACTGCTGTCGTAAAAAATAAAGTAGCATTCTGTTAATACTTATCTATTCGCATAAACAGTATCAGCAAGTTCTACACCAAAAGAGGAAGGAACCTATAATCTCAATCCATTTATATCTCGGACAGTGAACGAAATTGCTTTTAGTGCACGTCGAACGCCTTATCCGTCACATGGTAATGAGCCATGCTTCAGAAATAATAGTGATCTTCTAACTCTCTTTTCGGGATGCTACTAGAACGGTGGTAGTAGTAGAGCCCAGCGTGCACAACGTCCTGTTTCAAATCTCCGTCTGACCAACCAAGCCTCTCATGTCATTGCGGTCGGGAAACTGTTAGCAGACTTGTTCGTGATCAGCTTGCAGTCTTCTACTCACGAAACGTTGCGTCTGCTTGTGATGAGGAATTGGAAACAACTAAGAACGGCTATTCAGGGATTTCATGGACAGCAGACTCGAGCAGTAATTAGCAGCATTCGTAATGAAGAAGCAAATCCTCAAGCAACCAGACTCACGTAAAAAGTTGAGATCTATCGTGGATAATATACGCAAGAATACGAATCAAATGAGAGATATTCTGGAATCCCCACAGCAGATGTGGGGATGGTTGTTCCAATTAAAAACACAAATTCTTGCCTGCTTTTAAATTAAAACTGTATCACCTGTATCACCTGCAGTACCGTTGATCGTCGAGTGACTCGAGCGTGCGCGAGTAAATCCTCCATTTTTCCTTGTCGAGTGCAAGAGTAGCCCAGTGGGTTCTCCTCGCTTTAGGAACTCGTCGAGCATCACATCTTTCTTCTAGACTTTTCGTGAAGAGCGCTGACCACCGGGTCGGTGGTCTTCCTGCAGTTCGTTTGACATCCCGAGGAGTCCAGTCACTAACAGCTCTTGTCCATCGGTTATTATTCATACGCCTTACGTGTCCGGCCCACCTTATCTCCAACTGTTTGGCGTATAAAACGGCATCTCTGATTTTCGATCGTTGACGTAGGTCGGAGCTCCGGATCCCATCCCTTACTTGTGCGAAACGGGATACTCCTAGCATCGTCCTTTCGACTGGGCGTTCGATAACGCTGAGTGATCTTTCATCCTGCTTACGTAGCGACCAAGTTTCTGACGCATACGTTAGGGCAGGAAGAACCGTTGAGTCGAAAAGGTGGACACGGAGTCGGGTGTTCTTTGTTCTCTTCACTACATCCTCGACGCTCTTAAAAGCTCCCCAAGCCGCTCGTTTCCTTCTGCTCAGCTCTGGAACTAAGTGGTTCATCACATTGATTTCCCGACCTAGATAGACATAACTGGAGCATTCAGAGATATTCGTTCCGATGAGTGTTAATGAAGCAAACAAAACCAATCCGCTCTTCATGAACATCGTTTTCTTGAGATTTAGTCGAAGACTAATCTTTCCACATGCTTTATCAAAGTCCGCAAGCATTCGTTCCGCTTGGCTAATGTCTCGTGTTATAAGAACGATATCATCAGCAAAGCGAAGGTGGTGTATCTGCCGACCATCGATTTTCACTCCCATATTATCCCATTCCAACGTTCGCATGACGTTCTGGAGGGTGGAGTTGCCTATGTCGTGTTGGTCGCCCTTGTTGAACAACAACACGGTCTTGCTGGTCTTCCACTGAGTAGGGACCTTCCATTCAGACAGGCAACGTGTGAAGAGCCGAGCCAGTGTGCTTACGAGGACTGGCGGAAGGTTCTCCAGATGTTCTGATCTTATCCTGTTCGGATCTGGTGCTGTTCGATTTTTCACCGACGAAATGGCATGTCGGATTTCGGAAGGGAAAACCGGTGAAACAGCATATCCATCCTCTTTTATTTCATAAGACGGGAGATGGATGTGGCTATCGAAGAGATCTGAGTAGTAATCGTGGATGATTTTCTCCATTGCCTTTCTGGACGCTGCAACTGTTCCGTTTGAGTGTCGGAGTACAATCATCTTGGTCAATATTGTCGGAGTACAATATTTGGTGAAGCTTTGGTAGGTTTCCGAATACTTTCACAGCCTGTGCAGCTTTGACCATTACTGCTGCTATTCTCTCCTTAAGATCTTCTTTCATCGCCTGTCTGCATTGTTTCGCAAGCTCGGACGTTAGTTCGCGGTTGCCTGCAGTTCAAGCGATTCCACGCTGGCGTATTAGCTCGAGAGTTTCTGGAGACAGACGTCTCTTGGTGACCTTCGAACTCTCAGCTTTCATGGCCCTAACGTAAAGATGTTGAATGAGCTGACGATGTCAAACGAACTGCAGGATGACCACCGACCCGATGGTCAGAGTTCTTCACGAAAAGCCTATAAGAAAGATATGATGCTCGACGAGTTCCTAAAGCGAGGAGAACCCACTGGGGTACTCTTGCCTGCTATAGGGAAAAATGGAGGATTTACTGGCGCCGGCTCGAGTCACTCGTCGATCAACGGGACTACAGGTATACAGGTGATACAGGCAGACACATGGATGCTGCATGGATTTTGCAGTGATTAACACATTTTGTAACAAAAGAGAAGTGCAAATACTGATGTTAATGAGAAGAACATGTGTAGCTCATACTCTGAAAGCGCTTCACCTCACGTGAATCAGAAGCAACCCAAAGATTGACGCCCAAAAATTGGTGGTCGTCGTAGGAATTAATGACCGTTTCGTATCGCCAGAAACAAATGTAGTTTTCTCGAATGTTTCAAATTCCCAGAATAAAAATTTAACAATTAAGAATTTTACGACCGCGAATATTTGGTTGTTTTGATTGTTTCCACTGAAAAAATTGTTCACCTCAGATGCTCCAATAGCGCTGCATAATGTTCTCTAGAACGAGCACGAAATCGGTACCACGTAGCACGAACGTAACTCCAAACTCCGATCAGTCATAATATGGCAGTGAATCAGGCAAGGAGACTGTAACTAAAGCTTCAAGTGGCCTACCCTTTTTTCCACCATCAGTAGGTGAAAGCACCGAGAATTGCACGGTGCCATGCTCGGGAGGTAGCAGTTTCCACAAGGATCCTCATTAATAGGATAGACTGATGAAAAAGGATATGAGATTGTTATGAATATCCACAAAAGCAGAAGGAAACGGTCAAATATTTCTCAAGCCGGGCCACTTTTTCAATGGGACACCACAGCTACTAGCGCACTGCTCAGCTGACCCTGAATAATTTATGCAGCTTGTCTATAGACGTTTAGGAAGCGCTGGCAAAATATACTTCAATTCCACACATCGTTTTATAAGCAGAATAAAAGCCATCCACCTTCAGAGATTCAGATCTAAAAATGGAAAGAAGGATAAAAAACAATATCGTTTCTTGGAAACAAATAAATAAAGTGGGAAAAATTCTATATATTCTGTCGAAGGAACATTTTTGTGCTTTGCATTCGAAGGATCGCCTTCGGACAAGAATAGCTAGTGGGTCCATATTGATGTGCAATAATATTAGGTTTAATCACAGTTTTAAGTTATTATTTACTGCCTACTCTTTTTAATGGCAGGTTATATACTGCGAAATATAACTTTAAGGATGCTGAGATGTTTGCAAAGATCCGGACCGCAGGTGTCTGCGGTTGGGAACGAAGGCGCTATTGTCCTTTCCGGGGAGTGACGCGTTCACCACCACACCATGCGGGTCCTTCGTTTTGCTCGTCTCTCAGCTAGCTCTATCGATCTTTTTGCCATCAGCAATCAACCTTTCTCTTGCTTGTGCTTTGAAATTCGTCAAACAGTCGGTCATCCAATACATTCTCACGAGATTCCCAAGTGTTGTACTTGTTCCCACAACCGTTCCATTTGACGAGATATTCGGTTTTTCCCTTACGTTTACGTTTCTTCAGTAGTGCTACGACGGCAAACGCGTTGCTTTCAAGTGGTTCCATGGAGTTCGGCGTCAGTGTTGCAACACAGCTGGAGATAGCGGACGGTATGAGCGGAGCAGGCAATCACCGCTGATGGGAGATTGCTGTTGGAAAAGGTCGATAGAACTAGCTGAGAGACAGGCGAAACGAAGGACCCGCATGGTGTGGTGGTGAATGCGTTACTCTCCGGAAAGGACAAAAGCGTGTTCGTTCTCCACCGCAGAAACCTGCGGTCCGGAGTTTTGCAAATATCTCAGCATCATTAAAGTTATGTTAGGTCTAATGCCAAAATAGCTCTACAACGAATGATCGAAAATCTTTGAGTAATTCACATATCTCGGCTTAAGAAACCATGACGCAAAAGCTCATTTCGAAGTTCAGGGCATATAAAACATGTTTCCAGAGCTTCGATGGAAAACGCTTATTTCAAGGTTGAGCGCAAGTAAGGCGCTTTTCGAGAGTTTTGCCCAGAAAGCGCCTGTTTTGACGTTAAGCACACATCAGGCGTTCTTCGAGAGTTTCGTTAGGAAAACGCTTATCTCGAGGTTAAGCGCAAAAAAGGTGTTCTTTGAGAGTTTCCCTAGGAATGCGCTTATTGAAAGGTTTGGCGCATGTTAGGCGATTTCCGAGAGTTCAGCTCGGAAAACGCCTATTTCGACCTTAAGCTGACGTCAGGTTCTTCAAGTGTTTCGCTCGGAAAGCGCTCATTTCAAGTTTTAGAGCATGTCCTATTTCACAGTTCACTGCCCCATCAAGGGTTTTTGAGAGTTTCACTTGTAAAGCGCTGCAATAGCGTACTTTAGACGTCATTAGGTAGTTTCGCCCGGGAAATGCTTATTTCACGGCAAAGGCACGCTGAACGTTATTCGAGAATATTGCTTGGAAAACGCTTATTTCACAGTTCAGAGCACAATCGTGCGTTTTCTTAGAGTTTCGCTAGGAAAACGCTTTTTTGAGGGTTTAGCGAACGTTAGGCAATTTCCTAGAGTTCAGCTCCGAAAACGCCTATTTCGAGGTTTAGGGCACATAAAACATGTTTCGAGAGCTTCGCTCATAAAACGCTTATTTCGTGGTTTAGCGCACATTGGGCCATTCTAGAGTTTTGCCAGGAAAACGCGTATTTCAGAGTCCACTGCACCATCTGGCGGTTTTCGAGAGTTTCCTAGGAAAACGTTTATTTCGACATTAAGCGCACAACAGATATTCTTAGAGAGTTTTCCTCGGAAAGCGCTTATTTGAAGGTTCATCGCAAATTAGGCGATTTGCGATAATTCAGCTCGTGCAAACGCTTATTTCGAGGCTTAGCACATGTTAGGCCTTTTTGGAGAGTTTTCCTCAGAAACGCTTATTTCACGACCTAGCGCACATCAGGCGTTTTTCTAGAGTTTTGCTCGGAAAGATCTTATTTCCGACTTAGCACACATTAGACTTTCTTCGAGAGTTTCGCTCGGAAAACGTCTATTTCACGGCTTAGCGCACGTTAGGTGTTTTTCGAGAGTTTTTCCAGGATAACGCGTGCTTCACAGTTCAATGCACCATCGGGTGTTTTTGTAGAGTTTTTTTTTTCTCGGAAAGCGCTTGTTTCACGGTTTAGCTCACGTTAGGCGATTCTCAAAATTCAGCTCGGAAAACGCCTATTTCGACGCTAAACGCACATCAAGTGTTTTTGGATAGTCGCTTTGAAAGCTCCTATTTCACGGTTTAGCGCACATCAGACATGTTTCGAGAGTTTCGCTCGGAGTCAGTAACAACAAATTGTAGATTAGTGATATTTTGGCTATGCAGTCTTCATGCACTTCACGAAGAATCTCCATGTAACCATTGAATGAATTGTGATAGTCTGAATGGTGCAGTATGACTAGGAGAACATTCTCCGCCAATTCGCTGCTTGTCAGCGCCACGAATCGAAACAGAATTCTTTTCTGTGATAAGAGACGAAATGGTGTGAGATAAGATGACCGACTATTTCTTGCGAGCGTTAGGAAATGCTTGACTGATCTCTTCGCAGTCCGGTCATTTGGACAGCTTTGCTCGATTAGAAGTATTAACGCTTCAGGTTTTGGAACCAAATAGTTTTAAATACATACTTTGCTGTTTCACAATGGCAGGATGTTTTAACAGATTAATCAATGAAATTATCCGTGTGATGTGTACGACTGCTAGCTGAGAGAACTGCGCGTCAACCTGGTGAAAGTAAAGGTTTTGACCTATCTTCGAAGCCTTAAAAGCAGCCTACTACTAACTCCTTTAAATTTTTCGCTTTGAAGTAGTTTTAAACGTTAGACGGTTGCTCTGAGCTGCTTACGTTGAGCTCATCTCGCGCTCATTGCTCCTTCGATATATTTAACAGCTGATCGTTCTTATGTGTTATTGCGCATCTCAAGTTTTATTTCTTTATTGCCGATGTTTTAGAGAGTGCTATAATTCTCCAAAACCTTAATTTGCTAAGGAATATTACATAGGACGTAGCAAAGAAGAATTTCGCCCGTGGATAGACGAGCTTCCAACTGCGTCGTCGGACGAAAGTGAAAACCAAATCCTTCCGGTGCATTTCCTTCGGCATTGAGATTTCGTCATTTTTGTCAGAAAACGGCTTTTGTTCATATGTAGTCAATAAGAAGAATAACCTTTGACGCTCACCAATCTCTTAGTGGAAGGCTATGCATTTAACTTCATTCGGTATCGCAGAGATGACTGGATGTATATTTGGACTCAACGACTTAAGGAAACCTGCTAACATATGAAGTCAGTGCTGCTATCTTCCCAGCAGCGTTTGATGACAATTTGCCGACCACGTGACTGGCCCTGACGAGTGACTCCGTGAGCCCTGATGTGGGATCAAACAAGCACTCATTTGTTGATTTTTAGTACACAGCATCTCTAACCAGTGCCGTAGATACGTCGTAGCATTGACAAGCAACGAATTGTCAAAGAATATTTTCCTAGTCATACTGCACCATTGTGACCAACTAGCTATCACAATTCACTCAGTAGTGACATGGAGTTTCTTCGTGAAGTGCATAAAGATTGCATAGACAAAATATCACTATTCTACAATGTCATTACCATCGACGTCAGAACAGGGGCTATGAAAGGCAATCCTAACATGCGGAAATTATTTAACATGGGAGTGAAAATCGATGATCTGCAATTACACCATCTTCGCTTTTTTGATGACACCTTCCTTATAACAGCAAACATTAGCCAAGCGGGACATATGCTTGTCTACTTTGATAAAGCCTGTGGAAAGATTGGTCTTCGACGAAATCTCATAAAAGAATGTTAACGAGGAAAGGATTGGTATCGTATGGCCCACTGATGCTCAGTGGAACCAATATCTCCGAATGCTTTAGCTGGATCGGGAAGTAAACATCATAAACTACTTAGCCCCAGAACTGAACACGAGGAAGTGGTGCGTTGGAAACTTTTAAGGGTACTGGAAATGTGGTTAAGAAGAGCAAGAATGCTCTATTCTATGCTCTCTTTTTCGCCCCAACGATTGTTCTCGCATTAACATTCGCAGCAGAAACCTGGTGTTTGCGCAAGTAAAATGAAAGACATCTCGCAAGTGAAAGAACGAATCCACGATTCAGACCCACATCAACGATCAAAAATCAGAGACTTCGTTCTACACGTAAAAACGTTAAAAATTAGATTGGAAGCAAGCATAACGCGCCTAGGCGACTACTGAAGGAGAGAGCCGTTAGCGACTAGATTCCTCGCGATTTCAAGCGCACAGCAGCCACTGGGTTACTCTTGCACTCAACAGGAACAAGTGGGAAATTTACTGCCATTGGCTCTAGTTATTTGCCGATCAGCGACACGATATATTGTGTTAGAAGTGGTTTACCGGTCAACATCGGTTAGTAAGCGACGCGTGTGGCGCAGTGGTTGGAGGCGCCACTGTGACACGCACGTGGAATCGATCCCTGAGCCCGTGGTCCACCAAGCCTTCCCTCCCTCTGGGGTCGGCAAATTGGTACCAGACTTGTCTGGGAGGATAGCAGCACTGGCTCATCTCTCAGGGATCGATTAACGTCAAGAGCTTTATCCTTTTATCCTTTTATCGGTTAATAATAATATTAATATTAATAGTATTGATAATGTAATGAATGCGATGAACAAAAAGTGTCATACAAAACAGCATTAGTTTACGTAAACTCGCTAAGTTCTGTGAATTTCGATACGCGATAATGCAAATATTGAAGGCAATACGTCAATCTCTACGGTTCTTATCGCAAAATATTTATCAATTTGCGTTGCTCAACGAAGAAAGTCGGTTGCCCCATTATGCCGTTCGACAAGTAGAGAGCAGGTTTACTTTAGTCGCTAATCTCCTAACACAACAACGTTCAACTCTCACTTGATAATCTGTACCGATCGGGGTACTATGGGTATTAAACTTTAGAAGTAACAACTTTTTATTCTCAAATTTATCGTTCTGTTATCGATCACTGACAACATCAGTGATGATTTCACAGTCTACAGTATTACTCAAAGTAGTCGGCTCTTTTTTGTGCATGGAAAATTTCGAAAATTCTCGATACTCTTCTTGCCCATGGGAACATAAAAGAGGTGTGAACTCAACTTTCATGATGATCATTAGATCTTCATGGTTTTACGTGTTTGATGTGAACTCTTTCACTACGTTGATAAGACAACGGGGTGTGGCATCTATCTGTCTATCTATATCTTTCTATATCTATCTATCTCAATCTATGTATCCTTGACGTTGAATCGCTCTTCGTGTTCTTATTATTCGTTTGAGCATGCAGAAATCATTTTCATCATATGACAACCAAGAAACGATGATCTTTTTAATTGCTTTATTTCACATCAGTCATGGGAATACAGACACTTCTTGCATCCGATTCGTTTTCTGGCATCCACTATTCACGAGGACTTTCTAACTTTCGCATATGATTCAGCTGTAACTTCTGGATTTTTTCGTTTTCGTCAGAACGTTGTTGCTGCTTTACTCGACTCTCCTTGAACTCTTGAGAGAGCCGTGCTAGGGCGCTGCCAAATGCGAAAAGGAGTTAGCTTGCTGCAGGTAAGGCTGGTCCCAACTTTCCGCAACCGTATATTGGGAGGCTTGATGACCTGGGTTCAAACCTGCAGCGTTCTCATGGAGAACGGCATCAGTACCAATGCGTTGCTCACTCCACAAACAAGGATTTAACTTGCTAGATCCAGATTCGTCACAGAGCAGTGTTGTATCTTCTGGACCTGTAAATCCGTTCCGGACAGTCAGCACAGTTCAACACTAAACCGAGTTACGCATCCATTTGCATCGAATCAAAAATACCTCTACGATATGTTTAAGTTACATCTGCTCATTCCGTTTTGCACCAAGTATCTTCAAGATTGCTTTGATTTTTCGCGCGTCTTTAAGATATGCAAATATCTGTTTTTCAGCTATTTGAGTCATACATTGCTGTAGCAACAATGAAAATATCAGTCGTGATTCTGATAATACCCGTGGCCATGGCTATGATAGACGACGAGATGGACTTGTTGCTCGTACACGGAGTAAGTAGTCTTAAGCACCGTTCAAAGAGTGGCAGATAAAACCGCAAGAGTTTATCCTAACACCACTTGCTCCTATATATTTTTCAAAAGCATTGGTCCACTACTTTCTTTTGCATTCGCTTTTACGAAAAAGCAAAGCAATCGAAGAAACCAAAATATTTAAAGATTAATTGATAGAATTAGCTGAGAGACAGGCGAAACGAAGGACCCGCCTGGTGTGGTGGTGAGCGCGTTTCTCCCCGGAAAGGACAATAGCGCGTTCGTTCCCCACCATAGACACCTGCGGTCCAGAGTTTTGTAAATATCTCAGCTTCATTAAAGTTATATTTCGCAATATACCCTGCCATCAAAAAGAGTAGGCAGTAGACAAAAACGGTTAAAATATCTCAGCTTCATTAAAAGTTTTATTTAAAGATTGTCAGTATAAAATGTCAGGTGTGGCGACATGGTGATCGCTCACCAACAAGAACCTTTCCAACTGATCCAATTCAAGAGGCAGATTGGACATTTGGTGGAGGAGGATTCGGACAACTTTCACCGGTGAGAACATTCGGCGTACAGCCTTCACCAACGCCGCTGCGCCGTGCATTTCGCCGCATTCGTAACATCGCAGAGGTGATGTGATTCATATTCTACCCATGCAATGAACTGTGGAACCTCACTAATCTGGAACCAATTTTATGACTCAGAACAGATCACTAACTCGGTTTTCCGAGAAATCGGAGACGATCTATTGACATTCTGCGTGTTACAGGACATATCTAGCCAATGCGCTACAGAGGTCTAATTTATGTGGCACGAACACAAGCTGTAATTATGTGAAGCATTCTTTTAACGATAAACATAAGCAATAAACTATAATTTTTAGAAAGGAATGGCACAACATTTAAAATTTGGAAAACTTCTCCGAAAGCTCTACGTTGACACAGGCTTCCTAAGCAATTCCTATTCATCAAGAGAGGTTTCTGAATTTTTCGCTTTGACAAACTATTGAGAGTTTCTAGAAAAAATACGACGAGATTTTGAAACCACTTTTTAGGTTTACATTCGATCGACAGATGTGAACCGCACGATTATTTCAGCGATGTCGAATATGCTGGGTATGTATGGTCAGAACGATGGCTCTAGTCACGCTGGAGTCGACTATCCCAATGAGACTGGATGGCCAGTCGGATATGTACCAATCCCTGTGCATGTTGTAGATTTCCGCACTGACCACGTACGCTACTTATTACCAAAATTTGCAGTTTGTTGTTTAAAACTATGCTCATGAGTTAGAAAAATCACGCAATACAATATAGACCAATAGTAAGAAGGATGTCAAAAGCATGATAGAAGATTATTCCTGAGAGGGATATCGAAATGCAATCTAAACTTGGTCCTATCTGGTCGGGGTTGGCTGCCAACTTAAAGCGAGTCTAACGTTCACATCTCGGAGTTCAATTAATAGTAAGCCTACTCTAACGAAACACTGGGTTTTACTGATGGTTACTTTCTCTCCAAAAACTAGAGCAAGCAAAGCAATGGAAGCACAACTAGAAACGTACGAAATAGTTGCATCAACACTGTAAAGTACCTGTCACATTTTGTATCAGAACGAATAGTGAACTCGCGGGGTAGTTTATGACACGTAAACGTTAACGATTTGCTACTTCATTGGTGACGTACTCCATATATTCACAGTTGGTGGAGACAGGGTTCAAAGTGATGTAGATAAGAAGTTTTGGAAAGCATCCATGTTTCACCGTCCATTCCATCAATGTCGAGGTACCAGCGAGAAGATTTCCACATTTGAACCTTATCTTATTCTGCTTACCAATTTCGAAAATACCACAAGAGTATCAAAACTATTTGCCAATATGCTGGCAATCAGATTAAACCTTCTGTCATAACCTTCAAAACCATTACAGAAGTAAAGAAGTGACCTACTTTAAATGAATGGTATGCCCAACTAGGCTTGCATGAGAGGAGAGAAACTTTGATTTTTAAGTAGGAGTCATCATTTTTCAGCTATCAATCACCTCTACGACGGTACGAATGGAGTCAAATGTATAGCGCCGCCTTGACCGATGGTTCAACATCAAGCTTCTTTTCGTATATCCTGTTTGATTGGATGTTTCGATGGTTGGATTGCCCGTCTTCACTGGTATTACGGGCCCCAGGAAAATTTGCATTCTTCGGAGATCTGCTGGTTTAGCCACAGTGGTGCCCTGGAGCCCCACAACCCTGACAAAGTTTACCCCAGTTCGTCACCACCACAGGCAGTCGCAGCCCAATATCATTCTATCACTTGTAATTCTGTTAATCATTAAATTACTTACTTGAGGTGACTCTGGTAATATCATCATTTGGCGCTGCAGCTCAGAGTCTCAACGCTGTGACGGTGGTTAATCGGTATTGAACACCAAGAACATTTAAAACTGGATATGTGTGATACAAAATAGATGGTCTAACCCAGAGACCAGTACATTTTCAACAGTGAATAATTCAGTCTCTACAGAAACCGTTCGCCAGCTTGGCTATGGGAAAACTTGATTTACTCTACGCTAGAAAAAAGCTCGTTCCATCCAACAGCGAAAACGAATTTTCAAAAAAATCAAGCATTGTTTCCTAGATGCACCTCGAAGCTGTGCTAACTATGCCTGCCACAATTCTTTAATGAATCGGATCTCCCTCATATGAGGCATCTCGAGCCGGTTAGTCGCGAGGCTACGTGGCGCGTCCCCAGGTGGCGGATATGGGGTTAATCGCGGACCAAAAGCGACCTTTGCTTCCCTGAGACGCAGGTGGATCCAGGTGATGGAGTCCCTGTTTTTGCTGCGCCGATTTGGCACATACTTTCTGTATTTGCTAGGCGTATTCATGCATGCGTGTGTGGGTGCGTTCTCGCTTTATGCGGATTGTATTCTACGAGTCAATTCGGCCAAAAGCCTGCAATCAAGTGACAGGGAAGTATATGGGGGGCAGTTAGGAGTCGCCTCCAACAAATAAGCTCCATTTCCACTCTGGGAGAGATTGGCAAGCTACCCGTGAGTATAACCAGTTCCCATGTTCAGAGCCCAGCAAGCTATACATGGGTATCAAATATGCTAAACACAGCAAAAAAAAGGGCCTCATTCCTCTGACCCCGAAAGAGCCTCCAATTTCGTAGCGTTGGGTAGGACGAGTACGGAGAGGCTGCTAAAATCTCAGGGCCAATGGAAGCTGCCTAGATCAAGAACTATGGTTACGTTCTACATGGACTTGGAGAGGTTCTACAGAGACGACCGTACATTCTTCAAGGTCATCATTGGAGATTTCAATGCCAAGATCGGACCAAGGAGATCGTCTGAGGAACGTCACATTGGGACCCATTGATTAGAATAGAACGAACAGGTTGAGCGGCTATCTGAGTTTACCATGGCGACCAAGACCCGATATCGCTGTTGTCCCAAAATTTTACACGGGGTCAGACCACCGTCTCCTTCGTGCAAGATTTTATTTCCCATGGAAAGGAGAAAAAGCCACTAGATTGAAAAACTGAAGTCCCAGAACCACCACAAACTGGCACTTATTCAGCTCATTAGTCGGCTATTGGGAAGATGCCGTTGTCGACAACATCGACAAGGAATACGATCGCCTCATTCAACACCAAGTTAGCTTGCTGTCTCTCGTCTACAAACATTTTACTCGAGTCGCCCTAAACAGGATTGACAGAACACTGGACGAAGGACGCTCGAAGCTGTGCTAACTATTTCTGCCACAATTCTTTAATGAGGATGTTTTGCATAGTTTCTTCACAACCGCCAAATAATTGCTTTAGAAGAGGAGAACACTGAAGTTAAGATCGATTTCAACGAATCCAATACGACAGATGGTAATAAGTGCCAACGACGAAAGTTCCTCTATAATGCTGAGATTTTTGCAAAACTCCGGGTCGCAGGTGTCTGCGGTTGGGAACGAAGGCGCTATTGTCCTTTCCGGGGAGTGGCGCGTTTATCACCACACCATGCGGGTCTTTCGTTTCGCCTGTCTCTCAGCTAGTTCTATCGACCTTTTTGCCATGTAGCTGCATTCCAGAGTTTTGCAAATATCTCAGCATTATAGAACTTATATTTCGCAACATACCATGCCGTTAAAAAGTATACGGAGTAAATAAAAAGGTTAAGATTGTGATTATAACTATGGTCTCAGCTTAATTGGGTTCAATGCCGATTCGCGCTCCCCAGATCAATCCCGCTGACGGGTGAATGCTGTGGCAGAGATCGATAGAACTTGCTGAGAGACAGGCGAAACGAGAGATCCGCATGGTGTAGTGGTGAACGCGTTACTCCCGTAAAGAACGATAACGCATTTGTTTCCCACGTTTGTTTCGGAGTATCTCAACAGTATAGAAGTTATATTTCGCAAAATAGCCTGCCGTTAAAAAGAATAGGCTGTGAATAAAAAGGTTAAGACAAAAGTTCTTTTCTGACAGTCCTTCAATTGCAAAATAAAAGACAAAATAAAGACCAATAAGTGAAAAAAAGTTTAAATCGTTCTTATTTTTGAAACTCTATTTGAGACCAAAGCGCCTCTTAAGAAGAGCTATCTCTTATTTTTTTCTTTAAGGTTTGACTTGTAGTCATGGAGAAGAAGTATCTCCAAGACTGGATAACCCCGTATCTGGTATTAAGTCCTAGTTCTCAAGATCGACTTTCTACTAACCTCGGCATTGGATTATAAATGCGTCGTTTCCTTTCTCAGCAATCTTTTTCGGTTCTGCCGATTAAGGCAATTCTTCGGCAGAACCGAAAGAGAGAAAAAAAGCGGTGGGTTTTTTTTGAGAGGCCGTAGATATTGTAATTATCGCTCAGATTTTCATCTTTCTGTTTGTGCTGTTGAAGTGTTTGACCTAGTAAGTTGCGTATTGGTGTACCCTTCCAGGCTCTGAAGAAGGTGATTCTGCCGAAACGTCAGCTTGGATTGTGTTGTATTGTATTGTGTGTTTTTCTATGAAAGTAAATGTATGCTGTATAACAACCTCGCGATTGCTGAACAAGAAAACTACGCATTCATATTCCAATGCCGAGGTTAATAGAAAGTTAAACATGGGAACTGTTACAAGATGCATTGGGAGAATTCGCTACGTGGAAATGCAGGAACCCACTAAAGCAACCACGTACATGATTGGTGAACGTCACTGTGGCAGACATCAAGCTGTACTCCCAGCGAAAATTACTGCTGAATGATACTCGCAAGTGATACCGTCCTCGAAACTGATCACCACCGTAGGTGACGCTCATTACTATCAAGTGGATGGAAAGTGTGCACTACAAATTGCAAAGATAGGGCATAGAACAACCATGTGAGTAAGAAGTTGCTCAAAACGCTCGAGATACTGCTATCTTAAACCCTTGCCAGTATTGCAGACACGAGATAGCAGCCGTTCATGTTTAACTTTGAGTAAACAGGAAAGAAAACGAGATCGTTTAAGGAGTAGTTTAGTATTATATGTGAGGAGCTTTTCTAGATCACAGTTAAGTCTCTAGTTTGTCATAAATGTGTGTGTTTTTCGTTCTAAGAAACAATTTTGTTCTATTTAAAGATTGGAAATCCCGATGCAGAATGTAAGCGAATGTCACTTCTGTGGGAAATGGCGAAAGCTTCTCCTGAGCTTCAAACTTTTCAGAAAGAGCCGAATGTTAGTGAAAACATAATCTGCTTTTTCTCATCAACTGCTTGGAGCGAAGAATATGGTGACATTGGATTTTCAGGTGCTGGAATTACTTCATCACTTGACGGGGTACTGCGGACAGACTATCGATATCGACAATTTATGGTCAATTCGTGATGTGCTCTTCATTGAGGTACGTTCCTCTATGGCATCATGACCTTCAGCTGAGTAGCTGTATGAACAACACAGCGAGCTTCGGCGTTTTCCAATCGTCATGTTTCTTAGCGAAAAAATTCCCTGGTACTTGTGAAGTTTTGGATTACTGAGTCAGATCTGTGACCATGTGGCCAATCATAAATAACGGTTCTGACTAAGAGTACAGCTGGACGGTGAATCGCGAACACACCGCCAATAAGTAAGTGGCCAGGTCTACTTTGCCGTCTGCCTTAATCCGATTGCATCGTATCACCTGTTTCACTAGTCGTCCCGTTGATCGTCGAGGGACTCGAGCGGGCGCCAGTAAATCTTCCATTTTTCCCTATCGCGGGCAAGAGTAGCTCAGTGGGTTCTCCTCGCTTTAGAGACACGTCGAGCACCACATCTTTCTTCTAAGCTTTTCGTGAAAAACTCTAACTTTTATTTTGTATGACGGCAGGTTGACGAGGCTATCGAAGAGATCTGAGTAGTATTCGTAGATGACTTTCTACATTGCCTTCCTGGACGCTGTTAATGTTCCGCCTGGGCGTCGGAGTGCAATCATCTTGGTCTTGTAATTGGCGAAGCTTCGGCAGGCTTAGCGAATGCTTTTTCCAGTCTCTGCAGCTTGACACCGCCTACCCCTCTACTGTCACATGTTCCGAGGAACAGTTCTTCTCCAGAGTCATAGACAGCGTTGAATGTGTGGCGTCGTCTCTTCTCAACCAGGCCGATGACGTGGTACCTTATCATTCTTGCCTGCATGAGCAAGTCTTCTATAGTGGACTCGGATGCAAGTGCACATTCATGGTAGGTACAAATCATTACCATAGTTCTTGTTCCAGGCAGCTTCCATTGGCTCTGAGATTTTAGCAGCCTCTCTGTACTCGTCCTACCCAACGCTGCGAAATTGGGGATTCTTTCGGGGTCAGGGGAATGATGCCCGTTTTTTATTGTGTTTAGCATGTTTGATATCCACGTATAGGTTAGGCGATCAACCCCTATCAGGCACCTGGGGACGCGCCACGTAGCCTCTCGACTAACCGGCTCGAGATCCCTCATATGAGAAGGATCCGGTTGCATTATATAACAGGTGAAAATACCCTTGGACCATAAGATATTTGCCCAAGTATTCATAAAAGCTGTCAAGTGCAAAATGGAGTTAATTCGAATTTATTTCTCTTTTGAATTCCGTTTTACACCATTCTGGTCATAATGCAAACCGTCACAGTATCGCTTTCTGTATCATTCACTTTAATTTGGAAGTTATTTCTCGGAACACCAAATAGCGTGTTCTTGTATCATGATATGCATACCGGTTTTGCTTCGAAAGATACTGACAACATGTTATACTTGGACACTTGGATAAATGGTTGACTAGTCTTCACTAGTAGTGTGGCCCCAGCAAAATTTCCGTCTTTTCGGAGTTTAGCTGGTTCAGCCATCGGTTCCAAGGGTGGCCTGGCCAAAGCCTGCTCCAGGTTCTCGCCACAATAGGTTGATGCTTCCCTAGTGATCAGAGGAAGCTTTGCCCCAAGCGACTGGTTTGGTAGCAGGATGGTGGTGGATCTCGATACGGGTTTCCTCTTGGCTGGATTTCTTGATGGAAACGCTAAACTCCTTCCCAGCTTGAGAGACCGTGGGAGCGAATCCTCCCGGTGCTCATTGCAGCCCGACACCCAGGAACTCCTCCCAGCCAAGATCGGACGGTAAACCGTTAGAAGCACAATATGGTATGCATTCTTTCTTTGATGAGCTTACACGAGGTTGATAATAATATTTATTATCGGCTAACGTTTCGACGTCTTTGTCTTCATCAGAGCCGATGATCCGAGTCGATGGTCCACGCTTGTCTTTCGTCTCGATGTGGCGGTTTCACCTTCGTGTCGAGTGAGGTCTTCTTCAGCGGCCCGTCTCCTCGAATGAGGCACACTCATTCAGTGATGCCTTTTTATACACGATGCTGATGGTGAATATAATGATAATGTCCGTTGATAACTACTTGTTTTTCTTCCGGACATATATCATCGCGCATATCGTGCAGAAGTCGGTGTTATTATCAGCTAGCACAAAGCGTAGTAATACTTCGAAACCGACTTTCCTTGAACCTCGGTGTGCTTAATCAATATGTATTCTTTCTTTGATGAGCTTACACGAGGTTGATAATAATATTTATTATCGGCTAACGTTTCGACGTCTTTGTCTTCATCAGAGCCGATGATCCGAGTCGATGGTCCACGCTTGTCTTTCGTCTCGATATTCTCGATGAAACAATATGGTGTAATATTGAAAATTTACGAAGACGTTTGCTAGCACACTTCTCAACTGCATAATAAAGCCATGGAAGCAAGCGATGAGATAAAGCTGTTCGCAAAGTTTTCGGCTAGACATTTCGTTCGTGGCTTTTCTTGAAATTTGCCTCTCGTCATCTTCTGCAAAGTCTTTTTTGCAAGCTTTCAGTACGGTTAGTGAATACCGCATACATAATGTAATACGGAGTTAGACAACGATTAACATCATGTTTCCTACTATACTACCTTTTCTTTGAATTAATTTGTGTTCAGATTTATTAATTGCGTTACCACATTTTTCATATCATCAAGCTCAGTGGCTATCACCTTCGCATCACTGGTTTAAAAATATAGATGTTCCTAGTAGAACAAAGTCCTAAGAAAATTAATGCAGCTGCACTTTTCTCCCTAATCGAACGAATTCGTTGCAACGGGGAGAGATGGCAATGAGACGGTACCATTTTTATAAAATTCTTTCCTTACGTTGATGGAATGGTGTGACACAACTAATGACGACCAAGCATCAAGTAAGTAACGGTTGACAGAGCATGGCATTAGAGACATCCATGTTAGCCGTTGTGAATTAGCAGTGTTTCGAAATGGATTTAATATGATGGACCATATTCACATCATAGCAAGACTCACTGAGGTATCACGAGAGTGCAATAGGCCGTTTTGTCTCACTCTCACCGATTTCAAGAAGGTATTTGCCTCAATTCGATGTTTTTCTTCAATAAGCAGGCACGAGGTTGTTATTACAGAATTTATTAGGATACAATAGCTGACGTTTCGGCGGTTTCGCCTTCCTCAGAGCCTGGAAGGCTCAAATTGAAATGCAATCTACTCAGCCAAGCACTTTCATAGCCCTAGCAGATAAAACTTAACAAATAAATTTGCCGGTTTTCTCCAATAGCCACGTCCACTTCCTGTCATACAAAATAAAAGAGCATGGATATGTTGTACCACCGGTTCTTCTTTCCGAAATCCGACATGCTATTTCGTCGGTGAAAAATCGAACAGGACCAGGTCCGGACAGGGTAAAACCGGAGCATTTGGAGAACCTTCTGCCAGTCCTCGTAAACACAGGCTCGGCTCTTCACACGCTACTTGTCTGTATGCAAGGTTTCTACTGACTACTGAAAGACCGGCGAACTCGTGCTATTGTTGAAAAAATGTGACCTCCACGACGTCGGCAATATCGCCTAATCTGCTCATTTTGTTTCATCTACAAACTCTTCACTCGAGTTTTCCTAAACAGGGGTGACAGAACAATGGATGAAGGACAGCCATGTGAGCCATCGTTAATAAGCAGTGTTTCGAAATGGATTCAGTATGATGGGCCACACCCACTTGATAACAAGACTCATTGAAGCATCGCGAAAGTAGGAGAGACTGCTCTATCTCGCTTTCATCGATTTCGAGAAGGCATTTGACTTAGTTTGGAGGGAAGTAGTTATGGAAACTGTACAGCCAAGGCACCCTTACTCCGCACATAAAGATTCTTTGTGAGTGGTATAAAAATTTCGCAACCAGGATATCACCATCCTACAATAATATAAATATCGATATCAAAAGAGGAGTTAGATAAGGCGAAACTATCTCGTCAAAACAATTCACAGCCATCCCGGAGAATGTCATACCAACACTGGAATGGAGCAATATGGGAGTGAAAATCGATGGTCAAATTCACCATCTGTGCATTGCTTATGGCATCGCCTTATACTAAACATTAGTCGGGCAGAACGAATGCCTACCCACTTTGATAACGCCTATTAAAAAATTAGCTTTCAACTAAATGCGATGTTCATGAGGAATGGATTGGTTACGTATCCGCCACTCAAACTGAACGAAATGAATGCTCCGTTTTCGTCTATCTAGCTTTGAAAATCAGCATAACAAACGACTCAGTTCTAAAGCTGTGTAGAAAGAAATGAACAGCTTGAGGAGCATTCAAAAGCATCGAGGATGTAATGAAGAGAACAAACAACGTCCCACTCCGTGCCCACTTCTTTGGCACCACGTTTCTTCCTGCCTTATCGTATGCATCAGGAACCCGTTTGGTACGCAAGCAGTATAAAAGATCACTCAACGCTGTTGAACGAGCAGTCAAAAGAACGACGCTAGGAGTATCCAGTGTCATACAAGAGAAAGGATCCAAACTGCGTCAAGGGTCAAAATTTAAGATGCCTCGTTCTACATGCCAAACTGCCCCAGATGTCCGGACACGAAAGGCGTATGAACGACAACCGACGCACAAGAGCCGTTAGTGGCTGGATTCCTCTAAATGTCAAACATACTGCAGAAAAACCACCGACCCGATAGCTGGAGTTCTTCATGAAAAGCCTAGAAGAATGGTTTGAAGCTCATAGACTCCCTAAAGCCAGCAGAACCCACTGAGCTACTCTTGCACGCGACGGGGAAAAATGGAAGATTTACTGCCGCTTGCTCGAGTCAATCGATGGTCAGTGGAACTACAAATCATACAGGTGATATAGTTGATACAGGTGATCCTAGCCACAAACACCAAAATTCCAGGGTGAGAAGAGTTCTTCTTACTTCAGATAAGGTCTTCAATTTCGCTTCATAATTCGTAATAGGTTCTTCGGTAAGTATTCAGGATTTGTAATTTCATTTATCTTGTATGTTTTTTAGCTGTAGCTGTTTTTTAAAGAGTGCACTACCGTGTATTATTGCAAAGCTCATTTTATGCACCTATAGCAGAAATTTTGTTTCCGACACATTTTAAACCTCATAGTTTCAAATGCCGAAACAACAGTTTGACCAATCTGCTTCTACGAATTCACGTTCTGACGTAAAAAGCGCAAACAGATCCAACATTTTGAGAAGCTGCAAAAGAACTCAGTGCTAACATCTCAGTTGTTCTGGAACACCTAAAAAATTGGAAAGTCGGAGGGGCTTAACAAGTGAATGAAGCACGAATTAAGTGCGTCGCTTTCTTGTTCAGCAATCGAGAGGTTGTCATAAAGCATACATTTACTTCCACACAAAAACAGACAGTACAACAGTAACTGACGTTTCGGCAGCACCGCCTTCTTCAGAGTCGCTTTTAACGTGACTTCCATTGAGAAAGATTAGAACAACTGATCATAGTCACATATGGTTGATGACTGCCAAGAAGACAAAGCATTTATAATCCAATGCCGAAGTTAATAGAACGTCGATCCTGGGAACTGTAACATGAATTGAATGACAATAAAGAAAATCATCGTTACGAAGTGTCATCGGCGTTTCTTCTGCACAACCTGGACGACTTCTTTCTCTAGCATAATGTGGCTTGCAACAAGAAATGGATCTTCTATGATAGCTGGCGACGATTGGCCAAGTGGTTGGATAGCCATGAAGCCCCACAGAACTTCGTAAATCAGAAAATATACAAAAAACTCGTGCTGAACATTTGGTCATTTGCAGCTGGTTTGATCTAGCTAGCATCCTGAATCCTAGTAGAACAACTGCGGTGTAAGTCCACTTTCTGCCAAATGTGCCAAAAACTTTGACGGCTTCATCTTACATTGCTCAGCAGAAGGATACCAGTCCTTCTCCACGATAACGTGCTACGGCGATTCTACAAGGGACGCGGCATAGGTTAAACGACCTGGCCTCTCAAGGCTTTGCGTCATCGGTCCTGCTTGCCAGCCTCTTGCCTATCGAAAACTACTTCTTCAGCCATCAGAGAAAAACTATTCAGCAAGAAAGAAAAGAGACGTTGTCCACCACTGTTGCTTATCAGAGAAGCCCTATCGTCATTGGTTTTCACGGTTCCGTTGAACTCTAATTTACAGCGTAGTATTCTCGTTTGCAGATGCCTTTAGAAATACCTGGATGAAAATCCATGTCCATAAAACGAAAAGCAAGGGTCGGACTACTACAAATTACAACGCTTCAAAATCAAACAATTAACAGATGTAGTTCAGCTGCTTCTTTAGTAAACAGTTTTCTTTTATAGCAAATCCACAAGAACGCGACGCTGAGAGCAAAAAATGAATGGTTTACGGACGATCTCTTCAACAAAATCACTGATGTGAACAATCAGATTACACTATATCGCAATGGCATATACAGTGAGTTTTCTTGCGAATGAAAAGCTTTAACTCCATTCGGTGGCCACGACACGCTAAACCTTGGTAACAGACATACGAATTGAAGGTATGTGGCGCGATTTTTGCACAACCCTTCTTTTACATCTTCTGTGGGATCCCAGCAATTTCCACGTTTGATTCGTTTCCTCACATTCATCATCCACGAAGAACTTCCAACTTTTACGTGTGGCTTCGGCTGTTGCTTGAGCATTTTTCTTTCATCACGAATGTCAATGAGTGTTCGTCGGGTCGATTCTCCCTGGAGTCTTGAGGTAGTCAAGCGAGTTGAACCAGTGCCATGCTCGAGATGATCGGCATCACTGCAACTGCGTTGCCCTCTCCCTTAATGGTGGCATGTTTATGACCCATTTTCACTTTACTAAAAAAGTTTTTATGAGTGGAAGTGGAAGTAATGCGACATTTTTTCTTGAATACCCAAAAAGACGGATTTTTATTCCCAAGATCGACTTTCTGTTAACCTCGGCATTGATTGACGATTCGATGTTTTATTTCAATAAGCAGACACGAGGTTATTTTTATAGAATTTATTAGGATACAATAGCTGACGTTTCGGCGGTTTCGCCTTCCTCAGAACCTGGAAAGGTCAAATTGAGATGCGATCTACTCAACCAAACACTTCTATAACCCTAGCAGATAAAACTTAACAAATAAGTTTGCATTCGCATAAGAAACAGCTTCATTTAAACACCTATCGTTTATTTGTTGTATGTAAGCTGGTGGATATCAGCCGCACAGAGTAATAGATGGGCAAGGACTGTGCCTGCGTCAGGTCGTTGGATCAGCTTGGGGTACGGCGCCAGGTCACCCGCGATCCACCTACTAACTTACATACAACAAATATCCAGCAGCTTTTCCACTCGATTCGTTTCCTCTCTCCCTGTTATTTACAAAGGTGCTCGCATTTTTACATGTGGTCAAGTGTGGACTCTGGGATTTTCACTTCTCTATGAATGTCACTGAATCTCCTCGAAACCCTGGAATATCTGTTCCTTGCAGACAATCATGAACTTTCATGGATAATTCCCACCTAGACGGGATGGGAGGTAGAGCCGGACCGGCTTGGGGTTGAACCAGGGCTGTACGTTTATTACTGATGACCTCCGGCTATTACTGCTTGCTAGGAAATTACAGAACAGAAATGACATCACCGTAAGTTTTTTCGCGAATATCTTTAAAATACAAGAGTATGAACTTCATATCATAAAATAGCTCGCTCTTCAGATAGGACTCTAATGATGAATAACCTCGACATTGGCCAGGAAATCCAGAAAGTTAGAGGTGGTTCGTTATTCAACGATATCAACTCACGTATGAATGCGAAACTGGACTGTATCAACAGTGCAAGCCCCAAATGCATTTGGATCAAACCTCTTAAGTACTACGTGTATTCGGCGGTGTGTTGTTCTTTCTGTTTTCCAAACAGAATTACTAAATCTGTAAAAGAAACATGTAGTTGTATCTTCATCAACATAAACCCCATCCAACGAATAGGGTTACCTTCGTAGCCAGTGGGTGCTTAACACATGAGATTGACTACAATAAAAATGATGACTATGATAAAACATCTCCTTCATATTTTCTTTTCTGGCCTTCCTTGCTTAGATCGAAATGCTCCAGAGTAGACGCTAGTTGGTGATGGCGTTACGTGGTCGCTGAGATCGCCATCGTTCAAGAAATCGCACCAGTCCAGCACTTTCTGTGGAAATGCATAGTCGTAAATGACGACGATAGATTAGACGCTGGAGATGAGATTAGCTTGCACTACTCTTTGCTTTTTTTTTTCTTCTAAACTGCCACACGAGAGTTTTATTGTTGCCGCGGTCTCAGTCCCGAAATTTGGTAGACAAACCTTCATAAAACAATATCAGTGGAACACTAACGAATTTACGAAGCCAGTAGCATCACACAAGTAGTGTAGCAATAGGGAAATCCATATAGGAGGGTAATATGAAGAGGGTGACGTGCATTATTAATAAGAGGAAGATACTTTTTCAGTGGATTGAGGTGGTAATATGAGAAACAACAGATGTATCATACACGTAGAACAAGCGCTAAAGTATAGGTGTGAATTCATAAGGTCACTATGGCATGCAGTGTTACCATGTTCATGACGGGTGAGGCCGGGAAGGAACCTATAGTAGTCAGGAACATGCCAGTCAATCAATGGGGAGTTGCCATAAGCAATAGCGTTTTGTGATACATGAGAGGATACAATAACTACCACCAGGAAAAATATGTATTTCACTTAAGAAAGCGATATAACTACAGAAAGATGGCAAACGTTTCGAAGGCAATATATAATTGACCGAAGAAATGTATGGTAATATGAGATAACAGAGAGTATTGTCGATGAGCTAGAGAAGAGTTTGCATGGTTATACCTGATTGTCTTCACTCTTTGAAAGACTGGTGTCGTTTTTTACCACCATTTTTATATCTTCAGCATGACACCACTGTCTATGCGTTCTTGTCAGTGATGGGTATCGAGGAGAGAGTCGTTTGGCCAAGCGGATTTCCAGCGTATTCAGCAGGAGTGTTCATCGAGTTATGGATGAATCGCACTGATAGCCAACCCTATTTCAAAGTAAAATTATGATTATCCGCATGATATTTCACTTATACGTTATGTACTACTGCACGATCGACTTATTTTTAAACGTTACTGAATAGATGAGGAAAAGACAAAGCGCTTGACGGTGATCTGTGTTGACCTAATTAATGGAGGTGCGGCATAAATTCGATTCCATTCGTAGTATCACAGAAGTGATTTATTGCATATTTGGCCAGTAAAATATTTTTTAAGTCTTTACTTTCAACAACCTCCAAAGCTGATTTAGTCCAAGTTTTTCATAGCCCTAGTTTGCCGACCTGGAAGGGATGAGAATGGGGCTAATCTGCCTGTGGGTTTTGGCCTCAAAGCACAGGGCATGTTTTTATTACACATGAGAGTACTTCTAAATATTGCGCGACATGCTCACCTTTGCCGCTATTGCTATTAATTGTTGTGCACAGTATTCGGTCTGGATTTGATCTGAAGCCTAATTTTTGGAGATTTTTCAATATATCATTCAGTATATCAATCTAATAGGATTGTTAACGCTGATGATCTGTGTAAGACGTTTCTACGATCAGTCAACAGAGTCAGAAAATCATAGTTAACTTAACCAAACAGGCCTGAACGTTTGTCACAACTCCAGCAGGAAAACTTTGGAACAATAAGAAAACGAACCATCGAAGAGAGGAAACTAATCAGCAAACTTTTGTAGCTGTTGTATCATAAGAATGGACTAAACGACACTCTCAATCCAATTACTCACTTTATTGGCGCTTGTGGATGTACCACCGTATATTGCAAATTGGACGTGTTCAGAAATTTCGCTGCTCGTACGAAACCTGACGAATCAATGGAGACGGTAAGCTGGCATGCTCTCAACTGACTGACCATTATCAATTCATAGTTTTTCGTTCGTAGTTCTGAAAGCCCAAGAAATACCGGTTACTTACCGGTCTACAACGTCACTGTTACTCTAAGTTATTCGTAATGCTGAATTCAAATTCAGATTTTAAGGCTTTTTCCTGAATATAAGTGCATAACAGAATTTAATGTTTGGAGCCTTCTTAGAAAAATGAGATAAAAATAAGAATAATGACAATAACAATAGTAGTAAAAACGCCGTTGCAGTGGTGTAATGTGGATCCACGGAAGTCATCAACGTCGTTATGGACACTTTCATCCATAGGTGTGTTTACTTTCAAGAGTCCTTTAAAAACACTATCTGTATAACTTAAATTCCTGCAAATCGTCGAGTAATTCGATGAGACACAGCAGCAAATTCTATTCGTTCAAATTGCTCAAAAAAGAACGTGATGAGACCAGGTGACTCTAAGGGGAACAAAAAACCTTATATTGTTATCATCACCACTTTTTTTTGTTGGTATATTTGGTGAAAAGGTCACCTAGCCTAGCAGAGCGACCATTAGCATCGCATTTCGTCTGGGTCTCTGAATAGAAAATGAATTCTCTGTATAGTGGTCCTCCACATAGTAACCTCTTTCCATCCTCGATGAAGTAGTAAAGCATCAGTGGAAGTTAACAAATTAGTGCGAAGGGTAGTTAAACAAGACGTCATAGCCTGTACATTGGGTGCCGCAACTTACCAACCTCATCTGTTATGATTCGCATTGACATTCAATAAAACGTCGTGCAGTACAATGAATATACGGCGGTGGGCGATCTTTGCGCTATCTTCAAACCCGAAGTCAGAGGATCTTTTCGAGCAACAACTCTTTCTGACGAAAGTGTTCGCCATCTTGGAATTTTGTTCTGGGAATTGCTAATTCAGATTTTGAATATGCCTCTATTATGGCAAATATGCTCACAACAATCGATGTACACTACAACCACATGTACTGTCTCTTCCCCCAATTAATCGCTTGATGACCTAATAAGTTTATAAATTCATTGGCATACCTTTCCGTTAGCCCCTAATCGGAATCTTTTCCAGTGTTCCTCATACTGTCGCAAATGTGGTTGAACGAGTGAGATGCGGACTTCACCGGCAGAAATGATTATAACAGATAACGTAAATTGTGCGATATAATAAAAATTATAAAAAATAACTATGAACTACTCGTTGCAGTATCCTAATGTGACAACTACGAGGCTATAATCCCTCGAAGATCTCAGAGCTCAAAGGTAGAGCAGCAAAGGCGAAATGGGCCATTCTTTAATGGGGGCGGAAACGCGCTCCCGATTAAATTGTGATCGATAAGGTGTTGCTATTTATTACTATTGTTCTATGTACTATTATCGCTACTATTGTTACTATTATTTATAAGGTGGTAAGGTGTTGCTATTTCCAAGAGTGAAAACGGCTAGTGTACTGATGTGTTATCCCTTGAGTCCTTATCCTTATCCTCTTCCGTTTCTTCCACCTTTATCTCACTGTATACAATGCTTCAATTTCCTCAAAGCATAGCAGACGTTATTGGAACTCTCACCGTTTTCAAGAAGGTAACACTAACAAAATCACAAAGAAAAACACATCAGTAGATCATTACATCAATGTCGGCTAGCTAAGCATCATGGATTAGACTTCTTCCTTATTACTGAAGGATACCCCATGCATTCGACTTAACTATGCACCGTTTAGAGATTATTGAATGCATATCTGGTCTTTACAATGACTCGCTGTAGCAACCGGTGTATCGAGCTAGTGCTGCTATCCTCCCAAAGAAGTCTGATACCAATTTGCCGACCCCTGAGGGGTAGCACGCCTGGTGTGCTATGGAGCCCAAGGATCGATTCCGCGTGTGTGTTGCAGGACGTTTCGGTTACGCTATCATCCTTCCAATCTTCTCGTTACCCGAGTTTCCACCAAAAAAAAACCTACAATTTGCCTACGGTAAGCCTTAAAAACAGGTGGTCTGAAACGGGTTGACAGTTTATATACATCTTCACTTTCGATATAAGATAGAAAAAACCCAGTTAATTTTATTTCGACTGCAGCCTCAGCTTAACTGGGTTCAATGCCGATTTGTGCTCCCCAGATCAATACCGTTGACAGGTGATTGTTGACTGCACTGGTAGATAGAAAACTAGGTGAAGGGAAGCCGAAGAGAATGTCATGCAGGGTGTGATGGTGAGCGCGTCAGGCACCGAATGGGTAATAGCGTCTTCGATTCCCACAGACACCTATCGTGCGGAGTCCTGCAAATATCCTATATCATTGCTGTTAAATCCATATTTTTGCCTTTTATATTGATTATTTCGCTTGAAATTTAAAAGTCTCTGAGAAATAGCTGTGCGCCTAACCTTGCTAGAGCGTGCCCATTTGGCAACACCGTTAAGACATCTGGTGGTCGGTTGGTGGAAATATGCTGGATGACCATTAAAAAAAGACGATTTCACGTTGACCCAATAGAGATTAAGAATTCCCATGCAAAACTCATGGCTAAAGGAACTGTAACTGGAACCGGAACAAGCGGTCGCCCTTCCAACTCCATTGAGCTATAGGTAGTGCAAGTTGTCCAATAGATATAATCACAATGATGCTGAAATTAAAAATTGGTCGAGAGAAAGACAAAGCGGGAGCGTCAATGCTCCAAAGGGTTACATGTGAACCCCTGGAAATGGTAATCACTTCTTGAATATAAACATGTTTGTGTTTGCGAATATCTCATTACTGTATTTTAGATAATACCCTGTCACGAAATAATAGTAGACAGTAAATAAAAATTTATACGTTCTTCAAGGAATCTTCATTCATATCCTAAAAAACCAACTTGAAAAAGCTACAAAGGAAAGTAAGGATAATATCGAGGGTTTTAGTTTTGTGCAATGTGGCACTAATCCACATTTTTCTATTGCTGTTGACGAATAGCTAAATGCCAGCTTCCTTGGGAGATGAATGGGTAGCCACGAGCCACATGCGTGGTCAGCCAGAAGACCCGACATAATATCTTACGATTCTTTCTCTGGGACCGGCCAAAGCAGCAAGCCTTCTCCATTAAATGCGTGACTTCGGATGCATATAAGAAAGAAATATAAGAGGTTTCTTCAATCCTATAAGATCCTATAAGAGTTTTTGATGAAATCAGTTGAGAAACGTCTCCACGCGGCTGAGTAGCCGTAGGTGAATGCTAGCGATTCACATCAAATGTAACAATCCTAATCATGAAGTAAAATACGAAAACTTGTGGTGCGGATTTCTTTTCAATAACTTTACATACATCAACATATCAACTGTATCACCTGTAGTCTCGTTGAAGATCGATTGACTCAAACGGTTGCCAGTAAATTTTCTCTTTATCCCTTTCGCGTGCAACAGTAGTGCAGTGGGTTCTGCTCACTCTAGAGACTCGTCGAGTGACATATCTTTCTTCTAGGCTATTCGTGAAGAACTCTGACCATCGGGTCGGTGGCCTTCTTGCAGAGCGTGTAGCATCACCAGGAACCCAGTTAACGGCTCTTGTTCATCGGTTGACATTCACACGCATTACGTGTACGGTCCACCTTATCTTCAATAGTATGGTGTACAGAACGACATCTTTGAATTTTCATGGTTGACGCACGTCGGAGCTTCGGATTCCTTCCCTTACTTGCGGAGCGCGGAATACTCCTGGCACCGTCCTTTCAACTGTGCGTTCAATAACGCTGAGTGATTTTTCATCCTGTTCGGGCGGCCAGGTAGGTACAGCCAGGCATGCGTTACCGCAGGAAGCACCGTTGAGTCCAAAATGTGGGCAAGGAGTCAAGTGTCTTCTGCTTTCTTTACTAGCTCCTCGATGCTCTTGAAAGCTTTCCAACCCGTTTTTTCCTTCTGCTCAGTTCTGGAGCTAATTTGTTCATCACGTTGATTACCCGACCTAGATAGGCATAACTGGAGCATTCGGAGACATTTGTTCCGTTGACCGTGAATGGGGTACCAAAACAATCCGTTCCCTGTAAAAATCACTTTTGTGAGATTTAATTGAACACCAATCTTCCCACAGGCTTTATCAAAGTCGACAAGCATACTTTCCGCTCGGCTAATGGTGGTTTTATAAGAACGATGTCATCAGGAAAGCAAGGACTGTGTAATTGCCGACCTTCGGCTTGCATTCCTACATTATCCCATTCCAATGTTTGCATGACGCCCTCGAGGGAGGCGGTAAATAATTTATGCGAGATGGTATGGCCTTGCCTAACTCCTCTTTTGACGTCAATGTTAATACCGTTGTAGAATGTTGATATCGTGGTTGTGAAATTTTTCTACAGCTCACGAAGAATCTTTACGTACTGAGTAGGGACTCCTTGACTACCAAGGGCTTCCATGACTGCTTCTCAACTAAATCAAAGACCTGTAAATCGACGAAAGTGAGACAGAGCGGTCTTTTGTACCCTCGCAATACTTTAACCTTCTTGCTGTCTGTCGTCTACAAGCTTTTCACTCGGGTCATCCTGAATAGGATTGACGTAACAATGGACAAAGGACAGCCATGTGAGCAACTAAGGTTTCGAAAAGGATTTAGTATGATGGACCACATCGTCGCGATAACAAGGGTCAGTGTGTTTATCAAGGCTGACGGAAGGTTCTTCAGATGTTCTGATCTTATTCTCTCCGGACCTGTTCTATTTTTCATCGGCGAAGTGGGATGTCACATTTTGGAAAAAGAACAGGTGGTGCGACATATCCATCCACCTTTATTTCATATGACGGAAGATGGAGGTGATTATCAAAGAGACCTGAGTAGTTTTTGTGAACGATTTTCTTGATTGCCTTTCTGGACGCTGCAACTGTTCCGTTTGAGTGTCGGAGTACGATCATCTTGGTCATGTAATTGGTGAAGCTTTGGTAGGTTTTCGAATACTTTCACAGCCTGTGCAGCTTTGACCATTACTGCTGCTATTCTCTCCTTAAGATCTTCTTTTATCGCCCGTCTGCATTGTTTCCCAAGCTCGGACGTTAGTTCGCGGTTGCCTGCAGCTGGTGCGAGTCTCCGCTAGCGTATTAGCTCGAGAGTTTCTGGAGACAGACGTCTCTTGGTGACCTTCGAACACTCAGCTTTCATGGCGCTAACGTGAAAATGTTGAATCAGCCGATCCTATTCCTCATCGACGTTGTCGACAACGGAATCTTCCCAACAGCCGACTAATGAGTTTAATAAATCCCAATTTGTGGTGGTTCTGGAACTTCGGTTTTTGAAATAGTACCCAGGATCGACTTTCTATTAACCTCGGCATTGTATTATGAAATCATAGTTTTCTCTCTTAGCAATCGCGAGGTTATTAAACAGCATACGTTTACTTCCATACAATAATACACATACAACACAATCGTAGCTGACGTTTCGGCAGAATCGCCTTCTTCAGAGCCTGGAAGGGTACACCAATACGCAACTTACTAGGTCAAACACTTCAACAGCACAAACAGAAAGATGAAAATCTGAGCGATAATTACAAGATCTACGGAAGAAAATCATCGTTACGAAGTGTCATCGGCGTTTCTTCTGCACAACCTGGACGACTTCTTTCTCTAGCATAATGTGGCTTGCAACAAGAAATGGATCTTCTATGATAGCTGGCGACGATTGGCCAAGTGGTTGGATAGCCATGAAGCCCCACAGAACTTCGTAAATCAGAAAATATACAAAAAACTCGTGCTGAACATTTGGTCATTTGCAGCTGGTTTGATCTAGCTAGCATCCTGAATCCTAGTAGAACAACTGCGGTGTAAGTCCACTTTCTGCCAAATGTGCCAAAAACTTTGACGGCTTCATCTTACATTGCTCAGCAGAAGGATACCAGTCCTTCTCCACGATAACGTGCTACGGCGATTCTACAAGGGACGCGGCATAGGTTAAACGACCTGGCCTCTCAAGGCTTTGCGTCATCGGTCCTGCTTGCCAGCCTCTTGCCTATCGAAAACTACTTCTTCAGCCATCAGAGAAAAACTATTCAGCAAGAAAGAAAAGAGACGTTGTCCACCACTGTTGCTTATCAGAGAAGCCCTATCGTCATTGGTTTTCACGGTTCCGTTGAACTCTAATTTACAGCGTAGTATTCTCGTTTGCAGATGCCTTTAGAAATACCTGGATGAAAATCCATGTCCATAAAACGAAAAGCAAGGGTCGGACTACTACAAATTACAACGCTTCAAAATCAAACAATTAACAGATGTAGTTCAGCTGCTTCTTTAGTAAACAGTTTTCTTTTATAGCAAATCCACAAGAACGCGACGCTGAGAGCAAAAAATGAATGGTTTACGGACGATCTCTTCAACAAAATCACTGATGTGAACAATCAGATTACACTATATCGCAATGGCATATACAGTGAGTTTTCTTGCGAATGAAAAGCTTTAACTCCATTCGGTGGCCACGACACGCTAAACCTTGGTAACAGACATACGAATTGAAGGTATGTGGCGCGATTTTTGCACAACCCTTCTTTTACATCTTCTGTGGGATCCCAGCAATTTCCACGTTTGATTCGTTTCCTCACATTCATCATCCACGAAGAACTTCCAACTTTTACGTGTGGCTTCGGCTGTTGCTTGAGCATTTTTCTTTCATCACGAATGTCAATGAGTGTTCGTCGGGTCGATTCTCCCTGGAGTCTTGAGGTAGTCAAGCGAGTTGAACCAGTGCCATGCTCGAGATGATCGGCATCACTGCAACTGCGTTGCCCTCTCCCTTAATGGTGGCATGTTTATGACCCATTTTCACTTTACTAAAAAAGTTTTTATGAGTGGAAGTGGAAGTAATTCGACATTTTTTCTTGAATACCCAAAAAGACGAATTTTTATTCCCAAGATCGACTTTCTGTTAACCTCGGCATTGATTGACGATTCGATGTTTTATTTCAATAAGCAGACACGAGGTTATTTTTATAGAATTTATTAGGATACAATAGCTGACGTTTCGGCGGTTTCGCCTTCCTCAGAACCTGGAAAGGTCAAATTGAGATGCGATCTACTCAACCAAACACTTCTATAACCCTAGCAGATAAAACTTAACAAATAAGTTTGCATTCGCATAAGAAACAGCTTCATTTAAACACCTATCGTTTATTTGTTGTATGTAAGCTGGTGGATATCAGCCGCACAGAGTAATAGATGGGCAAGGACTGTGCCTGCGTCAGGTCGTTGGATCAGCTTGGGGTACGGCGCCAGGTCACCCGCGATCCACCTACTAACTTACATACAACAAATATCCAGCAGCTTTTCCACTCGATTCGTTTCCTCTCTCCCTGTTATTTACAAAGGTGCTCGCATTTTTACATGTGGTCAAGTGTGGACTCTGGGATTTTCACTTCTCTATGAATGTCACTGAATCTCCTCGAAACCCTGGAATATCTGTTCCTTGCAGACAATCATGAACTTTCATGGATAATTCCCACCTAGACGGGATGGGAGGTAGAGCCGGACCGGCTTGGGGTTGAACCAGGGCTGTACGTTTATTACTGATGACCTCCGGCTATTACTGCTTGCTAGGAAATTACAGAACAGAAATGACATCACCGTAAGTTTTTTCGCGAATATCTTTAAAATACAAGAGTATGAACTTCATATCATAAAATAGCTCGCTCTTCAGATAGGACTCTAATGATGAATAACCTCGACATTGGCCAGGAAATCCAGAAAGTTAGAGGTGGTTCGTTATTCAACGATATCAACTCACGTATGAATGCGAAACTGGACTGTATCAACAGTGCAAGCCCCAAATGCATTTGGATCAAACCTCTTAAGTACTACGTGTATTCGGCGGTGTGTTGTTCTTTCTGTTTTCCAAACAGAATTACTAAATCTGTAAAAGAAACATGTAGTTGTATCTTCATCAACATAAACCCCATCCAACGAATAGGGTTACCTTCGTAGCCAGTGGGTGCTTAACACATGAGATTGACTACAATAAAAATGATGACTATGATAAAACATCTCCTTCATATTTTCTTTTCTGGCCTTCCTTGCTTAGATCGAAATGCTCCAGAGTAGACGCTAGTTGGTGATGGCGTTACGTGGTCGCTGAGATCGCCATCGTTCAAGAAATCGCACCAGTCCAGCACTTTCTGTGGAAATGCATAGTCGTAAATGACGACGATAGATTAGACGCTGGAGATGAGATTAGCTTGCACTACTCTTTGCTTTTTTTTTTCTTCTAAACTGCCACACGAGAGTTTTATTGTTGCCGCGGTCTCAGTCCCGAAATTTGGTAGACAAACCTTCATAAAACAATATCAGTGGAACACTAACGAATTTACGAAGCCAGTAGCATCACACAAGTAGTGTAGCAATAGGGAAATCCATATAGGAGGGTAATATGAAGAGGGTGACGTGCATTATTAATAAGAGGAAGATACTTTTTCAGTGGATTGAGGTGGTAATATGAGAAACAACAGATGTATCATACACGTAGAACAAGCGCTAAAGTATAGGTGTGAATTCATAAGGTCACTATGGCATGCAGTGTTACCATGTTCATGACGGGTGAGGCCGGGAAGGAACCTATAGTAGTCAGGAACATGCCAGTCAATCAATGGGGAGTTGCCATAAGCAATAGCGTTTTGTGATACATGAGAGGATACAATAACTACCACCAGGAAAAATATGTATTTCACTTAAGAAAGCGATATAACTACAGAAAGATGGCAAACGTTTCGAAGGCAATATATAATTGACCGAAGAAATGTATGGTAATATGAGATAACAGAGAGTATTGTCGATGAGCTAGAGAAGAGTTTGCATGGTTATACCTGATTGTCTTCACTCTTTGAAAGACTGGTGTCGTTTTTTACCACCATTTTTATATCTTCAGCATGACACCACTGTCTATGCGTTCTTGTCAGTGATGGGTATCGAGGAGAGAGTCGTTTGGCCAAGCGGATTTCCAGCGTATTCAGCAGGAGTGTTCATCGAGTTATGGATGAATCGCACTGATAGCCAACCCTATTTCAAAGTAAAATTATGATTATCCGCATGATATTTCACTTATACGTTATGTACTACTGCACGATCGACTTATTTTTAAACGTTACTGAATAGATGAGGAAAAGACAAAGCGCTTGACGGTGATCTGTGTTGACCTAATTAATGGAGGTGCGGCATAAATTCGATTCCATTCGTAGTATCACAGAAGTGATTTATTGCATATTTGGCCAGTAAAATATTTTTTAAGTCTTTACTTTCAACAACCTCCAAAGCTGATTTAGTCCAAGTTTTTCATAGCCCTAGTTTGCCGACCTGGAAGGGATGAGAATGGGGCTAATCTGCCTGTGGGTTTTGGCCTCAAAGCACAGGGCATGTTTTTATTACACATGAGAGTACTTCTAAATATTGCGCGACATGCTCACCTTTGCCGCTATTGCTATTAATTGTTGTGCACAGTATTCGGTCTGGATTTGATCTGAAGCCTAATTTTTGGAGATTTTTCAATATATCATTCAGTATATCAATCTAATAGGATTGTTAACGCTGATGATCTGTGTAAGACGTTTCTACGATCAGTCAACAGAGTCAGAAAATCATAGTTAACTTAACCAAACAGGCCTGAACGTTTGTCACAACTCCAGCAGGAAAACTTTGGAACAATAAGAAAACGAACCATCGAAGAGAGGAAACTAATCAGCAAACTTTTGTAGCTGTTGTATCATAAGAATGGACTAAACGACACTCTCAATCCAATTACTCACTTTATTGGCGCTTGTGGATGTACCACCGTATATTGCAAATTGGACGTGTTCAGAAATTTCGCTGCTCGTACGAAACCTGACGAATCAATGGAGACGGTAAGCTGGCATGCTCTCAACTGACTGACCATTATCAATTCATAGTTTTTCGTTCGTAGTTCTGAAAGCCCAAGAAATACCGGTTACTTACCGGTCTACAACGTCACTGTTACTCTAAGTTATTCGTAATGCTGAATTCAAATTCAGATTTTAAGGCTTTTTCCTGAATATAAGTGCATAACAGAATTTAATGTTTGGAGCCTTCTTAGAAAAATGAGATAAAAATAAGAATAATGACAATAACAATAGTAGTAAAAACGCCGTTGCAGTGGTGTAATGTGGATCCACGGAAGTCATCAACGTCGTTATGGACACTTTCATCCATAGGTGTGTTTACTTTCAAGAGTCCTTTAAAAACACTATCTGTATAACTTAAATTCCTGCAAATCGTCGAGTAATTCGATGAGACACAGCAGCAAATTCTATTCGTTCAAATTGCTCAAAAAAGAACGTGATGAGACCAGGTGACTCTAAGGGGAACAAAAAACCTTATATTGTTATCATCACCACTTTTTTTTGTTGGTATATTTGGTGAAAAGGTCACCTAGCCTAGCAGAGCGACCATTAGCATCGCATTTCGTCTGGGTCTCTGAATAGAAAATGAATTCTCTGTATAGTGGTCCTCCACATAGTAACCTCTTTCCATCCTCGATGAAGTAGTAAAGCATCAGTGGAAGTTAACAAATTAGTGCGAAGGGTAGTTAAACAAGACGTCATAGCCTGTACATTGGGTGCCGCAACTTACCAACCTCATCTGTTATGATTCGCATTGACATTCAATAAAACGTCGTGCAGTACAATGAATATACGGCGGTGGGCGATCTTTGCGCTATCTTCAAACCCGAAGTCAGAGGATCTTTTCGAGCAACAACTCTTTCTGACGAAAGTGTTCGCCATCTTGGAATTTTGTTCTGGGAATTGCTAATTCAGATTTTGAATATGCCTCTATTATGGCAAATATGCTCACAACAATCGATGTACACTACAACCACATGTACTGTCTCTTCCCCCAATTAATCGCTTGATGACCTAATAAGTTTATAAATTCATTGGCATACCTTTCCGTTAGCCCCTAATCGGAATCTTTTCCAGTGTTCCTCATACTGTCGCAAATGTGGTTGAACGAGTGAGATGCGGACTTCACCGGCAGAAATGATTATAACAGATAACGTAAATTGTGCGATATAATAAAAATTATAAAAAATAACTATGAACTACTCGTTGCAGTATCCTAATGTGACAACTACGAGGCTATAATCCCTCGAAGATCTCAGAGCTCAAAGGTAGAGCAGCAAAGGCGAAATGGGCCATTCTTTAATGGGGGCGGAAACGCGCTCCCGATTAAATTGTGATCGATAAGGTGTTGCTATTTATTACTATTGTTCTATGTACTATTATCGCTACTATTGTTACTATTATTTATAAGGTGGTAAGGTGTTGCTATTTCCAAGAGTGAAAACGGCTAGTGTACTGATGTGTTATCCCTTGAGTCCTTATCCTTATCCTCTTCCGTTTCTTCCACCTTTATCTCACTGTATACAATGCTTCAATTTCCTCAAAGCATAGCAGACGTTATTGGAACTCTCACCGTTTTCAAGAAGGTAACACTAACAAAATCACAAAGAAAAACACATCAGTAGATCATTACATCAATGTCGGCTAGCTAAGCATCATGGATTAGACTTCTTCCTTATTACTGAAGGATACCCCATGCATTCGACTTAACTATGCACCGTTTAGAGATTATTGAATGCATATCTGGTCTTTACAATGACTCGCTGTAGCAACCGGTGTATCGAGCTAGTGCTGCTATCCTCCCAAAGAAGTCTGATACCAATTTGCCGACCCCTGAGGGGTAGCACGCCTGGTGTGCTATGGAGCCCAAGGATCGATTCCGCGTGTGTGTTGCAGGACGTTTCGGTTACGCTATCATCCTTCCAATCTTCTCGTTACCCGAGTTTCCACCAAAAAAAAACCTACAATTTGCCTACGGTAAGCCTTAAAAACAGGTGGTCTGAAACGGGTTGACAGTTTATATACATCTTCACTTTCGATATAAGATAGAAAAAACCCAGTTAATTTTATTTCGACTGCAGCCTCAGCTTAACTGGGTTCAATGCCGATTTGTGCTCCCCAGATCAATACCGTTGACAGGTGATTGTTGACTGCACTGGTAGATAGAAAACTAGGTGAAGGGAAGCCGAAGAGAATGTCATGCAGGGTGTGATGGTGAGCGCGTCAGGCACCGAATGGGTAATAGCGTCTTCGATTCCCACAGACACCTATCGTGCGGAGTCCTGCAAATATCCTATATCATTGCTGTTAAATCCATATTTTTGCCTTTTATATTGATTATTTCGCTTGAAATTTAAAAGTCTCTGAGAAATAGCTGTGCGCCTAACCTTGCTAGAGCGTGCCCATTTGGCAACACCGTTAAGACATCTGGTGGTCGGTTGGTGGAAATATGCTGGATGACCATTAAAAAAAGACGATTTCACGTTGACCCAATAGAGATTAAGAATTCCCATGCAAAACTCATGGCTAAAGGAACTGTAACTGGAACCGGAACAAGCGGTCGCCCTTCCAACTCCATTGAGCTATAGGTAGTGCAAGTTGTCCAATAGATATAATCACAATGATGCTGAAATTAAAAATTGGTCGAGAGAAAGACAAAGCGGGAGCGTCAATGCTCCAAAGGGTTACATGTGAACCCCTGGAAATGGTAATCACTTCTTGAATATAAACATGTTTGTGTTTGCGAATATCTCATTACTGTATTTTAGATAATACCCTGTCACGAAATAATAGTAGACAGTAAATAAAAATTTATACGTTCTTCAAGGAATCTTCATTCATATCCTAAAAAACCAACTTGAAAAAGCTACAAAGGAAAGTAAGGATAATATCGAGGGTTTTAGTTTTGTGCAATGTGGCACTAATCCACATTTTTCTATTGCTGTTGACGAATAGCTAAATGCCAGCTTCCTTGGGAGATGAATGGGTAGCCACGAGCCACATGCGTGGTCAGCCAGAAGACCCGACATAATATCTTACGATTCTTTCTCTGGGACCGGCCAAAGCAGCAAGCCTTCTCCATTAAATGCGTGACTTCGGATGCATATAAGAAAGAAATATAAGAGGTTTCTTCAATCCTATAAGATCCTATAAGAGTTTTTGATGAAATCAGTTGAGAAACGTCTCCACGCGGCTGAGTAGCCGTAGGTGAATGCTAGCGATTCACATCAAATGTAACAATCCTAATCATGAAGTAAAATACGAAAACTTGTGGTGCGGATTTCTTTTCAATAACTTTACATACATCAACATATCAACTGTATCACCTGTAGTCTCGTTGAAGATCGATTGACTCAAACGGTTGCCAGTAAATTTTCTCTTTATCCCTTTCGCGTGCAACAGTAGTGCAGTGGGTTCTGCTCACTCTAGAGACTCGTCGAGTGACATATCTTTCTTCTAGGCTATTCGTGAAGAACTCTGACCATCGGGTCGGTGGCCTTCTTGCAGAGCGTGTAGCATCACCAGGAACCCAGTTAACGGCTCTTGTTCATCGGTTGACATTCACACGCATTACGTGTACGGTCCACCTTATCTTCAATAGTATGGTGTACAGAACGACATCTTTGAATTTTCATGGTTGACGCACGTCGGAGCTTCGGATTCCTTCCCTTACTTGCGGAGCGCGGAATACTCCTGGCACCGTCCTTTCAACTGTGCGTTCAATAACGCTGAGTGATTTTTCATCCTGTTCGGGCGGCCAGGTAGGTACAGCCAGGCATGCGTTACCGCAGGAAGCACCGTTGAGTCCAAAATGTGGGCAAGGAGTCAAGTGTCTTCTGCTTTCTTTACTAGCTCCTCGATGCTCTTGAAAGCTTTCCAACCCGTTTTTTCCTTCTGCTCAGTTCTGGAGCTAATTTGTTCATCACGTTGATTACCCGACCTAGATAGGCATAACTGGAGCATTCGGAGACATTTGTTCCGTTGACCGTGAATGGGGTACCAAAACAATCCGTTCCCTGTAAAAATCACTTTTGTGAGATTTAATTGAACACCAATCTTCCCACAGGCTTTATCAAAGTCGACAAGCATACTTTCCGCTCGGCTAATGGTGGTTTTATAAGAACGATGTCATCAGGAAAGCAAGGACTGTGTAATTGCCGACCTTCGGCTTGCATTCCTACATTATCCCATTCCAATGTTTGCATGACGCCCTCGAGGGAGGCGGTAAATAATTTATGCGAGATGGTATGGCCTTGCCTAACTCCTCTTTTGACGTCAATGTTAATACCGTTGTAGAATGTTGATATCGTGGTTGTGAAATTTTTCTACAGCTCACGAAGAATCTTTACGTACTGAGTAGGGACTCCTTGACTACCAAGGGCTTCCATGACTGCTTCTCAACTAAATCAAAGACCTGTAAATCGACGAAAGTGAGACAGAGCGGTCTTTTGTACCCTCGCAATACTTTAACCTTCTTGCTGTCTGTCGTCTACAAGCTTTTCACTCGGGTCATCCTGAATAGGATTGACGTAACAATGGACAAAGGACAGCCATGTGAGCAACTAAGGTTTCGAAAAGGATTTAGTATGATGGACCACATCGTCGCGATAACAAGGGTCAGTGTGTTTACCAGGGCTGACGGAAGGTTCTTCAGATGTTCTGATCTTATTCTCTCCGGACCTGTTCTATTTTTCATCGGCGAAGTGGGATGTCACATTTTGGAAAAAGAACAGGTGGTGCGACATATCCATCCACCTTTATTTCATATGACGGAAGATGGAGGTGATTATCAAAGAGACCTGAGTAGTTTTTGTGAACGATTTTCTTGATTGCCTTTCTGGACGCTGCAACTGTTCCGTTTGAGTGTCGGAGTACGATCATCTTGGTCATGTAATTGGTGAAGCTTTGGTAGGTTTTCGAATACTTTCACAGCCTGTGCAGCTTTGACCATTACTGCTGCTATTCTCTCCTTAAGATCTTCTTTTATCGCCCGTCTGCATTGTTTCCCAAGCTCGGACGTTAGTTCGCGGTTGCCTGTAGCTCGTGCGAGTCCACGCTGGCGTATTAGCTCGAGAGTTTCTGGAGACAGACGTCTCTTGGTGACCTTCGAACACTCAGCTTTCATGGCGCTAACGTGAAAATGTTGAATCAGCCGATCCTATTCCTCATCGACGTTGTCGACAACGGAATCTTCCCAACAGCCGACTAATGAGTTTAATAAATCCCAATTTGTGGTGGTTCTGGAACTTCGGTTTTTGAAATAGTACCCAGGATCGACTTTCTATTAACCTCGGCATTGTATTATGAAATCATAGTTTTCTCTCTTAGCAATCGCGAGGTTATTAAACAGCATACGTTTACTTCCATACAATAATACACATACAACACAATCGTAGCTGACGTTTCGGCAGAATCGCCTTCTTCAGAGCCTGGAAGGGTACACCAATACGCAACTTACTAGGTCAAACACTTCAACAGCACAAACAGAAAGATGAAAATCTGAGCGATAATTACAAGATCTACGGTTTCTCGAAAAAACCCACCACTTTTTTTTTCATCTGTCCTCCACCGAGGAAGAACAGCTGCTCAGAGTCGCATATGGCTGACGATTGCAGCACCCCTCGTCAACGATCGATGCGAAGGTAAGGGGTGAGATCAGGCGTGATCTCGGAACATTCCTCTCTGCTATTCATTGTAGGATTTTTGGCATATATCCAAAAAGCCTCGAGGAGTTTGCGCGTTGGTGTTTTAGTATCCCGTGCGAGGATAGCGGCTTTTATATTAAAATCTTCTTCGCTATGTTTTTGTATCCTATGCGTGCCTAGTGGGGTACTTTGTTTTACTTTACGTTTGCCATCTAGGTGTTCTTTCATGCGGATACATAAAGGTCTGCCTGTTTCGTCAATACATTTGTCTCCTCATGTACCACAAGAGATCAGGTATGTAGTACCTTAACTCATTCAATCCCCATCCTTACCAAAAGGGCAAATTACGCAATTTTCTGTTTTACATAGACGGTCATAAAGTAAGATTTAGCATAATGGTGACTGAAGGGGTAGCACAATGGTAATGATACCCGCCATCACGTGCATAGTGCCAGTTCGATTCCGCACGAAGCCAACCAAGCCCTCACCACTCTGGGGTTGGCGAATTGGTACGGCACTTGTCCTGGAAGCAAGTCACTCTCTGCAATCCAGTTGCGAACGCTCCGCCCAGCTATCTCAGGAATGCGAGGAGAATTGTTCGACCAGAATTCTACAACATTCAATGTGAAATGAAAATCCTCAAGCAGCAACAGAAGCCACACGTAAAAGTTAGAAGATCTTCGTGGACAATGGTGCGAGGAAACGAATCGAACGTGGGAAGTACTGGGATCCGCACGATAAACGTGGTGGAGGGTCATAAAGTTAAAAAAGAGGGTAAAGCTTTCGGCGTTGATCAATCCCTGAGGGATGCGCCATGCATTCGACTTCATTAAGTATCATTGGAGGTGACTAAATGCATATTTGGCCTTTACAATGACTTGCGGTGGCCTGCCGACCGATGTATCGAGCCAGTGCTGCTAACCTCCCAGACGAGTCTGGTACCAATTTGCCGACCCCAGAAGTATGGAAGGCATGGTGGGCCATGGGTGCAGGAATCGACTCCACGTGCGTGCCGCAGTGGCGCCTCTAACCACTGCGCCACACGCGCCCTTAAGACGGGTCGTGTGGAGTAAAAATGGCGACTGAAGCTTAGGCAGATTTGCCTTCATCAAAGCCTGGAAGACTCAAATTGATAAGCAACCAACTCAGCCATACACTACCATAACAGCGCACAAAACCTAACACATAAATGTTTACTCGCATACAGCTTCTCTTAAACAGTCACCGCTTGCTTGATAAGAAAACATGTGATTGGTATACCAGCCATAATTAATGCAGAAAAGCTGAAGTCTCGACCGTTGCGCCTTCTTCAAGACGAATTATTTGATCAATGCCGAGGTTGATAGACAGTCGGTATTGATTCCCACCGTTTTATTCTGGATTCCTGAAGTTATTATTGGAGATCAGTCGCACAGAGTCTTAGATGGATGAGGAATGTGCATGGTTCAGGTCAAAGAATCAATATGAGGTATAGCACGAGATGATGTTTTAGATTCTTGTGCGAAGATTATAGCTTCTACTACAAAATATTTCCCACTATGTCTGTGGTCCCATGCGTGGATAGGGCTTAGATTATCCTCGTTATACCCGACAAGTCTCGCTTTTCGTGCACGGTGATAGGCAATCTTTTTCACTTTATGGCTGAATCAAATCGTCGCATGGAAAAGGCTGTGGTCAGATCCAGTGCAGAATCCAAGTGCCACTGAGGTGTCAAAGATTTTTTGTTTATGAGAATATGATCAATCTCCGCATTAGTCGCGCCGCCAGGAGACTGCCATTTACGTCGACGATTTTCCCTGTTCTCAAAAAATAAATCGTATGAAAGCGATTAGTTGAGGACAAAAGTTATACGAGACAGTTTCCATTCATACTTCGTTCTCCTATCGTAATTTTCGTACCTTGTATTTATTTTTGTTAGCACTTCTTATTCTGGCATTGAACTCTCCAATAACGAAATTATAGGACTTTTCACTGCAGATGACCCCACCAACTGTAGAACCTGCCCAGTTCGCTCCCATCAACGGCAACAGTCGGTGAGAAGTAATTGGTGATACTGATCTTCTTCTGACGCATTGATTGACTAGGCAGGACGGCCGTACGAGTGATTTCTTATGATGTGACTAGATGCGAAATAGATGAGTGTATGGTAATCCTACGCCTCCGATATTTCGCAGCTGATTTCTCCATGACAAATGACAAGACCTCCGTCACCGTCACCTAATTGGCGCATGGCGATCTTTCTGGTTTTGGTCTCTTGTGGAGCGATCACATGGAATTTGATGCTATCAGTACTACCGATAAGAACTGGAAACATGGGCTGTCTTAAGAAACTGTTTCGGTGTCAGTTTTATAGAGCAAGAAGAAGTTTCCACGTCGTGTCGTGGAGGTGCATGTTTTGTCCTATTCCCGCACGTGACTTGTGGTCTCACCGCTCGATGTAGACGAAAATGCACAAAGTCTCTGGTATTGAGACTGCAGTTTGAGGGTTGACCTCTCTAGACATTCGATGTCTGGCTTGCTGGAAGTTCGCCCAGCTATGTCTACCCTGTCGTCAAAATTTGTGAATCGGAGAGAAATTTGCCACTTTACTCTTAATTAATGCGAAAACGACAATAATTTCTTGTACTAATTTAATTCTAGTTAGGTTTGCAGATGAAAACGTCAGACTCCTCAGTTGCGGACGCTGTTTGGGAGATAAACACACCACGTTGTGCATCGCAGCACGAAACCCGAGCTTACCTTCCAACCATGATAAGAGTTTAAACCTTTCTGAGGGCTTTCCTACTACCAGAATTAAATTTTAACCAATTCTTTTTAAATTTCTAAAAAATGCACCCACCAGTTCATTCGGCAAAAATTTGTGATCAAGTAAACGATTTGGAAGTAAATAGCAGATTGTTAAGAGTCGTCTCCAGCAAATATGCTCTATGTCTACTCTAGGAAAGACTGACAAGTTTCTCCTTGAGTAAAGAGGAACATTACCGGCTTATTCGACTTTCGCACATTGGTGTTGCGATGTTCGATAGTTTTGCAGAACATCAACGGATGTCCATCTTCAGGATGACTCGATCTAATACGCCAACTTTGAATCGGAAAAGTCGTGGAGAACGATCAATTAGCACCGAAACTTGGAAATCTCTTTAGAAACGCGATATGATTAGATCATAAGGAAAAAAGACCAGAACTGATAGCTGGTCGCTACATCATCACGAAAAAAGGGCAATCTGTGTTATCGAGCGAGAGAGCGACAGTAGGAGTACAAACAAATGAGGAAGTGAGTACGAAGTTACGAATCTTCGAAGATTAGGAATTCTCTTGCACACGCCAGAATGTCGATAGTCAGGTGACTTGGAGAGGTGATGCATATGACTAAGTGACCGTTAGAACATGCATTTGTCGGAATGTCTAACGCACAAACAGGAAGACCAGCAACCCGGTGGGAGCTTTTTGTGAAATTTCTAGAAAATAACTCAAAAGAATGACTTTCTAAAAACCTCGGCATAGATGGTTGGTATATCTATTTATATTATCTTGTAAACAAATCTTCTTTAGCTGATTAACTGATGCGAGGTTGGTATAGGTCTTCGTTGTTGTTGTTGTTGTTGCTGTTGTTTTTGTTTTTTGTGGCTAACGTTTCGGCGATTTCGCCTACCTCAGAGCCGTGATGTTACGACTGGGACTATCGAAGGCGAATTCGCCGAAACGTCAACCATCGACCAACAAGAACAACAGCAACAACATCCTACAAAATACATATGAAGCTCGAGTTCCAAAAGCAAGCAGAACTCAGTGGGCCACTCTTGAACACGACATGGATGAATGAAAATTCACTTGTGGCGGCTCTAGTCACTCGACGATTAACGGGACGATAAGTGATACAAGTGACGATTACGTTAACAAGACAAATATGAATAAAGCGTTTGTCGTCAGTCGTTTCCTTGGCGATGTCCATGTATTTTGCTCCGTTAGCAGAAACCAAAGCTCGATCGAATAAATATTTATGTTGAATAGTGGCTTGCAAAAGTTCACTGTTGGATCATATCATTGTCTAATACCAAATTTCCCATATCGAAAAAAAGGAAGCCATACCTATTCGCTAAATCGAAGCAACGACAACGTCTATAATACTTCCACACACTGTCCAATATGCTCAATTTTTGGCTTCACTAAAGATATTTTCTAAATTTTGTCCCACTCTTAGCCCGAATAGTTGATGAGAAGCGGTTTTCTTAAGATTCCCACTTTAACGGTGTTAGCTGTTAGAAACATACCCGCTTCAATACAAGGCTCTGATGGTATTTAATAGAACAATTTCCATTCAATGCAGTTTCCTTCGTTTTTTTTTTCTGAGGAATGCATAAAAGTGATGACTAGAGCTGGTTTTCTTGGTATCATAGGCGAATTTCAATGAAAAATTACTAAATAGCGTTGATGATGAAAAGGACACCACCACCATTGAATGGGGATCTGCTGAAAACCGGAGTCAACACAAGTAGCATTCAGGCGTTCATCACACCTAATCGGTGAGCATCAAAGCCAGCTCACTTCTGTTCCACTTTTATGTTTGCACGTAGTCTGATCACCATGAAATATCATCGTTCTTCCTCTACTTCCGTACGTGCAAGAATTGCCGATTTCCTTGTAATTCTTCAGTAGCCGCACACTAAACACTACTAGAAAAAACAACATAGTGTTAGTCTTTGCCGTTTTATTTACTGCCTACTTTTTTTAATGGCAGGGTATATTTCGAAATATGACTTCACTGATGCTGAGATATCTGCACAGTTACATTTCGCAATATACCTTGTCATTAAAAAGAGTAGACAGTAAATCAACGGGTTAAGATTGTGTTTGTAACTAAAGCCTCAGCTTAGCTGTGTTCATTGCCGATTTGAGCCCCCCAGATCAGTCCCGCTGACGGCTGATTGCCAATGGCAGAGATTGATAGATAACATAGTGTTAATTTTTTATTTGTTTCCTATTATTGCTTTCAAATTATTTCTCAAAGGATGTGTGTGGCGTAGTAGTAGGAGGCACCCTGCAATATACATTGGATCGATCCAGACACCCCTGGCCCACAACTCTTCTGTCCCTCCGGGGTCGGCAAATTGGTACCAAACTTGTCTGGGAAAATGACAGCACTGGCTATATACATCGGTGGGCCACCGCGACTCATTGTAACGGCTAGATATACATCCAATCACCTCCAAACGATGCTTGATAAAGTCGAATGCATGGCGCATCCCTGAAGGGATTGATCAACGCCGAGAGCTTTATCATTTATGCATTTTGTTATTTTTCATGGCAGAGTGTGATGTTAAACATAATCACTATAATGCTGAGATACTTATAACACTTGGACTCCAAAGTAGATTCGTATCTGCGATTATCCTTTCCGATGTGCCATGAGTTACCCACTTCATCACTGAGGCCCTTGTTTTCCTATCTCTGAGCCAGTTTTTTGCCCTAAGCAAAGCAGGGGCCCTGGTGCTGCAATGGATAATACTTGAGCCTCGGAAACGGTAGGCCGGGGTCGAATCAGGTGTGGAATCCTGATTTTGCAAATATTTCAAAAATATTGTGGTTCATCCAACAACGTAAAATTAACTAGGTTTCGAAACACTGCTGAAATACTGTCTAAGGCTTTTTTCTACAAAAATTTGATTTTATACTGCTACTTTTTTATAACTGCTACGTTTTGCATGAATCGACCTTACCTATTGTGCGGGTCTTGTCTCATTGCTAACTTCATCTTCTTCCCTGTCTCTCATCCGGCATCCACGAATGTTTTTAGAGTTTTTATCGCGGATAATTTCCGGCATTTGTGAAATAAAGGTGGCCTTCGTCTTTTCCACAGAAGTCCTGTTTCTCTTTCTGACCACGGGCCATGGGCGCAGGGATCGATTCCACGTGCGTGTCGCAGTGGCGCTTCCAACCACTGCGCCACATGTGCCCTTTTAAAAGTTTACAAAATTTTATTTATATCTTAAGTAACTGCTTATGGCAACTTTTTTACTTCTGAAAATTACGATGCGTAAGGAAGCAAAACCCACTTCGATCTATATGTGCATGCGTGCACTGGAATACTGTGATGTAGCAACCAATCCCTCGCTCTTCCCAACTGAATCCTAGCACCTTTATAGATAATAGTTTTAAGACAACAAAAAAATTGAAGATTCCGACCTTTGCGGTGTGTGAGGATAGGCAATCTAAGTACTTAAGCAAACGTCTAAACAGTTTCCGATGTTTTATCGTTTTTATGAGTTGTTCGCTGCGGAACGAGCCCTGATGTGAGCCGAATTGTAGCACTTGAGAGAGACGGTTATGAAGCGCTACTACTACAACTGTTTAATTCCTGTTTTATTTCAATAAGCAGACACGAGGTTGTTATTATAGATCGTCGTACCGCGTGTTCCTGGATCGTCTACGTAACGCGCAACCCAACAACGCGTACGTGATGGAGTCCTTCGACGTCACCGCCCCTTCTACAAACGTGTCGAATGACTCCGCTATGCAAGCTATTCGAGAGCTCCTTATACAACATGAAAAAGCAATAAACATGTATAGCTTCTCGATTAAGCAGTTGATGACACTCTTAAAGGAGTGCCTAAACTGCTCAATCTTCAGATGGTCCGGGAGGTATTACGCACAAATGAGAGGGTTGGCAATGAGACAGCGACTGGCACCAACCCTTGCCGTTGCCTTTATGTCTAACGTGGAAGCACCAGTAATCGACTTCCGGGCCATCACTCTACCGCAGGTATATAGATAACTGTTTTGTCATCTGCTCCACACAAGAGGAGATGGACAAATGTTCCGAGTTATTGAACAAGCAGTCAAAGTACACAAAATTCACCCGTGAGAAACAGAAAGAAAACTGGCTTCCCATTCCAAAACGTTCAAGTCAACCTATTCAAAAACGACTACATCACAAAATGGTATCGAAAGCCAAGCAGTAAGAATATACTGGTTCATTACCTCTCCTTTCATTCCTCACACACTAAAAGTGCTCTTATAAGAAATATGTTTCGAACCGCCGCCAATGTGTGCACAGGTAGAGAGTAATGGGAAGAATCCTCAAAAATGGCTCGACGAATAGCCATTTCAAATGGTTACAAACTGTAGTTGCTCGGCATAGGCATAGAGGAAAAACTACGCCCCAAAGCGATAATTCTAGCGAAACGAGGCTCCGTTCCTCTTGCCCTTTATTTCTAGTGAAATAAGTGCAGCCATAAAACGTTGCTTAATAGGGGCCGGTCTAGAGAATTCCGTAGGAGTGATAGAAATACCACCGGACACTCTTAGACGCCAGCTAGTTCGCAACCGCCTATGTGAGCGTCTACGTATGACGAAAAACTGCATAATTTGCCCTAACGGTGGACACGGTGATTGCGAACAGTAAGGTGCAGTGTCTCGTCATCACGCGTGAACTGGCTCATGCCTCAGGCTGATCCAGTAACCTGACACAGGCACAGTCCTCGTCAATGTAGTACCCTGTGCGGCTGCTATCCACCAACTAACTTAGATACAAGAAATAAACGGTAGGTACCCAGGACTGACTTTCTATTAACCACGACATTCGATTATAAATGCATCGTTTTCTTTCTAAGCAATCGCGTGGTTGTTAAACATCATACGTTTACTTCCATACAATAACACACACCTACAACACAATCGTAGCAGCCGTTTCGGTAGAATCGCTTTCTTCAGAGCTTGGAAGGGTACAGCACAAACAGAAAGATGAAAATCTGAGCGATAATTACAAGATCTACGGCTTCTCGAAAAAACCCACCCCTTCTTTTCAATCCGTCCTCTACCGAGGACGCTCAGAGTCGCATATGGCTGACGACTGCACCTCCGTACACCAACGACCGATGTGAAGGTGCAGGGCGAGATCACGTGTGATCTCGTGGCATTTCTCCCTGATATTCATTTTAGGATTTTTGGCATTTATCCAAAAGGCCTCAAGAAGCATGTGCGCGGGTATTTTAGGATCCCGTGCAGGGATAGCGACTTTTATATCAAAACCTACTCTGCTATGCTGTTATGCTTTTGTATCCTATGCGTGCCTAGTGGCGTGCCTTGTCTTGCTTTTCGTTTGCCATCTAGGTGTTCTTTTATGCCGACACATAAAGGTCTGCCCGTTTGGCCAATATATTCGTTTCTGCATGTACCACAAGAGATTAGGTATATCGCACTTTAACTCATGCAGTCACCGTCTCTGTCATAAGGGCAAATTACGCAATTTTGTGTTTCACATAAACGGTCATACAAGCGGTTATGAACTAACTGGCGACGAAGAGTATTCAGTGGTATTTCAATTATCGCTACCGATTGCTCTAGATCTGCCCTTCTTAAGCATCGCTTCATTGCTGCACTTATTTCATCGCTAATGAAGGATAAGATAAACAAGACTTTGTTTTGGCCGAACCGTTCCCTTCGGAGCGTCGCTCTCCCTCGAAACTTATCTCGTGGGGTTACATTTTCGTAGCCATTGGAGATGGCTATTTGCCGAGCCAAGTCGCGCGATTCTTCCCTTAGCTCCCTACTTGTGCACACAGAGGTGGCTGTTTGAAACATGTTTCTCACAAGCGCCCTCATTGTGTGTAAAGGGTGACAAGAAAGGGAGTGAACCAGGATGTTTTTGTTCCTTGGTTTTCGGTACCACTTTGTCATGTAACCGCTAGTTGACAAGTTAATTTGAAGGTTTAAAAGCGGGAGCCAGTCCTCCTTCGGTTTCTCCCGGGTGTACTTGATGTACTCTGACTGCTGGTTCAATAATTCAAAGCATTTTTCCATCTCCTTCTGTGTAGAGAAGAAGACAAAATAAACATTACGATGCTGGCTTAACCCCGTACCGGCATCTCGAAGTCTGTTATTCCTCTGGGATCAGAAAGTTGATACAAGGCTTGTTTAGGAACAGTTATTTCTTGCGAACCTGGTGAGAACACTCTAGCCTGGCTATCCCAGAACTGCAGAGATTTGACTCAACCAGCATTCGGCTTTATACATGAAGAAGAATACGACAATGTTCTAGCAGTGGCCGAACCTACACGCGAAGAGCTCATGAACCTTCATGCATGGATCGATGCGAAGAAACGAATCGAATGCTGAAGGAAAGAATGCTAATTATGAGAAGACGGTCGTGTAAAATAGAAAAAAATCAAAAGGATAATTTTTAAAAAAGTAGAGGATAAGGCTCTCGGCGTTGATCAATCTCTGAGGGATGCGCCATGCATCCGACTTCATTGAGCACCGTTTGGAGGTGATTGAATGCATATCTGGCCCTTACAATGACTCATGGTGTTCTACCGATCTATCGAGCCATGTTGCTATCCTCCCAGACAAGTCTGATACCAAATTGGCCCCGAAGGAATGAAAGGTTTGGTGGGCCATATAGGCGCTGCGATCGACTCTACGCGTGTGTTGCAGGGCGCCTCCGACCACTGCGCTACATGCGCCCTACCGTTCACATATGCATATAATAAGTAAAGTATAAGTATACATAAGTAATACGTGCCTGTTTTAGAGGTTATTGTATAAATACACGTCTATGAACGAATTTATTCGTGAAGGAAATAACCATTACACACATAAGCTGAGGCAGACCTCTTTCTGAAGTGCTATATTCCCGGACTGGCAAAAGCCCTCTATCCATAGAATGTTGCACCTAAACAGTCTTTCTGATTATGTGGGAGTATGACTTACAGTTACTAGCACATACAGGAGACGGCTGTAGCAACGCTCTTTGCCCTCAGTAGTTGGACGAGTTGTTGACCCAGATGCTGAGTCGGTTACTGGCCAACCTTTTGAATCTGCATTATATCAAATTATATTAAGTGATTTTGGTAGCACTTTAACCGATGCGGATGAAAGCATTACGGATTCGTTAGCACAATATGGACGTGATTTCGAAAGCGCTGCTATAAGTAATCACAGGAACCATATTAGTGGCGGAGATCAGAGAAGTTGCATAGTAATCCGGAGAGCAGAATCTAAGCACTTGGTTGTTTTGGAGATAATCAGTCCCAAAATTCTTCAGCGGTGTAGATTTGCCTATAACCAGTCTGACGTTGATCTTTTAAGGTCTTAATCTCAACGCCCCACACGCATCCGTCGGAAGCCAAATCTTTTGCTTAGTTTTGAAAGTGCACTTCAATCGTTGAACCAGGCAGTCTGTTAAGCAGTAGATGTTCGTCATCTCTAATCAACCCAGTTACAGACGCTCAAACCCCAATCCAATAGATGCGAAAGTAAAATTCGTCGTTTTCACCATAACGGTCATAATTCTTATTCCCAACGACGTCCTTCAATTCTTGGTACTCGTCGATCGCTGTAAGTTCCTGGCCACATCCAGACAGCTGGAAAGAAAGGAGTAAATTTGTTCTGTTCCTAGCACTTAGCCTCATTAGGAATTAAATCCTCTCACCCTTTCATTACAGAGTGTTCCGCCAAATCCTTTAGGACGAATGAATTTCGAGCAATCTTTTGGATGAGGAAACCAAAATCACCGTCGCATTTTGCCGACGACCATTGGTGCCGGACTCGTCTGGGAAAAAATCGCTCTCCATAATCCAAATAGAAACGCTCTAGCCCGGCTGTGTAAGGACTTTACGGATAACCGACTCGACCAGCATTCTACGACATTCGAGATGAAATGAAAATCCTCAAGCAGCAATCGAAGCCACAAGTTGGAAGATCTTCGTGGACAATGGATGCGAGGAAACGAGTTGAATGCGAGAAGTGCTGGGATCCGCACAATAGATGTGAAGACAGATCAAATAAAACGGAATAGAAAAATAAGGTAGATGTAGTTCATGTTTAAGTATCGTGGCACTTTGTCGGAAATACTTGAACTTTCGAGTCTTGTTAGTTTCTTCAATTATATAATTTACTCTCGTCTTTTTTTTATCTCATCTGACCCGTCATCAAATCTACGCTGCGGGTCGCAGCAGTTATGTCATACGATTCGTTTTCCTCAGATCATCCACAAAGGTATTCGGTTGTTGCTTCGGCTGCAAACTAAGGAGTTCGTCTTCTTTATGAATGCTGCTGGATGGTAGCTGAGACGATTCTCCTTGCAATCATGGAGAGAGCCGTGCTAAGACGTTCCGCCGTGGATTAAGGCAGTAAGCTAGGAGGGACCGTCTGATTGGTCTGTCTTTGGGTACGATTTTTTCCTTGGTTGCCCGAAATAATCTTGTCAACATCTTCTACGGGTTATTATCGTAGTAGTCGCCGGCCTACACGGATTAGTAGAACGCATTCGGACTTGTATTGAAGTTTCCTCCAGAACGGCAACTATTTATAGTATAGATTTTTTCTTAACTGATTCTAAATGGAAATGTTGGACTCCTTCTAAGTCGAAATGGCCATATGCGGTGATGGACTCTGTGCTGTACACTGTATTTCGACACCGATAAACACTTGTCAGCCATAGGTAAAGTGATAAACGTCCTTTTTGCATATACGGAACACTACTCGCGCAGAGGTTGAGGGATGTGCTTATATGTATGTGGACTGCATCTAATAGATCAGTTTGGTAAAAGTCTACAGTCAACTTGGATGGGGAATATGTGAGTAGCGAGTCGAAGTCGTTTTCAACTAAGAAACGTTACATTGGAATTTGGGGCTGTTCATGGACAACTTTGGACTCTACTGTTTTCAGGCTTAAACATTGCATACAGAGGACCCTACACCAAATGTGTGATACTCTTCTGTTTGTGTTTTTCTATCCAGGGTGGAACACAATGTGTCGTCCTGACACGCTGCATTGCCGAATAGAGGATTGATTGATGTTTACTTGAGTGAGATGATGTTCGACAGGATTGCGATGACAGCAGTGGTAGCAATGATTTAATGAGCTCCTAACGGCATATATCTACTGAAGTCCCACGAACATCTCGTAAGGGTTTTTCACTGCTAAACATATTCAAATGTAACAACTTTATGCCGTTAATAATCGTCAAGAACCAGTTTTTGTGTGAAGTAAAGGGCAAAAGGTTCGATAGTGTTGCACCAAAGGTGACAGTTATTCACAGTTACCCCTTTGATTTTTGATGTATTGTATTTCTTTTGCTTACTTTAACACATTCGCGACCACGTCTGTTTTGCTTCGGCAGTCACTGTGGACTACATTTACTATCCGCATCGCTGTGAATCATAGGTTACTCATTCGATCTGTTGGGCCTCTCCAACCCCAAGCGGTTATTGATAAATAATCCAGTGCGCATATTAGCTACTATAGAGCCACCCCAGATACAAAGGATATGGCAGAGAGGCTTAAATTATATCACTCGCTGTGACCCCTCCGTGTGAGGTACATGTGACTGGTGCAGTCGCGAAAGAATCTAACAAATTCGAACGGGATTTATGACATCGCTAACCTTTCGATAAATGTAGAACACAAAAAGTGGAGAAGTTGACAAACTTATAGAAGAGGTCTGAAGGTTGACATAATATGCTAAGGTGTTATTTTTATTTCAATTGGGTCGGCTTAATGTTTTTGCTATGTATGAGTCGTATATGAATCATATTGTCGCAAGATGCTGAATTATAAACTAACGGTCAATCATTCCGTTATCGTAAAGAGCTGTTCCGTTCTAAATATACTGGCCGTTTTTCTTGCCAATTCCTCACTTTTTCAGCCGTTATTCATTTTCAGACATCATAATCTCCAACAAATGTGTAGACGGAGCCCCGTTTTTGAAGAGATTGCCGTCTTGGCTGAGCAAAGAATTCTGATGATCGATGGCGCTATGGGAACAATGATTCAGCGTGAACATCTCGAGGAACACGACTTCAGAGGAGAAGTGGATTTGGCTTTTTTCCTACAGAATAATTCAGTTGATGCATAAAATATCCGTTATTGATGAGGCTTTATGAGATTAAGTATTATGATCACATTAAGTTTCCTAGCTTAACACAAAATTTAGAGAATATTTGCAGGATTCAGGGCCGTGCGTAACCTAAGTTTAATCGATCAGATCAGCAATATTTGGATGCTGGAGGTAGACTAGTAGATAGTGTCATTTTAAAAAAGGAAGGTATATCTCGGAGCGATAGAAGGATCTGTGAGCTTTGGGAACTATAAGATTGTCTGTTAGTGATAAGGCGAGAAGTTTCAAAGGAAAGCGACGCTCCAAAAGGAACGGTTTGGCCAAAACAAGGTCCCGTTTATCTTGGCCTTCATTAGCGATGAAATAAGCACAGCGATGAAACGATGCTTAAGAAGGGCAGATCTAGAGGAATCGGTAGCGATAATTGAAATACCACCGAACACTCTTCGTCGCCAATTAGTTCGTAACCGTTTGTATGACCGTCTGTGTGAAACACAAAATTGCGTAATCTGCCCTTATGACAGGGACGGTGACTGCATGAGTTCAGGTGCGATATACCTAATCTCTTGTGGTACTCGCGGAGACGAATATATTGGCGACGGAATCGTGTATGCGTCGAGCTGCAGCTTGAGGATTTGTGTCTTCTATCGTCGTTGACATGCTGAGTAATGATCGAACTGTGTGTTCTCTAGAATCCCGAGATGACTCTGCTGCTGCTCGCCTCTCCGACAGTTCTAGTACTGGTTTTTCGACCCCGGAGCGATAGAAGGATCTGTGAGCTTTGGGAACTATAAGATTGTCTGTTAGTGATAAGGCGAGAAGTTTCAAAGGAAAGCGACGCTCCAAAAGGAACGGTTTGGCCAAAACAAGGTCCCGTTTATCTTGGCCTTCATTAGCGATGAAATAAGCACAGCGATGAAACGATGCTTAAGAAGGGCAGATCTAGAGGAATCGGTAGCGATAATTGAAATACCACCGAACACTCTTCGTCGCCAATTAGTTCGTAACCGTTTGTATGACCGTCTGTGTGAAACACAAAATTGCGTAATCTGCCCTTATGACAGGGACGGTGACTGCATGAGTTCAGGTGCGATATACCTAATCTCTTGTGGTACTCGCGGAGACGAATATATTGGCAAAACGGACAGACCTTTATGTGTCGGCATAAAAGAACACCTAGATGGCAAACGAAAAGCAAGACAAGGCACGCCACTAGGCACGCATAGGATACAAAAGCAAAAGCACAGGATACTAAAACACAAACGCGCAAACTCCTCGAGGCTTTTTGAATAAATGCCAAAAATCCTACAATGAATAGCAGGGAGGAATGTTCCGAGATCACGCGAGATCTCGCCCCTTACCTTCCCATCGATCGTTGACGGGGGGTGCTGCAGTCGTCACCCATATGCGACTCTGAGCGGCTGTTCTTCCTCGGTGGAGGAGAGATGAAAAAAAAAAGAGTGGTGGGTTTTTTTGAGAATTCGTAGATCTTGTAATTATCGCTCAGATTTTCATCTTTCTGTTTGTGCTGTTCCCTTCCAGGCTCTGAAGAAGGCGATTCTGCCGAAACGTCAGCTGCGATTGTGTTGTATGTGTGTTACTGCATTGAAGTAAACGTATGATGTTTAACAACCTCGTAATTGCTGAAAGAGAAAACGACGAATTCATAAAAGGTAGGTGTTTAAATGAAGCTGTTTCTTCTGCGAATGCAAACTTATTTGTTAAGTTTTATCTGCTGGGGTTATGAAAGTGTTTGGCTAAGTAGATCGCATCTCAATTTGAACCTTCCATTCTCTGAAGAAGACGAAACCGCCGAAACGTCAGCTGTTGCACCCTAATAAATTCTGTGATAACAACCTCGTGTCTGCTTTTTGAAGAAAAACATCGAATTATCAATCAATGCCGAGGTTAGCAGAAAGTCGGTCTTGGGAATTGTTGAATTCCTATTCGTCCAATGGTCGGAACATCAATCACAATGTGTGATTTGAGGACATAAAAACGGGCAAACGCCAGCGCAAAACTTTTTAACATTAATTCATTGTTCATCACAGAGAAAGAAAATCTCAAAAAACTGAAAATTGATGTACAAGATGTGATAGCCGGTCTCAGTTACATTAGTTTAAGAATTCGGTAGGATGCTGGTAAATTTCATTTTGCTCTGCTGCCAATCAGAGTTGTTCGGAGGACCTTGCTCTTTCAAGGGATACGAAGAAAGCTACACTTTTCATATTGTAAATTCTTTTGTTGCTTCTGACAAGATAGTAACCTCTGGTGGTTCAGCTCACCGGTCTGTGGTGCTGCACATGTCTCTGGGCCTACAGCTTTCTTTGGGTATCACATTTCTGTATACAGGAGCGAGCGACGCAACACAATCGATGAACAATGTAATGATTAATATTCTGCTAACCCTGAGTGGTTTGCCCAAAAAAAGGGTTCCGTTCGAAAACGTTGTTTTCTGTCTTATTGCACGAAAAGGTATCTGTGACTACTGTACAATATCAGTCGTAAAAAGAATCTCCTATTAAAACTTTTATGGTAAAAGGGTCGCCAACTATACTACTGTAAGGTATCAGCAGCAGCTTCCTTTCCGAGAAAGTTTAAACATGAAGAAGATCTCGGGTTTCCTTTCGAAGTTTCTTAGCATTATTAATAAGTTGCGAGTCAAGTTCTTATCTGCATAAATGTTAGACATTTCATCAGTCTCAGATGACCGACAACGTAGGAATCGTGAACGCTGCTGGATTAACCAGAGAAATCTATGAAAAAGCCACCCACATAATTTTTCTCTTGTTATGTTTCAGCAGTATTAGTGTATAATAGACTAAAACAAGGGCGAACGTAGCACAGCTATTTGAGGTGGCTTGTAATACACACACAATTAATGGTTCGATTATCCTACTTGAGGTAACGAACCCCTTTCATCCTTTTAAAGAGAGCAACCTAGCAACAAAGTAGTCTTGGAAAATCACTTGTTCATTGGTGGGCCCCTGCAGACGCTGTGTTGACTAACTATGACTTCGTTACACCTTCAAGGTTATCCTTAGGGATTTACTAACGCTAAAAACTTTGTATTTTTTCATACCTATGTGATACTAAAAGCCGTCTTCTGTCATAGCTTCTTAATTCGTAATGGTGACGGGAATCCACCGCGTATCCTCAGTTATCTTGCTTTAATGTATCTTATAATTCTACCTCTACCTTATAATGGTATATCTTCTTTCAATTTTTAGGACGACACAGCAATATGCTCAACCGTTTGGGTACGATGGAGTACGAAATTTACAGTTTGTTGCAGATTATGAAAAATCTCCCTTGGCTCATAAATTCTTTGAGAAAATATGACATTCTCTAAACCTCGGCGACGCATAGAAATGAACAGGATGTCAAATGTATCCTAAGCGTCATGCCTACAAGAAAGGCACCCGTCCTTGGGATAGGTATTGAACTCTTGAATCACATTGAGCTGAAAAGAATAGAAACTAAAAGTTATGGCTGCTTTTGATGTCTTACAAAACACCTTGTGAGAGGTGTACACGTTCAGTTTTTATTTAACTGTGTCACATTTTCACCAAGAGGTCTCGTCCAGCAGCCTATCCGAAATCTTTGGTCAAATATTTAAAAAACCTTGCTGTCACGATCCAGTCCAGTACAGATGTTAACCTATTTGGTTCTAGATCCTGTATCGTCAATATTTCCACACGTCGTGTTGTAGCAAGATAATCTTCCCGCGAAAGAAAAAACTCAGTTAAGGATGTTCCACATTCCTACAACGATCAATTTCTTCATCATCCACCATCACCAAGTCAATTCGTCAAACTTTGTTTCCTTTCTCCACTGGTTATACAGAAAAATCACCCTACGATTCCTCACGTCGACAACTAATGTGTCGTCCAGTGCTCTAGAACGTGTTCAAAGCAAAACAATAGTTGGCAAAAATTACGAGTTTACTGAAGAAAAAAAGGATTATCACTAAAATTCATATATATATATATATAAAGGAGTCCCTACTCAGTACATAAAGATTCTTCGTATCTATACAAAAATTTCACAATCAAGATTTCACCGGTGTGGAAAGATAGGTCTTCGACTAAATTTCACGAAAACGATGTTCATGAGCAATGGATTGGTTTCGCATGCCCCATTCACGCTCAAAGGGACGAATATCTCCCTATGCTCCAGTTATGTCTATCTAGGTCGGGAAATCCATGTGATGAACGACTTAGCTCCAAAGCTAAGCAGAAGGAAATGAGCAGCTCCGGGAGCTTTCAAGAGCATCGAGGATGTAGTGAAGAGAACAAAGAACACCCGACTCCGTGCCCACCTTTTCGACTCAACGGTTCTTCCTACTCTAACCTATGCATCAGAAACCTTGTTGTTGCGCAAGTTGGATGAAAAACCACTCAGCATTATCGAACGCGCTGTCGAAAGGACGATGCTAGGAGCATCCCGTTTCACACAAGTAAGGGATGGGATCTGAAGCTCCGACCTGCGTTAACGATCAAAAATCAAAGATGCCGTTCTATACGCCAAACAGTCGAAGATAAGGTGGGCCGGACACGTTCTCGGGACGTTAAACGTACTGCAGGAAGGCAACTGACCCGATGGTCAGAGTTTTTCACGAAGAGCCTAGAAGAAGGATATCATGCTCGACGAGTCCGTAGAGCGAGCAGAACTCACTGGACTACTCTTTCACGCGACAGGGAAAAATGGAAGATTACTGGCGCCCGCTCAAGTCACTCGACGATCAACGAAATTACAGGTGATACAGGTGGTATATATATATATATTTATATATATATTTATGTATATATATAAAACTACTTAAGCACTATTTCAAAACCCAAGAAGAAGCAAATAACTTCATTTCCCTTAACCTTTTTATTTATTGCCTATTCTTTTTAATGGCAGAGTATATTGCGAAATATAACTTCAACGACGCTGAGATATTTGCAAAACTCCGGACCGCAGGTGTCTGTGGTGGGAAAAGAACGCGCTATTTTTCTTTCCGGGGAGTAACGCGTTCACCACCACACCATGCGAATCCTTCGTTTCGCCTAGCTAGCTGAATGATGCTTTATTTTTCTTCCTTGACTTTTTCTTGACATGAACAAAACGCTGAAAGCTTTCACACAAGCTCGCGCGCTGGTTCATCTTCGACAAGTGGGCCTCTTTTCGATTTTAGGTTCCTGGACTTGTGTAATTGTTTTTCACGAGAAGTCGTTCGTATTTCTTGCTCAGTTAGGTAAATAGCATTCTGGTTCTAGACAATGTACCATTCTAAAAGAAAGAACAGGTAAGCACTGTAGTCCAGATCCGTTCGGTGATCTGTCTTGATTCTTTCTTTTCCATTTTTTAGCCCGAATGAGGCCTTTTCTTTCAAAATGCAAGAAGGGTGCGTGTGACTTGTCTATGACTGTCTACGTACGACGTAGTGCACTCATTTAAGATTCTTTGCAGCTGGTCTCCAACAACGGCCGAAGATTTATCAAGAACGAAACTATGACTATTTAAAGAAGCTGCTTATACCGCGGTTAAAATTTAGGCATCGGGCTTTTTCTTCATTTCGTATGAAAGCATTTAACTCAGTAGATAGTGTACGTCAATCTGACGTTTTCGGGCTCGCCGAATCCAGCTAAACTTCAGAGTAAAGAACCTTTCATTGAGAACAAGTATAAAAAAGTAAAGCTTTCGGCGCTGATCAATCCCTGAAGGATGCTCCATGCATTCGACTTTAGTAATCATCGTTTACAGGCGGTTGAATGCGAAGCTGGCCTCTACAATGACTTACGGTGGCCTGCAGATGTATCGAGCCAGTGCTGCTATCCTCACAAACAAGGCTGGCACCAATTTGCCGACTGCGGAGGTATGGAAGGCTTAGTGGACCATGGGCACAGAGATCGATTCCACGTGTGTGTTGCACTAGCGCCTCCAACCACTGCTCCACACGCGCCCTTTGAGAACAACAGAAAAGTAAATTAGGACGTGTTAGTGTTGTAGTCTGCTATATCTTGATACATGATACTTGATACTTGAACGGCACGTCCTCACTAGTTGTGCGGGCCTCAACATAATCACCATTTATCGGAGATTTGCTGGTTAAGCCATTGTGGTTCCCTGTAATCCTGAGGTCAGCCTGGCCAAAATCTGCCATTCTACTACATCATTTTGAGAAACTTTATAGATTTTACGCAGAGCTGCATCAGTTCAAAAGTTTGATTTGGAACCATTGTTAGACCAAAGATGTCATTATCAAAACACTGCGTAACCACAATATTACCTAGCTTGGCAGAGTTTTTTTTTCCAAACATGGCTGAAGGCGGAGCCATAATCCTACACAACTGCCTTCTTAGTCGTGAAATAAACCAATAACCAGCATTAACAAGTAGTTCGACATCCTTCCCTGATTTCTCTGCACTCTTTAAGAAGTCATTTTGCAGATGAAGAAAACGTTTTCTTGTACTTATTGGGGTTCGCATTCATCTAGTGTTTCCAGACTTTGTCTATCGCATCGCAATTAGTAGACTTAGCACACCAAGACTATCAGGTGTTATCTATAAATCTACCATCATACCACGAAGTACATGGTAAAAGCTTTAATGTAGGACTGAAATTAGCTTTGAAAATAGGAGTAATGCAGTAACAAATTACATAAATTTCACAGATATCATTAGCTTCTAGTGAGCCCTATTCGGAAGTCAAATATCGGCTATCATTCTCTACTACCTTGCGGAACATCTATCACTTCGCGCTGATCATCAAGGAAACAAAGCCTGTCTGATTTTGTACTGCTACAACAAAATAGAAATTGCTAATCTCTCAACATAGTTATATTTCACCTTCATCTCATGCTCCATATCGTTCAATCTGCTGTGCCCCACTCCGATAAACATTAGAAGTAATGGCCTTCTGTTCTCGCTTCTATCTTTTTGCCATCGATATCTGTCGTTGATCGTATTGGTGACGAATTTACAGTTTGCCACGTTACTTACAGTAGTCGGTTTTTCCTCGTTATAAATAGACCTCTAAAATTCAGTGCAATTTTCATGAAGCCGCATAGAAGCATAAAACATGCGACAAGTCAGTATCTACGTTGTTCATTTCATAATCGCTCACATGGCGTTATTGTTTACGAGTTCTCTATGAAAGCTTTCACAAGGCCACCCACTTTTTTGCACTGTCGTTTTCTGCGTAGCGTATTTTTGTGAACTTCTTCCTCTGAATCGAATTTTTACGCTTTTCTTCAAGTTGTCTTAAGTACGCGTAAAACCCTCCGCTTCTGCTATGGTTGGGAAATTGATACAGACTTTTCATGAAAGAGCTCTCTCTAATCCGCAAAATCTCGCAACCACCTGTGATAAACACTTCGGGATTACCAATGATGGCTGTCCGAGGACTACCGAGAGAATCGACTGAGCCAGCATTCTAGGACGTTCATGAGAAAGACCAAGACCCTATAGCAGCAGTCGGATGCATACATGTGTCTGACCTTTGTCAACGACGGATGAGAGCAAAACGAATTTAATCCACACAATACATGAAACCGGATCATATAAAAAAATTAATTTATTAGGTAAGTAAACATAACCGGCTTACAAGGAAAGCTATCGCGGAAGGCCACAACTGGGAATTTTTTGAAAATTTCTGAGAAAAATCTGTTTGACCAGTTAAAAGGAATCTGACCAGTTTTAGCACAAAGGTAAGGCAACGTCATAAATGATAAGATGAAACCAAGAGAAATGAGGAAAGTTGTGATGGGTTCTTTCTCTTTCGGTAGATGGATGTGCTTACTTTCTATAAGATATTGAACTTCCATTAAGAAAACAACCGGATTATTAAGTACTGCAACATCAGCGATCGGTATTTTCATCAATCAAGCGAGGATTATCCGGTTGTTTAATCACACATGGCAAAAAGAAGACTGGAAAAGTTGAAAAAAAGCAGAGAATCGAAATTCCACTTACACCGACTTCTCACAATGATTATTCATAGCCTTGTAGTAACTGGCACTGCGTTTACTCACTTCGCTGGCTACCGAATCGTCGAACACATTGGTAATGAAAAGCTTTTTGAGACCGTTGAGTATTTAGGAACGCGTATGAAGAATTTCTCAGTTGAAGGACTGTAGAATTTACCATTTTTTTCTAAAATCTTCGTTTTATTAATAAGCACACACAAGATTGTTACCATATACTTCACTCACTGTAGCTAACGTGACGGGAGACTTCGCCTTATGCAGTCTCGAAAGGTCAGCTTGACCGTAACCCAATCAGCTGAATATGTGGATAACAGTTCCCAGGTTCGACTTTCTACTAACCTCCGCATTGGAATTTGAATGCGTAGTTTTCTTGTTCAGCAATCGCGAGGTTGTTATACAGCATACATTTACTTCCATAGAAAAACACACAATACAATACAACAGTAGCTGACGTTTCGGCAGTATCGCCTTCTTCAGAGCCTGGAAGGGTATGCTGATATACAATTTATTAGGCCAAACACTTCAATAACACTTACAATAAGACGAAAAACTTCATGGAAATTACATGATCAACAGCTTCTCGAAAAACTCACCGCTTTTTTACATGACTTCCAATGAGGAAGGTTAGAACACCTGATTATAGCCGCATATGGTTGACGACTGCGCCACCCCACATCAGAAATTGATATATAGATACGGGGCCAAGTCGCGTGTAACCTCTGGGCATTCCTCCCTGCTATTCATTGCCGGATTTTTGGCATTTATCCAAAAAGCCTCTAAGAGTTTGCGCGTTGGTGTCTTAGTTTCCTGTGCGAGGATATTGAGTTTAACTACAAAATCACTTGGCCAAAAGAAGGTCCCGTTTATGTTGCCCTTTATTAGCGATGAAGTAAGCATAGCTATAAAACGATGCCTAAAAAGGGCAGGTCTAGAGGAATCGGTAGAAATATTTGAAATACCACCGCATACTCTTCATCGTCAATTAGTTCGTAACCGCTTGTATGACCGTCTATGCGAAGCACAAGATTGCGTAATTTGCCCCTACGGCAGGGACAATGATTGCACGAATTCAGGTACGACATACCTGATTTCTTGCGAAAATTGCGGAGATGAATATATTGGCGAAGCAGGCAGACCCTTGTGTATCCGTATAAAAGAACACCTAGATGGCAAACGAAAAGTAAGACAAAGTACCCCACTAGGCACGCACAGGATACAAAAGCATAGAGGAAACGATTTGGATAACCCCAACAGGGGAATCGTGAAACCAATATTTCAAATGCACTGAAAACAAATAGCCCCATTGTATGCTTACCGCTTTCTAGGAGACTTCCACCGAGTATTCACGTGGAGACCAACAGCACAGAGGTCACAAAAATGGGTAGCGCTCCTTTCTGAGGCTAAAATATCATCCTGACATGATGAGTGAGATAACGCGTCATAACGCGGTACTTCTTTCTGTGGTTAACTTTTGGATTCTCGCAATTTATCCAGAATGTTCCGAGAGTTTTGCGCACTGAAGTTTTCGATTCCCGTGCGATGATGAGAAGTTATACTTCAAAACCTTGACCAATATGTCCTTGCTTGTTATTTCCTCTTAACACACTGGGAGCTGTTCGAAAGGTATTTCTCACATGCGCTCACGAAGACTTCTTGAAACTGGTTCAGTAGATACACGTTTCCTATTGCTACGAAACTGTACGTTCTCAGCAGAAGTTCAGAGAAAGAATAAAACCCCTGAATGATACGTTTAGTGAAAATAAGTTTCCTTTACTCCGCCTTTCAATTCTAATGAACTAAGCACGGCCATAAGACATTTCTAAAAAACAGTCGACTTGGAGAACTCGAGAAGAATGATTCATGCACCACCTAACACTCTAAGACACCAGCTAGTTCTCAAGAGCCTGTACGGCTGTCTATGCGACACGCACAGTGCCACCTTTTTAGTCTAATAGCAGAGATGGCGATTTAATGAGTTCAGGTGTCATAATGGTAAATGGTAAAGCTCTCGACGTTAAACAATCCTCAACGGATGCTCCATGCATTGGACTTTATAAAGTATCGTTGGAGGTAACTTAATACATAAGCCAGTGCTGTTATCGTCTGGTACCAATTTTTCGATCCCAGAGGGATGGATGGCTTGGTGAGCCTTATACTCGAGGATTGGTCCCACGTGTATTGCAGAGCACCTCTGACCACTGTGCTACACGCTCCTCAGAGTTCAGGCAGAATTTTTAATCTCTTGGAAAGTGTGCGGAAGCGAATACATTGGCGAAATGAGGAGACCGCTGGGCATCCTCGCAAAAGAACACCTAGTCGATAAACCTAAAGTTGAGCCAAATACTTCATCGGTTGCGCTTAGAATGCAAAAACGGGGAAGATTTTAAGGGAGACCTTGCGCAACAAATGAAAATTTCGGCGCCTAAGATCCTCGAAACATACTAACAAACAAAAAATCCGAAATAGAATCGCCAGAAGGAATTTTTCATTATCAAGAGAGATCTCACACAACATTTGTGTCTGATACTTCGAGGTGAAGGAAGCGCATTACCAACCCATGTGAACTCCATGCGACCTTCCTCCACGAAGAACACTCAGTTGAAGACTTAGTGAAGGAACAAATATACCACTTCGTTTCCGATTCGACTGAACTATTGGTTCCGTGGCTCTTTTTTGAAGTCATGATCTGTTTAACTAATTGGATTGAAATCAAGTTGATCATTCCAAGTGCCGAGGAAGGTGAAATCCGCTGAAGCGTTAGTTTCTGTAAATAAATAGTGTAGTAACTCACCATTTTATTTCTTATGTGCCCTCCAGTTATTTGATACGGAAACCCCGCACGAAGCTCCAAATAGGTAGGGGATGTGCCTGGTTCAGGTCAAAAAGCGAGCTTCAGCCTTGTAAGTCAAGTGTAATCACAACGCACTTCTTCCTAAGTTCTTTTTCTTCCATTAAAAAAACATCATTCAAAATTGAGGTCTGAATTTAAAGTTGCCCACTATATTAGCATCAAAATATAGCTCTGAGGCGCGCGTAGCGCAGCGGTTGCAAGTGTCCCGCTCTACAGATTGAGTCGGTCGCTGGCTTTCTCGCACGCTATGCTAGCCTAGTTCTAATTCCTGCGGGGTCGGTAAGTTGCCACTAGGTTTTCCTGGAAACAAAAACACCTCCTACTCGATTACTTTTTGGCCACTGTAAGTCATTGTTTGGAATAGATATGCATTAAATCATCTCTAACGATGGCTGGTAAATCGAATGCAGGATATATTCTACAAGGATTGGTCCGTGCCGAACCATTTATCCCCTTTTAAAAATCTCAAATTTCAACCAATGTGATATAAAAGTTTCATTTTGTTCGTGAAGACGTGATAGATATAAGGGCTTGTTTTGACTACTTTTCTTTGCAATATGGTAATATGGCTCAAATCAATCCATGATCGGTGGACGAGTCGACGACTCCCGCATTGAAAATGTCATGTATTCACTTTGGTGTCGATGAATTAGTTACAAATCAATGATGTGAAATCATTTCCACCCTCTGAAAAATTTCTTTGTGGACTCTAACAGGTACAATAATATCTAAATTAATGGTCGACACTCATCTGGTTTGTTCAGTATCCTGCTTTTGTTCGAATGACGCGAAGATCATCGTATTTTCAACGCAAATAACCAACTTGGAAACCCCAGCGTGGACATGCATTTCTTCAGCCGGCCTTGGATCTGTTCAGAAAGATGTAGGCGTGCCGAAACCACATGAAGCGATGATTATCGAAAGACAAAGAGCTAATCTTTTGAGTCCACATTCCTCTCAGAGAGACCACATCGTCTTATATAGACGCTCTACGTAGCTTGGGCCTAATTAGTTCAAAAATCCTTGTATGGGAATAATCGAGAAAAAGAATAAAACACGTAAATGATAGTTTTAAACAATACTATGACCAATCAGTAGGATATTTACGCAACTCTTATGTGACAAATGCATGCATTTGTATCGCGTCAACGACAGTTTCATTATTACAATGAGTTGCTTCTACTCACCCCACTTCTGTGCAAAACTCTCAGAAATCTTTTCTATGACTTTCGCCAACAAAAATATTTTGTTTTCCAGCCATCTGAGTCACATTACACTGCACGAAAAATGAGCATATCAGTTCTGATTCTGCTGATACCAGTGACAACTGCTGTAACGACTTTGACCGATGGCGAAATGGAACTACTGCTCGTGCATGGGGTAGGCGTTCTAAAGCGTCTTTTAAATTCAGAGCAAATTGTTCAATTTTAATAATGCTAAGACACTAACAAAACTCTGAAAACTCTGAACTCCAGTTAGGCTTGGAACCCGCATCTAATCTTACTTAGGACTCATCAGCTATCCACCACACCGATTGAGACCCTTACCATGCTGTTTGTCAATCAACCGTCAACAGGAGTGATCTGGGAAACGTATATCGGGAGTTAACTTAGTTAAGCACAAGCAGAATTCAGTTCTTTGTGGTTGTATTTCATATCGTACCCTGCCACGAAAAAACAAGTACTGGGAGCAAAGCTTAAAACAAATATTTCATTCTCAAATTGTCATCAACCTAGTGTAAGTTGTCAAAGAAAGATTACATATGAAAACAAACAGTTTACTTTTCTCTTTTGTGTTTTGAACGAGAAAAACATGAAAAAATAAGAAATAAGAGTAAGAAATAAAAAATAAGAAATAAGAGTGTTTAAGAGAATGTCAGAATAAAATGACAGGTGTGGCGTCACGGTGACCGCTTGCCTCTGCAAATCTGTCCGACTGATCCAATTCAAGAAGATGATTGGGAACTTGGTGGAGGAGGATTCGGACAACTTACACCGGTTAGAACACTCTGCCAGCTATACTTATTTCTGTTAAGACAAAATAAATTGCAAGCGCACATGTTGACCATTCTGTCAGTGAAGTGACATGCATTCGATTTCCTTCATACATCGTGGAGCTGACCGGATTCACACACAGCCTGTGCAAGCACTTGTGGGATTCTGCCGATCGATCATTTCAGTTGGTACTTCATGTGGCAATGCCTAAGACCGACTTTCTATTAACGTCGGCATTGACTGATAATTCACTGTTTTTCTTCAATGAAATAACACGAGGTTGGTATTCACATTCGTCGCCCATGTAATATTTTATGCGGCTTTTCCCCAGTAATTAGTTAGAATAAATACTAGGAATAAAACGGCTCTGAAAAAAGCGACGTCGCCGAAGCGTCAGCTATTATGTGATAATAAATCTCGTAATACCAACCTCGTGTTCGGTCAATGAAGAAAAACAGATTAGTTCAGTATCTTTATTCTCCCAGAGAAGTCTGCTACCAGCGGACCACGAAGGGTGGTGTGCAACGTTAACCTGGTGTAGGGGATTGAAATCATCACAAGGTGTGTATTTTGGAACACTTCTAGCCGGTGCACTAATGCACCTCGTTTAGGTAACAGCGAGAAGCATCATGCTAGTGTAAGGCAGTCGTTTTATAATGGACGTATAAACTGTGGTTTTCAGCTGGGAATGGCACAGCATTTGAAATTTGGAAAACTCCTTCGAGAATTCTATGTTGAGACCGGCTTTTTAAGCAAGAAGTATTCATCTAAAGAGGTTTCTGAAACGTTTGCTTCGATGAACAATTGAGTTTTACGACAGCGAATGTGGAAAAGTTCTTAAAATGCTTTTAGATTTACATCCTATCGACGGATGTGAATAGGACTATTATTTCGGCGATGTCAAATATGCTGGGTATGTACGGTCAGCCCGATGGCTCCAGTCGGGCTGAAGTTGACTATCCGAATGCGACCGGATGGCCGGTCGGATACGTGCCAATCCCTGTACACACCATAGATTTCAACACTAACCAAGTATGCCACTCATTTTGCATTTCTTGATTTTTTAAAATTTTGTTTTCATGTTTGAAATCCTACTCATCTGATTGCGGGAATTGGGAATAGATTAAGAAAAAATGTGGACATGCAACCTACACCTATTCGTTTGTCCCACCTGGCGAGTGCCACAGCTCATAGCGAGTTCAAAATTTCACATCCCTAAGGTCGCATCACAGCAACGAATCCTTTAAGTAGCTGCTGTTCTCCCCAGGAACATGCTGACAATTGATTAGCGCTTTACTCAATGGCTTCGAAATTGATGGAGACAAGATTTAAAGCAAGAAAGACAACAAATTTTTGAAAGCCCTCTCTATTCGACGTCTAACTTTTCGGCAACGAATAGGTGGAGGTGAGAAGATTTTTAACTTAATTTTTTGTTGTTTTCATCAATTCCGAAAGCACCAAGCAAGCAAGGACTTTGAATACAACCACGTAAATAGATTAACCTCGTATCGAGAACTTTAAAATTACTCCATAAATGAAGAACGATTAGTGTGTCGATGAGGAAATAAAATAGACATAGAATAAAGGGTAAAGCTCTCGGCGTTCATTAATCCCTGAACTATGGGCCAAGTACATTAATCTTCCTTAGATGTGATTGAATCCAGATTCATGATGATGCACCAATGCATCAAGTAGGTGCTGCTGTCAAGTCTGGTTCCAATTCGCGCAGCTCAGAGAGATGGAGGCCTTGATGAGTCTGACGCGCAGGATCGAACGTATGTACATTGAAGGATGCCTTCGATCACTGCGCGCTACACACCTTTTTTGTATAAAGGATAAAAGGATAAAGCTCTCGGCGTTGATCAATCCCTTTGCGCGAAACTCAGCATAAAAAAATAAAGAACGATAAAGCTCTCAGCATTGATCACTACATGAGGGATGCATCATGAATTCAACCTCATTAAGTATCTTTGGAGGTGATTGAATGCATATCTGCCATTTACGATAACTCGCAGTGGCCTAGCGATATATCAAGCCAATGCTGCTATCCTCCCAGACAAGTCTGTTACCAATTTGCCAACTCCGGAAGGATGGAAGGTTTGGTGGGCCACTGGCGCGGGATAGATTCCACATGTGTGACGCAGTTTCGCCTTCAACCACTGCGCCACAGACGCTCTTTGGAGGGCGGGTGCCAGCATAATATCCATTTTTCGGAGATTTGATGGTCAAGCCATTATGGTTCCTTGGAGTCACATGGTCAGCCTGACCAAAGTCTGTCCCAGGTCCTTACCACTACAAGCAGTGGCAGAACTTGTGGATCAGAGTGAGATTTGCCACCATGCGACTTTGATACCAGTACGGTGGTGGATCCTGGCATTGGTTGACTCTTAGCTAGGCTTCCTAACGGAAACGTCGGACTCCTTCTCAGTCTGGGAGATCGTGCTAGGTGATGAATCACCCACTGTACATCGTAGCCCGTCACCCATGAACACCTCCCAACCACGATGAAACGATAAACCGTTGGGAGGATATATGCATACATGTACGTGCATAAATGTACTTAAATATGTACTTAAATATATATATACATAAAACTCCCACGACCTTCATTAACCTCGACATTGATCAGGTAATTCTTCCTATTCTTGTTGAGCAAACGCGAGGTGTCATTTTATTCTTCATTCACGAACAAGCTGACGTCTCGGCGAATGATCAGCATTGATAATATATATGTGATTGAAATCTTAGTATAGCATTTTCTCTGTTTGGTCATGGAAGTGTTTAGCAGGGTAGGCTGCAGCCAGCTTGATCTTTCCAAGCTCTGAGGGAGGCGAAATCCTCCGAAACGTCAGCTTGTCCCTCAATAATGAATAAAATAACACCTTGCGTTTGCTAAACAAGAATATGAAAAATTATTTACATATATGCATACATATGAACCTGAATACAAATGCGCCTGAATACTATTTGCGGAAAAGGTGTGTGTGATTCGAAAATTCGAAACTGAATTCCTAATGGAGAACTGAGCATCGAACTATGTTTAGCAGTGCTCAACTACTAGAGGAGTCTAAGTTGAGGAGTTCTATATTTTCATTCAGGATGAAGGGTGAAAATGGTAAAGTTCTCGGCGTTGATCAATCTCTGAAGGATGGGCTATACATTCGACTTCATTACGCATCGTTTGGAGGTGATTGAATGCATATCTGGCCTCACAATGACTCGCGGTAGCCTACCAATGTATCGAACCAGTGTTGGCATCCTCCTAGACAAGTCTGGTACCAATTTGTCGACTCCGGAGGGATGGAAGGTATGGTGAGCCAGGGACATGTGGATCCATCCCATGTGTATGTTGCAGGGCACCTGCGAAAACCGCGTCACATGCGCCCTTTTTTCCATTCAGAATCCTGCGAAAAGTAAAATAATGTTGTAAATCTCACAGGGATTTTTCTGAGTAGAGTAAAAAATGCAGCCATGTGTCTGGTGTACTTGACTATAGCCCACATCAATATGTTCTAATCGTACCAGTAAACCACCACTGAACAGTACCCGCAGATGACATCACTGTGGAAGTGAACTCCTTCCGTTGACGATGTTTTGGCTGAATTAAATGGAAGGTATACGGCGAAACTTGTGAAGACAGACCAGAAGGGAACCAAGTAAAGGAGAAGCGACTAAAAATGTTCAAAGTGTTGTCTGCCATATTAGACGCTCCCAAACATTACAGATAAGTAGCTGTCGCCTATCTTTAGCATAAGATGGACCGTTAATAAAAGTAGATCGATTGGAAAGCAGTTTAGTGCAGTATTGAAGACAGTTTTCAGTTACTTTTGTGCTTTAGCTTTATAATCGATGCAGTATCATCTCAATTAACAACTTTCTTCTATTTAAAGGTTGGAAATCCTGAAGCAAAATGCGATCGAATGTCAATTCTGTACAATATGGCGAAAAATTCCCGTGACGTTCAGACATTTCTGCAAAGACCGGATGTCAGTAGGAAACAAAGTTGCTTTTGACTAAATGGCTTTTTTTCTAATTAGGCGTTTCGAACGAAGGACAGAAAAAACGTTTATTTTTAGGTGGTGGATTTATTTAATATGTTGACGCGACACTGCGGAAAAACCATCGATATTGAAAATTTGTGGACAGTTCATGATACGTTGTTTATCGAGGTACGTTCCTCTACAACACCATGGCATTCAACTGAGTACCCATTCGATCATATTCGCGAATTGCACGAGCTTCCATTTGTCGTATTCCTTCATGATAGCATTCCACGATGCCTGTGATGTTTCGTGGCTGCCACCCTTTCCGACCGTGTCAACAGCCGTAACCTAGGCATCTGAGTGCAGCTGGTTAACATGGGTTACAAATTGGTTAACCTATTTAGTAGGTGACCAGTTCCATTTAGCCATTTGCCTCGATCTTTTTGCTTACTCTATAAGCTTAAAATAGTCTAGGTAGCATTTTCCTAAATCATTGTAGGAATGTAAAAGCGTGGTTTATTTAAGCTCATTCCTTAAAGTCATTATTTAACCTTTAAGCTTACCAATTCCTAATATACTCTTTTTATCAGAATTTGTTCACATAAATTTCGAAGGCAATTTACCTTTTGAAAGCCTAAACAGCGTATTCTGGCTTGGTCTTAGGCTTAAGACATTCCAAGGATAAAGGGTAAAGCTCTTGCAGTTGATCAATCCCTAAGGGATGCGCCATACATTCGACTTCATTAATCATCATTTGGAGGTGATTGAATGCATGTCTAGCCTTTACAATGATTCACGGCGGCTTGCCAATGTATCGAGCCGGTGCCGCTATCCTCCCAGACAAATCTGGTACCAATTTGCCGACCTCGGAGGGATGGAAGGCTTGGTGCTCCGTGGGCGCAGGAATCGATTCTAAGTGTTTGTTGAAGAGCTCCTCCAACCACTGCGCCACGTACATATAGCAGTTTGAGCCCATGAAAACAATAACGCATTGAATAGTAACGCGGAGGTTAAAAGAAATTCGACGGTATTTGATAACAGCCTTGTGTAAGCCAATGGATGCAATAATGTGCTGATTACTCACGCAGAAATTAAAAAAAAAATCGATCTTTTAGAAAGTCATAGTTTAGTTGTTTCATTACTAAACAACTATCGATTACAGCAAATTTACAAGAACGCGACGTTGCGAGAAAACAATACGTGGTTTACAGACGATCTTTACGATAAGATTGTTGAGGTGACCAATGAGATCGTAGGCTACGAAAATGGCGTATTTGGTGAGTACTGTAGACAGAGTAGACCTTAATCTGGAGATTAACTAGCTAGTGGATTTTAACACAGTAAATCTTGGTGTTCGACTTCAAAATGTACGAGTGATGATACGGTGATATTTCATTACCTATACTGATAACTAATTTTCACTTCTGTAGCAAGATTTTTTTTAACAGAAAACCAAGATCCATCAAGATGCGTTTCAATACTAAAAACAAGGATAAAAAGTATAAAGTTCTCGGCGTTGATCAATCCCCGAGGGATGCGCCATGCATTTGACTTCATTAAGTATCGTTGGAGGGTTGGAGGTGATTGAATGCATATCTGGCCTTTACAATGACTCGCGTTGGCCTACCGATATATCCAGCCAGTGTTGCTATCCTCCCAGACAGGTATATTACCAATTTGCCGACCCTAAAGAGATGGAAGGCTTGGTGACATGGGCGCTGGGATCGAATCCACGTGTTTGCTGTAGGGCGCCTCCGACCACTGCGCCACAAAAATGAGGACGAACTGAAAATGAAGCGGCAAATCAGAAATTCTAAATTGTTATAACGTTTTTCGTTGACTCATGATTGCCTGGACTCCCTCATACGATTTCCATTGTGACACTCTTTCTGAATGAAACTGTATGTGAAGCGGGTATTTTCCTCGCTCCTCTCAATTTCACCAACACGTCATCACACATCTAGCCTATAATCCAGTTAACTATCGAAGAACCCGAACGGCTGCCGGCGAACACCATTTGCTCGCGGTTCTTGTCAAAACAGCTCAGTACGGTCCGGTCGCTCTACAACCGGTGAGAGAACGTCACGAACTTCTGTTTGAAGAGCGGCAGAGGTTCTCAGCACAAGTTTAACATAAGTTTTGTCATAGCAAGGTTTCCGAAGAAAAGTGTTGGTGTCCTTTATTTGATTAGCTCTGCTGAAGAATAAATCCCATGTCATGGGTGGCGAATAAACAGCAGCATTAATTGACTACAATGATGCCATAAAAGTTTATGGTAAGATGTGGCCTGCATTACCTTACTGTGACATCGGTATTGGTTTCTTCTATCAGTTGTTTAAGAGCATAGCAATATTATTTTTATAAGATAATCTTTCTCGTTCTTCAGATGAGACTCTAATGATAAATAATCTCGACATTGGCCTGGAAATGAGGAAGATCCGAGGTGGTCCGTTGATCAACGATATCAACTCGCGCATGAACGTGAAACTCGACTGTATGAATCTTGTTAGTACCAAATGCAACTGGATCAAGTCTCTAAAATACTTTGTATATTCAGCGGTGTGTTTTTTTTTTCTTATTGAGTAGCGCTAGTATAGCATAAAAAAAAAACCAAGCAGCCAAAAAAACCTGCTGATATACGGTTGATTCAGCTATATTTAGCAATAGGTGCAGCCTGTTGGATATTTCCAGTGTGAGGTGGTCTGCGACAACAACAACAATGGCGATTATACAGCGTTCTCTTTGTTCTTTTGTTCGCGTTTGCTATTGTCTAATTCTTCCAAAGTAGACAGTGTTCACTGATGTCGTCACATAGCCGCTGACATAATTAATGGTTTAAAAGACAACACTAGTCTTATCGGATAAAAAAGGATAACACTATCGGCGTTGATCAATCCATGAAGGATGTGCCATACATACGATTTCATTAAGCATCGTTTGGAGGTGATTGAATGCATATCCGACCTTTACAATGACTCGCGTTGGCCTACCTATGTATCAAGCCAGTGCTGCTATCCTCCCAGACAAGTCTGGTACCAATTTGCCGACCCCAGAGGGATTGAAGGCTTGGTGGACCACGGGAGCTGGGATCAATCCCACTTGTCAGAAGCTCTTGTTTAATCTAATGCTCTGAACTCATAGTGAAGATGGTGCTATTTTTGCTTCATACTTGTATGTTTTCAGCATGACACCACCGTCTATGCACTTTTAGCAGCAATGGGTATTGCCAAGAAAGTTATTCGCTCTGGCGGATATCCACCGTATACGTCAGCAGTGTTTGTCGAGTTATGGATGAATCAAACCGACAACCAGCCGTATTTCAAAGTAAAATTATGAATATGTACATCTTATTTTGATAATACTTCACGTAATACGGTTGACTCTAGAGATTACTAAGCTGAAATGAGAAAAGGTAAATTACTATGCATTGACCTATCCTACAGGGGTGTGACAAGAATTCGATTCCATTTGTAGTAGCAGACGTTTCAGCAGAATCGCTTTCTTCAGAGCGTGGAAGGGTATAATGATATACAACTTACTATGTCAAACGCTTCAACAACACATAGAAAAGACGAAAAACTCTATGGTAATTACATGATCAACAGTTTCTCGAGAAGCTCACCGCTTTTTACGTGCCTTCCAATGAGGAAGGTTAGAACAGCTGATTATAGTCGCATATGGTTGATGACTGCGCCACACCACATCAGAAATTGATCCGAAGATACAGGGCCAGGTCACGTGTAACCTCTGGGCATTCCTCCTTGCTATTCATTGTAGGATTTTCGTTTATCCAAAAAGGTCTCTTGTGCGATGATAGCGATTTTTACATCAAAATCGCCTCCGATATGCTTTTGTATCTCATGCGTGCCTTGTGGGGTACTTTGTCTTGTTTTTTGCGCCCGTATCTTCGCATCAATTTTTGATGTGGGGTGGCGCAGTCATCAATCATATGCGACTATAATCAGCTGTTCTAATTCTTCTCATTAAAAGTCAGGTAAAAAGCAGTGTTTTTCGAGAAGCTGTTGATAATGTAATTGCTATACAGTTTTTCCTCCATTCCTGGTGTCGTAGAGATAATTGAGTACACATTTGGCCTATCCAAAAGCGAGCGCGTATGTGACAATTTGTCAAGCCAATGTTTTTACCCTCCCAGGCAATTTAGCCAGTCCCGAAGGGTTGAGGTTTGTAGTTGGTACGCAAACAGCTCCTCGTTCAACCAAAAAGGTTCTCCGTATTGGTCCCTCTCTAACCAGTGCGCCACACCTCCCAATCTCCCTTTATTAAACCATACTTTCTAATGTCTTCTAATTCTTTGCTGCACTTTGCCATAAATAGTTCGCTCATAGCGTTCAAACTTGAGTGAAGCTCGGCTGAATATCCAGAAATTAAAAAAAAAACATTAAGTTAATCTAACAGTTCCCAGGTTCGACTTTCTATTAATCTCAGCATTGGAATATGAATGCGTAGTTTTCTTGTTCAGCAATCGCGAGGTTGTTATACAGCATACATTTACTTCCATAGAAAAAAAATAATACAATACAACGGTGGCTGACGTTTCGGCAGTATCGCCTTCTTGAAAGTCATATAAAAAAGCGGTGAGTATTTCGAGAAGCTGTTGATCATGTAATTGCCATGAAGTTTTTCGTCTTACTGTAAGCGTTATTGAAGTGTTTGCCCTAATAAGTTGTATATCAGTATACCCTTCCAGGCTCTGAAGAAGGTGATACTGCCGAAACGTCAGCTACTGTTGTGTTGTATTTTATTGTGTATTTTTCTATGGAAGTAAATGTATGCTGTATAACAACCTCGCGATTGCTGAACAAGAAAACAACGTATTCATATTAAGTTAATGTCTCTCCTTGAGCAGAAAACACTGCTTCGCTGTGATGAAGACTCCAAAACCGAGCTTGATATTGTAATTGGAACCGAAAATCTGGATCAGCTTAGTTAGGCGGAATTAAATGTACAATCCAGAAGTGAAGTGTTATGGCGAAAAAATCTGAGGAATAAATGATTGATCAATCTATTTAGTTGATGTACCACAAGGACGAACAAAGCGACACTCTCTACCCTATTACTCCTTTTGTTGACGGTTGTGGAGACTCAGCATATTGCAAATTGGACATCTTCAGAAATTTCGCCGTTTCAACAAAGCCTGGCGAGTCAATGGAGAAGGTAGGCCTACATACTTGAAACTGAGTGGTCATTATTATGTTAAGATATTGCAAAACGTGAACTCCAAGCTAGAATAAACTACGATTACCCTTCCCGGGGGCTCACGTGTTACCCACGGCACCACTAAGGCACTTGCTTTACTGATCATTGCTACTCCGTGGTCTTTTGCTCATGCTTTCGAAAGCCTGTGAAATAGCAGTTATTCGCCAATCTCCAAAGTGGTAGTCGTTCTAAATTAATCGTGATATCAAACATATACTCTTAAATTTAATGCTGTTCTTGATTATAGCTCTGTAGCGGGATTAACACCTCGCATTTACTCGGAAAGAAATTTGAAAAAAACTAAAATGATTGAGATTGTTTTTGAGTAATAGTGGTGGTAACGCTAAAATTAGCAATGGTAACAGCAATAATAGTAATGCCGTTGTAGTGGTGCAATATGGATCCACGCATGCAGGGCAAGTCTTCAACGTCGTCATGGACACTTTCGACCACAGGTGTGTTTTACTTCCAATGCTTCTTTAAAAATATCACCTGTCTCGTATGCATTCCCTTTAATCATCGATGAACTGGGGCAGACTTCATTTGACGATACTCTCAGTCCTCAACAGAGAAGGTCAGCGAAAGGAATACGATCAGCATGACACTTTTGGTCTAATGTCATTTCTGACGACTACTAGGGAAAGTGTAGGCGCTGGAAATTTGTCGAGTTGTTGTGCGGCACGGGCTCATCCGTGTTTGAACTTCAGGATGGGAATCACAGACCTCTTCTGAGGCTGGGAAACTCTGCTGTGGCGATATCACCCTCTATAAATCGCATTTCCTCATCCAGTAATGAGCAAGATTACCCTTTCAGCCACAGTAAGATCCTAAATCATTGTAGAAATTGAACATATAAGTTGGACGAAGAATTAAATACCTCATCACAGCCTCTGCATTCATTGATTGATATCATTCACTGAGGTCGCCTACTGTAAATCGCTTCGAAATTTACTACAGCGCCCACGGTTTAAGAACCAATAAAAATTCAGTACGATGGCTCAGAGGTCTTTCGATATCCTTGGTTAATGGTGAAACTTGAAAATAATCAAAGCAAGAAATAATAACGTCATGAAGGATTACGCTCTCGGCATTGATCAGGCAGTGAGGGATACGCAACAGGCTCCATTCGTAGGATCGTAGAGGTGTTTGAGTGAATTTTTGTACTATACAGTGAACTACGGGGCACAACTGATGTATTACGTCAATTCAACTACTCTCTCAGACCGGTCTGGTAGCAATTTTTCTTCCTCAGAGAGATGGATGGATCACAAGCTCACAGCGCGGGATCGAATCAACCAGCAGGTGTATATAGCATGACATGTCTAACCACGGCACAACTTGCACTCTTATAAAGTATAATGCCTTCAAAAAATTATTTGAAATATCTCCTCTCCAATGGCGCATGTGGCGCAGTGGTCAGAGGTGCTCTGCTATGCACGCAATCAAACAGCACGCGTACATAGCAGGACATCTCCAGCCACTATGCAACAAGCATCCCTATGTAATATAATACCTTCAACAAATTTTTGACTTACTTTCTGTCAAGTTTCTATCACTACTTTTCCAGCGTTGGTCGTATTGTCGCGGCTTTGGTTGAACTCGTGAAATCCACGCACTGGACATCATCAGCTTAAATGACACCAGCATGCATGAGAAGTCATGGGATAACATGTAGAAAAATCGGCACGAAATTATTATAAAGTACTTGTTTTACGATTCCACAATGTCGCAATTATGAGTTGATTCTCACTCGTAAATAACAGAACTCAAAAATATGATGACAGAGGCGAAGTGCACCATCATCATGTCTCGCTCCTCAGCACAACCACAAGATCACTTTTATAAGGGATTAGTTAATATGTTACCTTCTGAGTTTTATTCCAGTTTTTTGTTGTTTCTTTTAGCTTTATTCGAGCACTAGTGGAATGCTCAGCAATTCCAACAAGCGTTACCTATAAAAGGAAAAATCATGGATCATTGCACCGAAGTAGACATTTTAAGCGACTTAAACAACATTTCTTCCCTATGGCTTTCTCTAGAGATGCTATAATACTTTCAACCTTCTTCTCGCACGAGTTGAGTATATTTTCCCTAATTTTCCTGTAGAAGAAGATAAACCATCGGCCACCCGAAACGGAAATAAACGTTCAAAGCATCTCAAGCCACTGAAATCGAAATGTCCACCAGTTCCTAGACTGCTTAATTTTTTTTTGTTGCAAAATTAAATACACTTGATAGAGCTAAGGCCACTCAAGGTTTTACTGTAGTTCAGGGTCTTTATTTCATCCATTATCATCTCGTCCACTACAGCTTTCTATTCGGCCGCGCCTCGGACTTTCACAGCTGTTGGGTATGGTAAAGCCCATTTCTAAAAAGTGGACGATTAAAATGAGAAAGAGTTGTAAAATAAGATTAAACGGTGTCCATCTGTGCAGGTAAACGGTATCGAACAACAAGAGAACTAAAACCTTAGGACAGGAACGCATGCCTTTTGAGCAAATCGATCTCTATCAAGGAATTCGGTCCTAATACTGCAAGTTAAGCCATAACTACTGAAAAACTCTGCTCTAATGAAACCTCATCATTCTTTTTTAATTTTTATTTGCTGAATATTTTATTGCTACAATGAGTTTTCTTCCATTAACGATGATCTGAGATTATATAAACACCAATACAAGAACTAGCTAAGAATTATGCCCATCAAGTGATTTCGATCTTCTGGCGAATTCTTGCTTAGAAATCTAAAAACTGGTAAGTGAGCAACCTCTTTCTCAATAAAAGACTGTACGACGGCTTTCCTCAGTTTCTGTTCTCATAGAGGAACTGAGCACTTTGCTTGTGTCTACTCACTCCTTCGCTGATGCCTTCATTTACGATCTCAGCCAAATGTGATCGTAGAGAGTACACCGAGAGATGAGCGCATGATACCTGTAATCATTCTTCATAAAACGAAAGGCAAATATTGGTGGTCAGAAGCTTAAATTTCATTCATATTTCTAACTGGTTACCCAACATCAGCAGATGATATGATATTGACTATTCTCTATCTTGTATAGAAAGCTATTTGTCCCTGCATGCGACCATACGTGTCGCAATAACAGCATACACATTGCACAGAGCATTATCGTAGATAGCGTAAGCTCTACCACTGCTTAATTGAGTAATCCTTCATAAGCGTAATCCTTCATGACGTTATCATTTCTTGCTTTGATTATTTTCAAGTTTCACCATTAACTAAGGATATCGATTCCGATGATATATCAAATGTAGCATACAGCTGTGGTCGTCTATTTATTTAACCTGCCCAAAGTTTTTGTGATAAGCGTCATATTCCAGAAAGAGAGAGAGAGAGTGCGAAACCTGGGCGAACAGTTGAACATCCTTTTTGAATAAGCTTTCCACGTTGATCTCATTTACTTTAACAAGACTACCTCAACATAAATTGAAGCAGTCCTCAGTTTTGCCATAGTTCTCAAGTCCTTCGTGCTTCTCTGCTCCATTTAAGATCCAGTTGTTAACCCTTGCGTGACTGCGCGCACTCATTCTAATCGCTATCTGCTTCGGACCTGTTAGCGGACCGGACCCATTTGCGGGAGTCTGTTAACATCATGTTTAAGTAATGGACGAATTTTTTTCATCGCGCACAAGTGGTGCCCAGCAACATGGAAGCATTTACGGGAAAACAAACGAATATGTTATGTGATGTGTTAAATCAGAGTGATATTGAAAGGATGTAGGGAACCGAACAGTAGAACGATAGTCTCAAGAAACCAGTGTATCTTCATTCCAATGTCCGTCGCTTCCGTCCCCCAACAGCGTGCGCTCAAGCGAGCCCTAAAGTGCAAATAGCTGCTGTGGTGAAAGGGTTAAACTTTATATCCATATAAGTAGTGTTAACCACCGTCGTTCCCCGAGCACATTACCTTTCAAATCACTAACTCATTGGAGCCACTCTTATGTAAACCTTCCACTGGATTAAATTCGTTGCGCTGTTACAACTGTATTATTGTTATTATGATTTAATTACTATCTTTGAAGATCATACTGTGCTACGAATAGTCCTTCATGGTAAATGATAAGGACATCAAGCATTCTGTACTGAAATAACTTGAGCATACCTCGACTCTCATCAAACCTCGGTATCAGTAACCAGTTATTTTCTACATAGTCGAGCTCCCACGTGCATGCTATAAAAATTTATTCGGCTAACGTTTCGGCACCCTCGCCTTCTTCAGAGCTGCGTTGATCCGAGTCGCAGTCGGATCCACAGCTAGTCGATATCACGATATAGCTGTTTGTTTTTGAGTCGAATCCAGTGGAGTTGGAGCACTGCTCCAATGAGAAAGTTCAGTTGGCGGTCCTCCTTTGTACAGGACGGGTCTCGCTCGATGCCAGGCACAATATAACAATAAATATTCCCATCGCAAAAGAGACCAACTATGAACTACCGACTCGGGATCAACGCGCCTCTGACGAAGGCGAGGAAGCCGGAACGTTGACCGAATAAAACCTTTATACTAGCGCAGGGTTAGCTCAACCAAGTAGAAAAGTTTTTAACTTAGACATAATTTTTCCTTTCACTTTTCCACTGTTATCGTTACGACAATTCATAGGAATGAATACATCTTAGGTTAAGTTGGTTATATGCTATACGTCCAAAGTCTAAGCAGATCATTTTCTTATCAAATGATTAGTTCGACTTCGCAGCGTCTGCGACACCACACTGGCTCCTGATTAGCCGACACTTCTTAAAGAAAAGGAGCGGAGATTAACCACAACAGTGACCGATAGAATGCTTGTTAGATTCCGGCATAGATCCATGTTTACACAAACACATTGTGATTAAATGAGGGTGTAAAAATACCGAAAAATAAAGAAAATCCACAAGAGATTGTCACGGCCTAGCTTTAATGTGGTAACAAAACATCGGCGTTCTAGCTATCCGATGTCGAATCTTCTGCCAGTTTTGACACGGAGTGAATAACAGTCCGTGACTAACCCTGTAGACTTCCTTAACAAATTTTATGAAATCCAGGCCTAAAATTTTTTTAGTGAAAGCGTCCTGAAAGAAACAGAAATGAAAAGATTCAAGTAGTCAAAACGACGCTGAAGAATGCGAAAATGTCTCACATGCCACTCATTACGCTGTCCATTTCCACAACATAAAAATTTATGTAGTCCCTAACCCTGAAATAGTTACTATTATCTGTATAACCATATAATAAACGGATCTCTCTCATATGAGGGATCTCGAGCAGGTTAGTTGCGAGGCTACGTGGCACGTCCCCAGGCACCGGATAAGGGGGTTAATGGCGTACCAAAAGCCATTTTTGCTTTCCTGAGAGGCAGGTGGATAGAGGAGATGGGCTCCTTGTTTATGCTGCGCCAATATGGCACAAGTTTTCTGTATTTGCTAGGCGTATTCATGCATATGCATGCGAGTACGTTCTCACTTGTGCGGATTGTATTCTACGAATCAGTTAGACCAAAAACCGGCAATCAGATGACAGGGCAATGTATGGGAGGTGGTTATGAGACGGCTCCAAGAAATAAGCTCCATGTTCACTTCGGGAGAACCTGGCAGATTATCCGTGAATGTACCCAGCCCCCACATTCAAAGCCCAGCGAGCTATACGTGGGTATCAAATATGATAAATACAGTAAAAAAAAACGGGCCTCATTTCCCTGACCAAAAAAAGCTCCCGATTCAGTAATGTTGGGTAGGACGAGTACAGGGAAGCTGTTAAAATCTCAGGGCCAATGGAAGCTGTTTGGATTACAAAAGAACTAAAGAGACAATCTGTACCTACAATGCACGTACACTTGCATCCGAGTCCTCCATAGAAGACATTCTCATGCAAGCGAAAAGGATAAGGTACAACGTCATCGACCTGGGCGAGACGAGTCTACGCCGCACATTCAACGCCGTCTATGACACCGGAGAAGAACTCTTCCTCGAAACATCCAACATTAGGGAAGTCGGCGGCAAAAAAATATGGAGAGTAAGGCCATCCATGATAACTCGCAAGTCCAGAACCCCAACCTTCAATGCTGAACTTTGGAATCTCCCAATAGAGAATAACGTAACGAAATAAACCAACCACATCATAGTCCGCTGCTGTCCCAAAAATCTACACGGGATCAGACCATCGTCCTCGTCGTACAAGATTTTATTCTCTGCGGAAAGGAGAAAAGGCCGTTCAAAAACCGGAGTCCCAGAACGACCACAAACTGGGACTTATTCAATTCATTAGTCGGCTGTTGGGAAGATGCCGTTGTCGACAACATCGACGAGGAATACGATCGGCTCATTCAAGATCCTCACGTTAGCGCTATGAAAGCTGAGAGTGCGAAGGTCACCAAGAGACGTCTGTCTCCAAATACTCTCGAGCTGATACGCTAGCGCAGAATCGTACGAGCTGCAGGCAACCGCGAACAATCGTCTGATGTCGCAAACAATGCAGACAGGCGATAAAAGATCTTAAAGAGAGTAGAGCAGCAGTAATGGTCGAAGCTGCAGAGGCTGGGAAAAGCATTCGCAAAGCCCGACGAAGTTTCGCCAATTGCAAGAAAAAGATGATTGCACTCCGACGCCCAGACGGAACAATAACAGCGTCCAGAAAGGCAATGGAGAAAATCATCCACGATTACTAGTCAGATCTTTTCGATAGCCACGTCCATCTTTCGTCTTATGAAATAAAAGAGGATGGATATGCTGTTCCACCGGTTCTCGCTTCCGAAATCCGACATGCCATTTCGTCGGTGAAAAATCGAACAGCACCAGGTCCGGACAGGATAAGATCAGAACATCTGAAGAACATACCGCCTGTCCTCGTAAACACACTGGCTCGGCTCTTCACACGTTACCTGTTTGAATGCAAGGTCTCTACTCAGTGGATGACCAGCAAGACCGTGTTGTTGTTCAAGAAGGGCGACCTACACGATATAGGCAACTGTCGCGCAATCTGCTTGCTGTCTGTCGTCTACAAACTTTTCACTCGAGTCATTCTAAACACGATTGACAGAACACCTGACGACGGAAAGCCATTTGAGCAAGCACGGTTTCGAAAAGGATTTAGTACGATGGACCACATTCACACGTTAACAAGGCTCATTGAAGTATCGCGAGAGTACAAAAGACCGCTCTGTCTCACTTTCATCGACTTAGAGAAGGCTTTTGATTCAATTGAGATAGAAGCAGTCATGGAAGCCCTTTGTAGTCAAGGAGTCCCTACTCAGCACATAAAGATTCTTCGTGCGCTGTAGAAAAATTTCACAACCAAGATTTCACCATTCTATAACGATATTAACGTTGACGTCAAAAGAGGAGTTAGGCAAGGCGATACAATCTCGCAAAAATTATTTATAGCCACCCTCCTGAACGTCATGCGAACAATGGAGTGGGATAATATGGGAGCGAAAATCGATGGTCGGCAGATACAACCTTCGCTTTGCTGATGATATCGTTCATATAACACCAGACATTAGCCAAGCGGCACGTATGCTTGCCGACTTTGATAAAGCCTGTGCAAAGATTGGTCTTCGACTAAATCTTACAGAAACGAGGTTTATGAGGAACGGATGGGTTTCCTACGCGCCATTCACGCGCAGCGTAGCGAATATCTCCGAATGCTTCAGTTATGTCTTTGTATCACTTGTATCACCTGTATCACCTGTAGTCCCGTTGATCGTCGAGTGACTCGAGCGGGCGCTAGTAAATCCTCCATTTTTCCCTATCGCGTGCAAGAGTAGCCCAGTGGGTTCTCCCCGCTTTAGGGAATCGTCGAGCATCATATCTTTCTTCTAGGCTATTCATGAAGAACTCTGACCATCGGGTCGGTGGTCTTCCTGCAGTTCGTTTGACATCCCGAGGAGTCCAGTCACTAACAGCTCTTGTCCATCGGTTATTATTCATACGCCTTACGTGTCCGGCCCACCTTATCTCCAACTGTTTGGCGTATAAAACGGCATCTCTGATTTTCGATCGTTGACGTAGGTCGGAGCTTCGGATCCCATCCCCTACTTGTGTGAAACGGGATACTCCTAGCATCGTGCTTTCGACTGCGCGTTCGATAACGCAGAGTGATCTTTTATCCTGCTTACGTAACGACCAGGTTTCTGACGCATACGTTGGAGCAGGAAGAACCGTTGAGTCGAAAAGGTGGGTACGGAGTCTGGTGTTCTTTAATCTCTCCACTATCGTTGTAGAATGGTGAAATCTTGGTTGTGAAATTTTTGTACCCTGTTCAGGATGACTCGAGTGAAAAGTTTGTTGACGAAAGACAGCAAGCAGATTGCGCGACAGTTGCCTATATCGTGTAGGTCGCCCTTCTTGAACAACAACACGGTCTTGCTGGTCTTCCGCTGGCTAGAGATCTTGCATTCTGACAGGTAACGTGTGAAGAGCCGAGACAGTGTGCTTACGAAGACTGGCGGAAGGTTCTTCAGATGTTCTGATCTTATCCTGTCCGGACCTGGTGTTGTTCGACTTTTTTTTTTTTACTGTAATTAGTATTTTTGATACACACGTATAGCTTGAACGTATAGCTTGATGGGCTCTGAATGTGGGGGCTGGGTTTACTCACGGATAGCTTGCCAGGCTCTCCCAAAGTGGACATGGAACTTATTTGTTGGAGGCGATTCCTAACCGCCTCCCATATACTTCCTTGTCACTTGATTGCAGGCTTTTGGCCGAGTTGACTCGTAGAATACAATCCGCATAAAGCGAGAACGCACCCACACACGCATGCATGAATACGCCTAGCAAATACAGAAAGTATGTGCCAAATCGGCGCAGCAGAAACAGGTAGTCCTTCCCTTGGATCCACCTGCGTCTCAGGGAAGCAGAGGTCGCTTTTGGTCCGCGATTAACCCCCTATCCGCCACCTGGGGACGCGCCCCGTAGCCTCGCGACTAACCGGCTCGAGATCCCTCATATGAGGGAGATCCGTGAAGTATTCTTTATCAGGTTGAAAAAAATCATCTTCAAATCATCTGTTGATCTTAGCTAACTCGTTCAAGTCATGACTAAGATTTGAGCTCATGATTACCAATATTTGTAGTGCTTTTTTATCTTCTGTATAATCTTTTATCATGGCAGGGTGTGATGTGGAATATGACCAAAATGTTGCTAAGATATTTGTAAAACTCCTGACTATAGGTGATTGCTTATAGCACCTGTAGGTCAAGACATGACTGAAAGGCGAAACGAAGGCTCTTAAGACACCAATATTTGTCATTTGCTGTAGGTAGAAGCTAGACTTTTTTAACCGGATTCATTGCTGATTTGGTCTTCCCTGATCAATCCCGTTGACGCGTAGTTATTGACGGCGCTGATCGATAGAACTAGCTGAGAGACAGGCCAAATGATGGACCCGCATGGTGTGGTGGTGAAAGCGTTAGTCCCCGGAAAGGTAATAGCGAGTCCGTTGCGCACCGCAGACACCTGCGGCTTTGAGTTTGCAAATATCTCAGCATTAAAGAAGATATATTATTATAAGGTATATTCGTCTCCGCAAATACCACAAGAGATCAAGTATATCGTACCTGAGCTCGTGCAATCACCGTCCTTGCCAAAAGTGCGAATTACGCAATTTTCTATTTCACATAGCCGGTCACACATGCGGTTACGAACTAATTGACGACGGAGAGTATCGGGTGGTATTTCTACTGTTGCAACCGATTTCTCTAGACTTGTCCTTCCTAAGCACGGTTTTATAGCTATATTTACTTTATCATGTGACCACCGTTCAGATTCTCGTTTTCCTATGTGTTATTGAAGCATTTGACGTAGTAAACTGCATATCACTAAGCCCTTCCGCGCTCTGAAGAAGGCAGTTCTGCCGAAACGTCGGCTACGATTGTGTTGTACGTGTGTTCTTGCATTGTAGTTCCATAGAATCTGGATTCGACCGAGATTCTTGGAGAAGAACTTATTGTAATCGTAAAACATTCTACAATATCAAAAGATAAAGAAGAACAATAACGTCTCACTACACCATAGTTTCTTCATTTTCCGAAAACTGAAAGAAAACTTAGAAGATATCCTATCTGTAAAACAGTCATCATTTTGTATGATGAAAATCTCTTATCAAGAAATCAGGAGTCGATAGTCAATTCCCGATAAGGTTGAAGAGCGCGTAACTTGGATAAGGGATTCCAGTTCAGTTATAACGGTTCTCACCTCTGTGATCTTTAAGCGGTAATCGTCTCATAGTAGTGACATTAGAAAATTGAAGAAAGACCACTTTATAGTAATTTTTTATTAACTTTTCACTCTTTAAACAATAAATTGTTGTATTTGCTGATATCATCTCTTCCGATGATGTCCCGTATCCCAATTTCACGCGTTCGGCCATAGCCATGACAGCAAGTCAAACGCTGGAAAAGTTCTAATTGGAAACGAAGAGGAAATAAAGGATAAAGTTCTACGCGCTGATCAATCACTGAGGGATGTGCCGTGCATTCGACTTCGTTAACCATCGTTGGAGGTGACTGGATGCATATCTGGCTTTTAAAATAATTCGTGGTTGCCCATCTATATATCGAGCCCGCTTTCCTTCCACACAAGACTGGTACCAATTTGTCAAATCCGGAAGGATGGAATGCTTGCTGAGGCGCGGATGCGATGATTGATCCCATGTGCGCATTGTAAGGTACCTCCGACCACTGCGCCACATACGCCATTCGAGAAGAGATATTTCAAATAATTTTTTGAGGGCATTGTACTTTATAGCAGTGCAAGTTGTGCCGTGGTTAGACATGTCCTGCTATATACACCTGCTGGTTGATTCGATCCCGCGCTGTGGGCTTATAATCTTCCCATCTCTATGGGGAAGAAAATTTGCTACCAGATCCATCTGGGAGGGTAGTTGAATTGACGTAATACATTAATCGTGCTCCGTAGTTCACTATATAGAACAAAAATTCATTCATTCAAACACTTCTACGATTCTACGAATGGAGTCCATTGCGTATCCCTCACTGACTGATCAATGCCGAGAGCTTAATCCTTCATGGCGTTACTATTTCTTACTTTGATTATTTTGGAGTTTCACCATTAGCTAAGGATATCGAAAGACCTCTGAGCCATCGTATTGAATTATTATTGGTTCTTGAACCGTAGGTGTTGTAGGAAATTTTGAAGCGATTTACAATAAGCGAACCTCGGTGAATGATATCAATCAATGAATGGAGAGGCAGTGATGAGGTATTTAATTGTTCGTCCAACTTATATGTTCATTTTCCACAATGATTTAGGGTCTAACCGTGGCTAAAAGGGTAACCTTGCTCATTATTGGATGAGGAAATGGAAATGCGATTTATAGAGGGTGATTTCGCCGCAGCAGAGTTCACCGACGGGGCCTGTCAATCCCATCCTGATGTTCAAAAACGGATAAGCCCGTACCGCACAACGACTCGACAAATTTCCAGCGCCTACACTTTCCCTAGTAGTCGTCAAAAATGACATTAGACCAAAAGTGTCATGCTGATCGTATCCCTTTCGCTGATCTTCTCTCTTAAGGAGCGAGAGCGAGTATAGTTAAAATGGAGTGTGCTCCAGTTCATCGGTGATTAAAGAATTCATATGAGATAGGTGATATTTTTAAAGAGACATCGGAAGTAAACCACACCTTTGGTCAAAAGTTTCCACAACGACGTTGAAGACTTGCTCTGCATGCGTGGATCCACATTGCACCACTGCAACGACATTGTCATTATGATTACTGTTAGAATTAATGTTACCACTGTTATTATCATTATTGGGCGCATGTGGAGCTGTGGTCGGAGGAGCGAGAGCGAGTATAGTTAAAATGGAGTGTGCTCCAGTTCATCGGTGATTAAAGAATTCATATGAGATAGGTGATATTTTTAAAAAGACATCGGAAGTAAACCACACCTTTCTTCAAAAGTTTCCACAACGACGTTGAAGACTTGCTCTGCATGTGTGGATCCACATTGCACCACTGCAACGACATTGTCATTATGATTACTGTTAGAATTAATGTTACCACTGTTATTATCATTATTGGGCGCATGTGGAGCTGTGGTCGGAGGCGTCCTGCCACACGCACCTGGAGTCGATCCCTGCGCCCATGGCCCACCAAGCCTTCCATGCCTCCGACGTCGAAAAATTGGTACCAGACTTGTCTGGGATGATAGCAGCACTGGCTCGATACATCGGCAGGCTACCGCGAGCCATTGTACAAGCCAGATGTGCATTCAATCACCTCCAATGATACTTAATGAAGTCGAATGCATGGCGCATCCCTCAGGGATTGATCAACGCCAAAAGCTTTATCCTTTATCCTTTTTTTTATTATTGTACAGATCTCTCACACAGAGGTATTTCAAGATGGTTAGTCACAATGCAACGTGGCGTCCCAACATAATCCTGAGCAAATTGCTTCTCTGAGACGCAGGTTGATGCCGTAGATGGGCTCACTATTTCTACTGCGCCGATTTTGGCATATACTTTTTGTATTTACGAGGCGTATTCATGCTCGCATGTGTGGGTGCATTCCACTTTATGCGGATTGTAGTCTACGAGTCACATCGGCCAAAAACCTGCAATAATGTGACACTAAATGACGTGGGAAGCGTCTCATAACCAACAAATAAGCTCCATGTCTATTCCGGGCGAGAGTGGCAAGCTACCCGTCAGTACACCAATCTCCCACTTCAAAGCTCAGCAAGATATACTTGAATGTCAAAAACCTACAAGCAGTAAAAGAAACGGTCCTCATTCATTTTACCCCGAAAGAGCGCCCCGATTCAGCAGCGTTGGGCAGGGCGGAAACGGAGAGGATGCTAAAATCTCAGGGTCATTATAAGTGGCCTAAATCGCAGAGGACTGAGCTGACGTTCCGTACCTACAATGCGCGCACACTTGCCTCTGAGTCCTCGATGGAATACTAGATCAAGAAAGCAAGAAGGGTAAAGTACGACGTCATCGACTTAGTCGCGACGAGAAGACGTCACCCATTCAACGCTGTCTATGACACTGAAGAAGAACTGTTCCTCGGAACATGCAACAGTAGAGGATACGGCGGCGTCGGCGTTCTCGTCAACATGAGTTTGTCCATGAACATCGATTAATCAGAACAACTTACAACCCATATCGGACGACTACTATTGAAAAGATGTAAATCGATACCAACTTTGACAATTTTCGTCGTTTACGCGCCAACATCAAAGTATGACGAAGAAGTCGAAGCGTTCAATATGGACTTGGAAAAGTTCTACAGCGAAGACCATACATTGTTTAAGGTCACCATTGGAAATTTCAACGCTAAAATTTGACCAAGAAAAAAGTCTGAAAAACGTGTTTATCATGACGACCGAGGCTATCATGGTAACTCGCAATTGCAGAAGCGTAACAGTCAACGCTGGACGTGGAAGTCTCCCAGTGGAGAGTACCATAACAAAACAGACCACGACATAGTAAACGGAAGGCTCTGCCTAACCGATGTCGCTGTTGTTCCAAAATTCTGCATCCAGTCAGATCATCGCCTTCTTCGTACAAGATTTTCCTTCTCGCGGAAATGGGAAAGAGCCCACAGTAAACTAGGATTTATTCGGTTCATCAGCCTGCCGTTGTAAGGATGCCGTTCTCAATGACATCTGCGAGGAATAAGATTGTCCCACTTAACATCTTTACGTTAGCGCTATGAATGCTGAGAGTTTGAAAGTCAGTAAAAAGAGTGTATCTCAGCTATGGCCGAATCTGTGGAGGCTGGAAAAAACATTCCCAAAGCCTTACGAAGCTTTGCCAATTGCAAAACCAAGTGGATAGTAGTCCTACCCTCAGACGGAACAGTTACAGCTTTTAGAAAGGCAATGGAAAAAATCATTCACGATTACTACTCGGATCTCTTGAAAATTCACGCCCTTCGTTGACATTTTGCACAACCGGTTCTCCCTTCCATAATCTGATACGCTATTTCATCGATAAAAAAAGAACAACACCAGGTCCGGAAAGGATAAGATCTAAACACCAAGAGAACCGTTCGGTAATCATATACACACTGACTCAGCTCTTCACACATTACCTATCTGAATGGAGGTTCCTACTCAATGGAAGACTAACAAGACCGTGTTTTTGTTGAAGAAGGGTGACCACGACAATATCGGAAACTGTTGCCAAATCGGCTTACTGTCTGTCGCCCACAAACTCTTCACTCGAGTTATCCTACATAGGGTTGACGGACCTCCCAACGATTTACCGCCTCATCGTGACTAGGAGGTGTTTCTGGTTGTCGGACTGCAATGTACAATGGAGGAATTTGTCTCCCCAGCAAGGTCTTCAAGGCTAAGGAATCCAGTGTTTCCAACATGAAGCCTAGCTTATAGCCTAGCTCAAGCCTATAAACGAGTATCAAAATTCACCAACGTCCTGGTATCAAAATCTCGTAGTGGCAAATCTCCCTTTAATCACTCAGCGTTATCGAACGTGCAGTCAAAAGAGCGATGCTAAGGGTATTCTGTGTCACACAAGTGACAAAAAGAAACCGAAACTCCGACCTGTACCAAGAATCAGAAATCAAAGATGCGGTTCTGCACGCTAAACTGTCGAAGATAGAGTAGGCCGAACACGCGGCGCGTGAAAACGATAACCGATTGAAAGGGCCGTTAGTGAGTGGATTCCTCGCAATGTCGAACGTATTGCAGAAAGACCACCGGCCTGATGGTCAGACTTCTTCACGAAAACTGAAAAAGAAGAAAGGTATAACGCTAAACGAGTCCCTACAGCGAGCAGAACCTACTGCGCCGATCTTGTAGGCGACGACGCAAAATGGAATAATTCTTTTTACTTCTGTTCAGCAAACACGAGGTGTTATTTTATTTCTTTATTTACGTACAAGCTGACGTTTCGGCGGATTTCGCCTTCTTCAGAGCCTGGAAAGGTCACGTTGACTGCAATCTACATGGCCAAACACCTCCATAACCAAACAGAGAAAATGCTAAACCAAAATTTCAATCACATTGAACACAGAGTCTTTGCATACTCACCGCTTTCTATGAGCCTTCCACTTAATATGTTATGTGGAGACCAACCGCGCAGTGTTCACATGAAAACGTAATGTGCCCGTCCCATCAAAATAGCAGTCTTATATACTGCCCAATATCACGCGTGATAATGAGGCATTCCTCCCTGCGGTTCATTTTCGGATTTCTGGAATTAATCCAGAATGCCTCGAGAATTTTACGCGCTTGTGTTCTCGATTCTTGCGCAAGGATCGTAACCTCTACTTCAAAATGTATTTACACCCATTCGAGTTATTCGACGACCAACGGAACTAAAGGTGATTCTACATATTACTACTTATTACAACTCTTTTTACTGCGCATAGATCGTTAGAAGGCCCAGTTAATGAAAAATCCATGGTGCAAAGGCGAGCAGATCGAACTGGATGGTTCACTCATTACAGAGACCACTTCGTGCTTATAGCTTGGGCGATCAATGAACAAAAACAAAGCGGAAACTTTACCGGTGCCGCACAACTCGTGAAGACGGTCCCTCCAAGTATCGAAGCAAGTAAGCAGTATTATAATTATTCTAAAACCATCTTTCCGTTAACCTCAGTATGACCAATCCAGATGTAAGCTTATCAGAAAAAGATTGCGCAATATTATTATTGTTATTATTACTATCCCTCTGATCCACAACGCTCGTTTTTCGTGGTGGTAAAAACCTGGGGTAGACCTTGTCCAGGCTAACGACGGGATTCCAGGGAACCACAATGGCTTAACCAGCAAATCACCGATAAATGGCAATTATGCTGGGGCCCGCACAACCAGTGAGGACGGGCCGTTCAAATGTCAAGCATTATTACTATCACTATTATTATTGGCGTCATTATTGTTATTGTTATTATCATCATTTTCTAATGAAAGCAATTTTATTTAGGCTTAGGCTTAGCCTCCAGCTTTATAAAATTCACTTATGCATTCTTTCTTTGATGAGCTCACACGAGGTTGATAAATTTATTTATTTTCAGCTAATGTTTCGACATCTTCGTCTTCATCACACCCGATGATCCGAGCCGATGGTCCACGCTTGCTATTCATCTCGACGTGGCGGCTTCGCCTTCGTGTCGAGTCAGGTCTTCCGCAGCGGGCCATCTTCTCGAATCATACATGTCATTACATATTGATTATCCACACCGAGGTTAAAGGAAAGTTGATTTCGAAATAGTTTTTTATGTTTTTAAGCTCTCATATGGGTATATCCTAATTTTTAATCATGTTTAAAAATTTTAACAAAGAAATAGCTTTCAAGTTACGAACTTGAGTCCGGCATCATGACTAATTTATAGCTACTGTTATTTCGTAGATCGATGAACAACCGTTATTTCGTTGGCTTTTAAAACCACAAACAAGGAAATACACAGGAATAATGGTAGTTATTTTCGAGGTATGTCTGCTTACCGTCTCCATAGGCTCGTCAGGCTTCGTAGTAGCAGCAAAATGTTCGAAGATTTCCAATTTGCAATAGGTTGCCTTTCCACATGCGTCAATAAAGGGAGTGATTGAATAGAGAATGTCGGTCTGCGCATTCTTGTGGTACAACAGCTGAATAGATTTATCAGCCAGTTTTTTGTTCCAGATTGTTCTTCCATAGAAATTCCACATTTGGTTCATGATAGTCACCGCATATAGCTGTGTTATTTAAATATTTCATGTTCTACTAATACGTTCCAACACGGTTTCAGTCTTTAACACGAGAAAGTAATGTTTTCTATTCCCGAAAAACACTAGCTTAATGCTTTCTCTACTTTTGGATACTTAGCTCAACTTTACTCAGGATGAAAAGAGACAATGTGCTGGGGTCCGCACAACTCGTCGAGACGGACCGTCTAAGTAACTAGGTAACTAAGTAAAAAGAGATAATGCTTTCGGCGTTCATCAGCCCCTCAAGGATGCGCCATTCATTCGATTTCATCAATCATTGTTTAGTGGTAGGGGCGCGTGTGGCGCAGTGGTTGGAGGCGCCACTGCGACGCGCACGTGGAATGCGCCCATGGCCCATCAAGCCTTCCATCCCTCCGGGGGGCGGTTACAATGACCCGCGATGGCCTACCTATGTGTCGAGCCAGTGCTGCTATCCTCCCGGACAAGTCTGGTACAAATTTGCTGAACCTGGAGGGATGGAAGGAGTGATGGGCCATAGGCGCGGGAATCGATCCTGCGTGCATTGCAGGGGCTACTGATCACCGCGCCAGAGGCTTTACTCAGCACAAGTGAACAACGTGCCCGAACTATTTGTGATAAAGTGCGGTGTAAAGAAAGTATAAGCAATCCGAAGATTTTACTTATTATTTAAGGACGGATATTTAAGGATGGGCTGATTGCAGATGTTCTACAACAGAAAAATGGTTTCCGGTTCAATATGCCGCTGTTGTCAAATCAACCACCCATTTCATTCATCCGGGAACGATGAATTTGTCTGATAAGATCAAAAACGTTCACTTAGTAAACTGTCACGTGCTCGACAGTTAATGAGCAGGCCAAATATTCGCTCGATTACCTCTGCAATGCTGCGAATGAAACCAAATTCATGGAGCACCCCAATGAGATAGATCACCACTTACCAGTTTACCTCTTCTGATTTCAATCTAGTAACTTCTAAAAATAGGTGAACCACACAGTATTCCATAAAACATGACTAAAAAAAGATGCAGATGTCCATAGTTTTACTTTGAAATACGGCTGGTTGTTGGTGTGATTGATCCATAACTCGATAAACACTGCTGATGTATACGGTGGATAGCCGCCGGGCTGAACGACTTTCTTTGTAATACCCAAAACTGACAAAAGCGCATTGACGGTGGTGTCATGCTGAAAATCAACAAGTGTTGAGCAAAAGTAGCTGGGATATCCGCCGAAAGCACTGGTGCTATTTTTCAAACCGTTAAAGATTTCAGGGACTATGTAACGATAGCAGTGACAACTGTCTACTCTGGAACAATTGTAGCAATCCAAGGGCGACCAGAGAAAAAAAAAGAGGGCCCTGTAATATATAATCATCAGTGTCGCTGTCATCGCATTCGACCTCATATCCAAAACAGCCAATGGCTTCACCTATCACTGAATCTAATTGAATGAGCTGAACGACTGCAGGTATACGATTGCTTAATATTTTTGGAGCCGTACTAACGTCCCTGGGGGTGGGTGGCACAGTGGCAGTGATGCCCATTATCATAAGCATGGTGCTAGTTCGCTCCGGGCCAGCTAAGTCTCTTATCTCTCCGAGGTCGGAAAATCGGTACTGAACTTGTCGGAAAAAATCGCTCTCTGCAATCCAATTGGGAACGCTCGAGTCCGGCTATCTCAGGACTCCAGGGATAATTGCTTGAGCAGCATTCCACAAAATTAAAAACGAAATGAAAATGCTGAAACAGCAACCGAAGCCACACGCAAAGTTGGGAGATCTAAATTGACAATGGATACGAGGAAATGAATACAATGTGAGAGGTGCTGGGATCCGCACAGCAGACGTGATGACGGATCAAATATAATAACATAAAAATGAAAAAACCAACGTTGCAAAAAAAATATGGACAACACACCGCGGAATACACGAAGTATTTAAGTGGCTTAATCCATTTGCATATGGGACTAGCACGGTTCATACAGTCGAGTTTCATGTTCATGCGCGAGTTGATATCGTTGATCAACGAACCACCTCGGATCTTCCTCATTTCCAGGCCAATGTCGAGATTATTGATCATTACAGTGTCATCTGAAGAACGAGAAACAATATCGCGTGAAGGTGATATTGGTGCTTTTAAGCACTTCAGAAAAAAGTCAATATTGACACAACAATGAAGTAATTTACGACGCAAGTTATAAATATGAGGCGTTATAGATTCATCATAGGCAGGTAATGCTTCTCCTTATTAGTCAATCACGGTGTGGGGTTCTTTCATCAGAAGAGATAATCAAGCTGGTGCGACCAATGTGTCAGTTTGAAAACTCCTTCAAGTGAAAACTTATTTTAAACTTATGTCGCTACCAGCGCGGCTTCATACAGAAGAACTGCGTTATACAAAACTTACAGTTCTCTTCATATTCGTCAAAAGCAATTGAATCGTTTTGCTGAGCGATGAAAGCGAGTGTTAATTACTAGTAAGTATTTTTGCGTTCCCTTTCAATGGTTTACCGCTTCATCTTGGCTGGGAGGTGTTTCTGGGTGTCGAAATGCGGTGCACAGCATAGGATTCATTTCGCTGCAAAGGTCATCTAAGCTGAGGAGCCCGGTGTTTCTATCAGGAAGCGCCGCTAAGAGTAAACCAATGGCAGGATCGACCACCGTCCTGGCATCAAACTAGTCGCATGGTGGCAAATCTCATTCATATCCAGAAGGGTGACAACTACTTGTGGTGGTGACGACATGGGGCAGGCTTCAACCAGAATGACCTCGGGACTTCAAGAAAACACATTTGTCACACCAGCAAAACTCCGAAAATGGAGGATATGGTGGCGCCTGCACAACCAGTGAGGATGGGCCGTCAGAGTATTCATATGTCGAAGTATTTATGGGTTCTCAGGCATTTAACTAGATTACACCAAAATAGAGAATCCAGTGATGGCACTGTTGGATGTATTTCGTTGCTTCATACCTAGTTTTATTAATGCAGAGTTATTTTCTTTTAAAAAAATGTTGCTGCACAAGTGGAAGTTAGCAAAACGAGCCACGGAAATACCACGATCTCGTCCACCGTATAATTTTGATCCAGCATAACAAAATTTAGGCTTTTAAGATCTACTATGTAGTAAGTCTTCAGGTAATTGTTACTTTGCACCGAGTTCTCACCAAATAGGCCATTTTGGTAGGCTACAATCTGATTTAACACATCATCAATCCTGTTGTAGAGATCGTCCGTAAACCATTTATTTTTTGCTCTTAACGTCGCGTTCCTGTGGATTTGCTGTAACAAAAAGTTGTTTAATAACGAAACAACCTAACTTTGTATTTCTAAAAGACCAATTATTTTAGCCTCTGCATGAGTAATAAACCCTTTATTGCATTCATGGAGTTGCACGAGGTTGTTATCAAGTGCCCTTCATTCTTGTTAAGGTTGCTACTCCTCTATCTTCTTCAAAGCTGCAGCGGTTAGAATCAGATGCTTGCAGTAGTTGTTTCCATGTGGATCTTAGTAGTCGATTCGAGTCAAATCATATGGATCGGAAGACGGTACGAAACAAACACTCGTTGGTGAAGCCGTCGAAACGTTAGCCACAATAAAGACACACGTGGAATCGATCCCCGCGACCATGGATCACCAAGCCTTCTATCCCTCCGTGGTCGACAAATTGGTACCACGCTTCTCTGGGAGTATAGCAGTACTGACTCAACACATTGGTAAACCACAGCGAGTCATTGTAAAGACCAGATATACATTTAATCACCTCCAAACGATGCTTGATAAAGTTTCATGCATGTCGCATCTACCAGGAATTGATCAACACCGAGAGCTTTATCCTTCCGTTGCTTTTATGAACCGATGTCATATGATGTAACGAAACCCATCAATTCTTGTGATCGATTTGTTCTGTCCTCAGCGATAATCTGCGAAGATCGTCGTTTTGCGTGCTAGTTTGGCTACTGCTAGAGGATTGCTTTTTTACTACGAACACTTTGAATGAATTTTGAATCCTGCTGGAGTCGATCTTGTCTGAAATCCTGGAATATTCGTGCTACAATGCCCCACGTAGCGAACTGGAGTGAGCCGGTCGCAGACAAGTCTGGTTGCAATTTCTCGATACCGAAGGGAGAGGAAGCTCGGTGTGCCCACAGCGGAATCCAACCAGCTCTTGGGTTACTTCGACGTAATCCGTAAAGAACGGTAGCATTACCACTGCGCTATTCCTGTTCTTGTATAAACTGCAAAAGAATATTCGGACATTCATTTGGAAGTGAGCAGGGTAATTTGAACAATGCATTCAAAGTCACTTCATGGACTATGAAGTGCGATGAAGCTGAAGGTTCCATGAAAGCTAGGCGATTTACATCGAATCTAACTCAGATATTCTGAGCACTTTTCTTAAATCCCATGAAAAAAAGTGCTTGTATGAGAAAGGCATTACTACACAGCAGAATCCTAGTAGCTATGCGAAAAAATGGTGATCAATATAAATGTCGTTACATTAATCCAAGTTGTTTTGAGGTTTATTGTGTTTTACTTGAAGTTGATCGCAATCGATAAGTTGAGGGGGAAGAATTCTGGCACCGACAGACCTGGATGGAGAATACCCATGTCGTAGCTGTACAGTCATGAATGTCTGCGTTCTTCTACGGAAAGCCGATAAAAAGCGACAAAGCAAATTGCTACATGCAAGTACGATCTGCAGCACGAACACACAATTGTCCGACTTGCTTTCTACCATCCCTGCAAGGTATTGTGATGGATAGTACCATCTGTCTGCCAATGTTACATCCCTTCTTGTTTCAGCGAAGTCGTTCGACTAGGGAGGAAAGTACATGTGTGTTAGATTTGTAGCGCTTTATTCTGCCAACTCGGCATTCAGTGAAGTACCAGCAATGCGAAGCAACAGAGCTCGACGATTCAAGAAGAACAGTTAGGTAACAATTAAATATGACTACAAAATGGCTCATAGAAAACGCATCACTTAGTGGAAAAATGAACGAGTTTTCAATGATCCCTTCACTGTCGACTACACCATATGTACAGCGGTAGTACTCACTAAGCACAACGAAATCTTGCGAGAAAAAGTGGTGCGGACGCTGGAGTAGGCGAATTCGAAGCAAAACCACAGACTAGATGTCTACCCGATAACTTTGCGATTAGTTTCACTTCAAAAGTGCTTCCAGCGTTCTGTTACGAAATTAAGATTCAAGAAGACAATATAAGTTCATGAAATGAAATTTTTCTGAAACCAACAAAGTGTACAAAAATCGACCTTTGAAACAGAACTGGCACATATGTCCTGAGGACAGGTTAAAATACGCTGTTCATGTTCTCGACAAATAACTTTGCTTCGAAATTCAGGTGGACAAATTGTGGTGAAAAGTGTATACTACGGATTGATAAGCGAAACCGGCTCGAATAACGGCACATTGCATTTGAGATTTTCAACAAATGTGTAGGCAAAAACATTTTTGAGCAAGGGATTTCTACCCAATATAGAAAGCAAACAGATTAGGAACAATGGCCAAGCGAATCTGACTACCTACCAAATAGGTACATTGTGCTGCAATCCACGTCAAGCAGCTGACATGTGAGCTACGTAAGTTGTTAATGACGGCAGAATCGCAAGGCTCACCGTCTACCCACGAAGCATCACAAGCACCCGGTATTTCCATGGTGAAAACAGATGCCAAACGGAAGATGATAGAGGTCGTGCGATTTTTGAAAATGGCTATCGAAGTACTCAGAAGAATGTCGCGATGTTGTACAGGAACGTACCTCAACAAATAAAGAATCTTGAACAATCCAAAGATTTTCGATATTGATGCTTTTTCCGCAGTATCCCGTCAACTGATGAATTAATTCCACCACCTGAAAATCAGCTTATCATAATCTTCTCTATAAGAGCTTGATGGAGAAACGCGAGTTTTATTTCCCACTAACATCGGCCCTTTTCTGAAATGTTTGGAGTTCTGGAGAACTTTTCGCCATTTTCCATAGAAGGGGCAATCGCTTACACTCCGCGTTTGGATTTCCGACCTTTAAATAGGAAAGAGTTTCCTTTCAAACAAAAAGTCTGTATTATTGCTGTAAACTGAAAACATAGCTGTCACCTAAAAAGTTCCCAAAATACCATCCCAAGCTACTTTTTATGCTCTCTCGTGTTGTCCACTGTTTATCTTATGTTAAACATTAACGACTGGTGTCCTACGCTTGCAATTTTGTGTGGATGCAACATGACATTATTTTGAACATTTTAAACTGTCTCTTACTTACGTGGTTGGTTCCCTCATGGCTATCTTCACAAATGTTACTGCACACCCCCCCCCCCCCCCCCCCCCC
>MQTX01000129.1:550481-570687 GCA_009735665.1 Angiostrongylus cantonensis
AGGACAGTATCATCTGTCGATACCGTACAATTGTCTTCCTAGCTTTGATTAGAGTTTACACTACAGTCAAAGACACCAACGATGTAAGTGCTTGTACTTGAGGACGTTTGCATGTCTTTGAGCTCATTACACTGACATTTTGCTCATCTGCCATCGACTCTTCTTACTCTATATAACTTACCCGCCTACGCTTCACATTTAAAGCATATCTTAACGCTTTGCAAGAATATTTGTCCAATGTTTAAACTCAAAGATCCAGTTTGATGTATTATGTGCCAGATATTTCCCAGGATCGACTTTCTATTAACCTCGGTATTGGATTATAAATTAGTCATTTTCTTTCTCAGCAATCGCGAGGCTGTTAAACAGCATAGGTTTACTTCCATGCAATAACACATACAACACAACCGTGGCTGACGTTTCGGCTGAATCGCCTTCTTCAGAGCCTGGTAGAGTACACTAATACGCAACTTATTAGGTCGAACGCTTCAACAGCATGGGCAGAATGATTGGATGAATGCCAAAGTTTTGAGGCGTCGCTTTCGTTCTAAGCTTATCTCATGGGGTTACTATTTCGTAGCCATTGGAGATGCCTATTTGCCAAGCCGAACTGTGCGATTCTTCCTTTAGTTCCCTAATTGTGCACACAGAGATGGAGGTTCTAATCATGTTTTTCACAAGCGCCCTCTTAGTGTGTGAAGGGTAGGAAGGAAGGAAATGAACCAGAGTTTTTTATTACTTGGTTTTCGGTACCACTCTGCCATGTAACAGCTACTTAATGGGTTTATTTGTGCGTTGATTGATCTTGATGAATCGGTACCGATAATTTAAATACCACCGAATACTTCGTCGTCAGTTAGTTTGTGACCGCCTGAATGACCGTGTATGTGAAACACAAAATTGCGTAATCTGCCCTTACGGCAGGGACGGTGACTGCATGAGTTCAGGCACGATATACCTGATATCTTGCTGTACTTGTGGGGATGGACATATTGACAAAACGGGCAGACCTTTATGTATCCGCATAAAAGAACACCTAGATGACAAACGAAAACCAAGACAAGGCACGCCACTAGGCACGCATAGGATACAAAAGCATAGCGGAGACGATTTTGATATAAAAGTCGCTATCCCCGCACGGAATACTAAAACACCAACGAGCAAACACTCCTCGAGGCTTTTTGGATAAATACAAGGGACCCTAGGATGAACAGCAGGAAAGAATGCCCGGAGATCACACGTGACCACGCACTGTACCATCGTATAGATCGTTAATGTGGTAGGTGCAGTCGTCAACCGTATGCAACTCTGAGTGGCTGTTCTTCCTCAGTGGAAGACAAGTGAAAAAAGCGGTGGGTTTTTCGAGAAGCCGTTGATCTTGCAATTATCGCTCAGATTTTCATCTTTCTGTTTGTGCTGTCGAAGTGTTTGGCCAAGTAAGCTGCGCATTAGTGTACCCTTCCAGGCTCTGAAGGCGATTCTGCCGAAGCGTCACCTACAGTTGTGTTGCATACGTGTTATTGTATGGAAGGTAAACGTATGCTGTTTACCAACCTCGCGATTGCTGAGAGAGAAAACGACGAATTTCGAAGTTGTTGGCTTCACGTGTAACCTACACTGCAGTCCGAACTTTTATAAATATCCCATCCAACTAGGTATTTTCAAACACTTGTTGTCTGTATTACCTTCCATCCGGAGGCTTAAATAAAGGCAAAGCAAAACCTCAGATCACCACCGTCCTGGTATCAAACTAGTCGCACAGTAGCAAATCTCCTTCTGATCTACACGAATGCGATCGTCTGGGTTGGTGACGACTTGGGGAAGGGTTCGGTTAGCTCGACTTCAGGATCCAGAGGGCACATTGGCTAAACTAGCAAATCTGCGAGCCTCAGTACCCTGTAGACTGCACACTCCCGTTTACGACGGACAACGATACAGCAGTTGAGAAGTGATCAAATCTCGGGTTGCACAGGACTGCACTGGAAACGGACCAGGCGAGCACATCCATGGCAGGCCATGGAGCCTGCCCTGTGCAATGTACCAGTAATGCTGAAACGGTCTATTCAGACTTTTATTCTTTTGATGAGTTCGCTAAACGTATCGAGTTCCATGTGATCGCCCTACAAGAGACCAAAAGCAGGAAGGCCGATATGCACCAACTAAATGCAGCGATAAGTTTTTCTCTAAAATCACAGTACAACATTTCAGTGCCAGATTAAGAACGACCGACGAAAATAAACAAAGGACAGAAAAATTCATAATAGGTGGACGAAATAAGAATGGAAACGGCCTTGTAGGACTACTGTCCGCAGCATGTATCTTCAATGAAAAACCACTTTACTATAGCCGAAGCACATAATAGCCTCCTAATAAGACAACTCATCTGGAGATCGATCATATTCTCATGAACAGAAAATGGTGCCTCTTTGACACCCCAGTGGAACCCAGATTCTGTACTGGTTCTAATCACCACCTTCACCATGCAAGGGTTCAATTCAGCCATAAGCTGGAAAAGAAACTTCTGTAATCTTCGAAGAAAAGCGAAACAAGTCATCTGTGACAAGGATATTCGCAATAAAATCCCCTTCCTCATTTGACATACAGATAAAGCACAACCTGAAAGAGGATTACAACCTGCCTGTCGAAGGACATACTGCATGTGTTCAGCTCGTCTCAGTTCCTCAAGCGGGATGTTTGGACCACATTTCCATCATCACAGACTTGTCTTGAAAAGAAAACGGCACCGAACCCTAATCCTACTGTAACACACCTAACAACGTTGACAATAAATGCCATCTGTAAAAGAGCTTTGCAAAAGGGTTAGCAAAAGAGACATAGGGCATTTATTCGAAGTATCTCAAAAAAATCTTGTCTCAAAAAGTGCCACCACGATCTTTGCGTCTGTAGTGTTCAACTAACCGCTGTGGTGAGTGAGCAGAGATAGAGCTTTCAGGACACCCCTCTACGACATGAAATTTATAATAAAGATATAATATAATAGAGTCCTATATCAGTCTTCTTCGTCCCACAATTCCCGACATGGTCATCCATATCCGCACTGGAGAACTACCCGAAATTCTGTCCTTTAAAGTTGGAATTGCCACAGAAAGCACGAAGAGATGCACAGATATAAAAATCGGTAATACGGTCCCCGACTTCTTCTGAGCTGGAAGCCACAAATTAGATGTCCTTTTCCCTACTCATATGGCATATTAGCTCCAGAAATAGAAAATCCTAGACAAGTGGAGGACGGTGCGCATGGTCATCCTTTCCAATAAAGGTGACCGACGGGATCTCGTAGCTATCATCCGTTATGGTAATCGCGTATACTCTACAAACTTTTCGCAAAGATTACGCTTTTGCGCATATCAAAGACCTTGGATAAAGCACATTCAGTTGAGCAACCAAAAATCCGGCAGGATTCTGCTTCATGGACTACAACCAAACCGTACTGCTGGCCAGAAAAGTGCGAGAATACCGTCTTTCCTTTGTTCTAGTCTACGACGACTATGAGAAAGTATTTGATAGTGTGAATTAAACCGAAGAAAGTGAGCAGCATGACCCGTATCCGGGCCACTCAAAGAAGACACAGACCAACTAGAGGACAGAAGCTCCGCGCTCACCTTTTCGATTCAGCTGTCCTCCGAGCGCTTTGCTATGCAGCAGAAACGTAGTGTGATATTTCATTCACGTCAAAAAATCTGCGCACTACCCAAAGAGCGCTCGAACGATATCTTCTAGAAATTAATTGGCGCTCACAATGTCTAGTCGGAATGCGCACTCCAATTCGTCGATGCATGCACCATCGAAATATAGATGGGTCGGCCACGTAGTAAGAAGAACAGATGACAGACGGACGTAAAGAAAAGTGGTGCGGATTCCAGCAGATGCAGGCGTCCTCTTGCAAAACTACCTAAACGTTCGGCTAACGTGTTCGTGGCTAACGTCAGCCATCTGCATTTGCAGATGTAACGACTTCACAATCATGGAACGATGCTGGCGGACGTCACCATGTTCGAAGTGGACCACTACTATGGATAATGACTGCACGAGGGAGAAAGGAATAGACATTATGCTAGGGCGCGCACAACCAGTGATGAAGGGCCATCCAAGTATCCAAGTGGGCAAGTGAGTATTACTTTAAATCCTATAGCAACTATCCCCGGAATAGTTACTATTTATTACTATTACTGCATATTTCTGTAGCAAGGATCATATCTACTGCTTCTCAATTTGCCTGACAAATATTGTAGCACGTAAATATTTTGATCCCATACTAAGGAATAGTGAATTCTATATCTACCTAGCAGACACATTTGATGGGTCGATGGAGACGGCCTTTGCCACAATGCCACACTAGAAACAGCATCTCGTGGCCATCGGTCACACCACGGGGCATGATGTTGGATACGTCTCAATGCTTGGAGAATGGACCCCACGACTCGGGCCTTGACCCTACCACCAACGACTCGCTGGGACGTAGCCACTCCCGGCTACCAGCGCCCTTTTTGTGGGAGGCTTGGGACTATCTATCGAGTATCTCTTACTAACTCAAAAGACCGACTTTCCATAAACCTCGGCATATATAGTTAATATATTTATTTATGATCTTATAAACTGATCTCATCTTTAGCTAGTGCGAAGTTGGTATATGTCTTCGTTGTCGTTGTTGTTGTTGTTGGCCGGTGGCTGACGTTCCGGCGATTTCGCCTTCCACAGAGCCATGGTGTTACGTCAGCAATCGACCAACAACAACAACAACAACAACTACGACGGAGACATATACCAATCTCGCACTAGCTAAAGAAGATCAGTTTGTAAGATCATCACCTGTATCACCTGTAGTCCCGTTGATCGTCGAGTGACTCGAGCGGGCGCCAGTAAATCCTCCATTTTTCCCTATCGCGGGCAAGAGTAGCCCAATGGGTTCTCCTCGCTTTAGGGACTCGTCGAGCACCATAGGGTGGTTCTGCGACTACGGTTTTTGAATTTAGCGGCTTTTTCCCCTTTCGGCGATAAATAAAATCTTGCACGAAGGAGACGGTGGTCTGATCCCGTGTAAAATTTTGGGACAACAGCGACATCGATTAGGCAAAACTTCCTATTTACTATGATGTGGTCTATTTCGTTATGGAAAGGTCGCTTTTGGTCCGCGATTAACCCCCTATCCGCCACCTGGGGACGCGCCACGTAGTCTCGCGACTAGCCGGCTCGAGATCCCTCATATGAGGGAGATTGTAAGATCATAAATAAATATATCTATCGAGTCTTACGTTCGACGTCATTGCCTGGTTCTTACGCCAGTATTCCTCCATCGTTATTCCTATTGTAATTTTGTTACCTTTATGTATGTAAAGATTTAATCTCAAGTTTGAGTGTCGAAAGGCTGCCCTGTGTCAAATGCGAAAAGTCCCGCGTGGCGTCTTCTCACGAAGTCGAGCATTCTGCTTAACACTAGTGGTTATTCGGTGTCGAGGACTGACTCGAAGGCCTATATTCCGCTACCAACTGCGACTAATCCAATCCCCATTAATTCCGAATTCGTCCAGTGAACAATCAATCAATTATAAATATGTTCCTGGAGAGAAACAGCAACCACTCAGAGGTTTTAGTTCTGTTATGTGGCCTTTAGGATGTAAATGCGGAACTTGCTATGAACTCTGGCACACGCCCTGGTGAGATGAAAGAACTGATGTATTATAGGTCCCGTTTTGACATATTTCTGTAATCAATTTCCAATACTCGTAACCAAATGCGTAAGTTTTCAAACTTATAAACAAAATTTTAAAAAATTAATAAATGCAAAATGAGTGGCATACGTGGTCAGTGTTGAAATCTATGGTGTGTACAGGGATTGGCACGTATCCGACCGGCCATCCGGTCGCATTCGGATAGTCAACTTCAGCCCGACTGGAGCCATCGGGCTGACCGTACATACCCAGCATATTTGACATCGCCGAAATAATAGTCCTATTCACATCCGTCGATAGGATGTAAATCTAAAAGCACTTTAAGAACTGTTCCACATTCACTGTCGTAAAACTCAATAGTTCATCGAAGCAAACGTTTCAGAAACCTCTTTAGATGAATACTTCTTGCTTAAAAAGCCGGTCTCAACGTAGAATTCTCGAAGGAGTTTTCCAAACTTGAATTGCTGTGCCATTCCCAGCTGGAAACCACAGTTTATACGTTTATTCTAGAACGGATTCCTTAAACCAGTAAAGATTTTCTCCGCCATTACAGACATGAGGCGCACTTAGCGCACCGGTTAGTAGGGTCCCAAAATACACACGTGAACATTGATTCGATCCCGTGCACCCGGCTAACTAAGCCTACCGACCTTTTGTGTCCGCTGATTGTAGATTTCTCTGAGACAATAAAAACACTGAATTGATCGACTGACAGGATCACACAAGTGATTGCACAAGCTAGATATGAATTCGATCAGCTCCACGATGTTGTGAAGGAAAAGAAATGCACAACACTAGTAGAGTGGTCGAGACTTGCGCCTTTTCATTCATCTTATCTTCTCCAAAACGACGTCGTTAGCGGAATGTTCTTACCGGTGTAAGTTGTCCGAATCCTCCTCCACCAAGTGCCCAGTCATCTTCTTGAATTGGATCCGTTGGACAGATTTCTATTGGCAAACGATCACCGTGTCGCCACACCTGTCATTTTATTGTGACATTCTCTTAAGGGCTTCTTTTTCTCGAAATACTCCGCTCTTTTGTTGTTTACAATGCGAAATAAAAAAGCGAACTATTTCTCTTAACGTTTATTTCCTTCTTGCCTACTGTTTTTTCATTGCAGGGCAACGGAATGAAATACAACCACGAGGAAGCCGAACACAGATTCGGCTTTACTACTTTCAACACCGATTTTCGCTCTCCAGATCACTACCGTTGATGGACGATTGCTGACAACATCGATAGAGTAACAACATAGCTGAGAGAAACCCAGAATAAAGGCATCAGTTGGTGTGGTGGATAGCATAAGACCCTAGTTAGCCTCACAGGCTCGAACCCTACGTGATGTTCTATGTTTTGTTCATATCTCAACATTATTGTAGTTTAGCTAGTCGTTTTAAAAACAAAACGCGCTTTAGAACACTCACCGCATGTACTAGCAACAATTCCATTTCACCATCGGTTAAAGTCGTCATAGCCGTCGTCAATGATACCAACAGTATCAGGGCTGATTTACTCATTCTTGTTGCGATGTAGTATGACTCTGATGGCTGGAAAACAAGATGGAAATGATTTCCGATAGTGTTTATACAAAAATGGAACGACTGAAAACAATTCATCGTAATGATAAAGCTGTTGTTGTGTGCATACGAATGAATGCATTGGCCACTTAGGTATCACGCAAACGCCGAACTTCCTGGTCATCATACTCTTTCAAATTATTATCACCACGCTTTGCTCTTTTTCCCGATTAATCCCATGCAAGGGTTCTTGAACTAATTAGGCCTGTGCTACGTAGCGCACCTACAGACGACATAACGGCGTCGCCGTGAGAGGCCTGTGAATTCAACACATTACCTCCATGTTTTTAGATAAACCCTGTCTTATGTGGTTTAGGTAAGCTCATTTGAATAAAAATAACTTGATTCCAGGAAGACTTGAGTTATTAAAGCGTTTGCCCACGCTTGCAGTTCCTAACTGGTTATTTGTCTGAAAAACCATAATGATCTTCGCATCAGTCGGAGAAGCGCAGCGTACTGGACAGAGCTGCTAAGCGACGACAATTAATAGAGATATTTTAACTTTAAAGTTCACTTTCATTAAACTCTGCAGCCGTAGTCAACAACTTTGTACATAACTAAGCTAAAGAGAGGCTCGCGGAAAAACTTTTATTCGGCTAACACTTTGGCATCTTCACCTTTATCCGAGTAGAGCTGGCCCTAGTTAGCTCTATCACATGGAAAACTGCTGACGACTATTACTAAGCACTAACAAAAGTGCTTCCTTGGGATATCGTTATGCTACATTGCAGCAAATAAATTGTCCGCCGCTACAGGGCGCATTGTTCGCCAAGGTATCGTCACACTGAAGGCGGAAATCGGTCAACACCCGTCCCGTATAAAAGGACACCGCCCAGTGAAATTCCACATTCGAGCAGTGGTACCAGTCCGCTGGACTCGATGGGAGAACGAAGACCCATATCGGGGCAGCGACCAGCTGTGGACCATCGACTCGCACCAACGAAGCTCTGAGAAAGGCGAAGGTGCCGAGGCAGGTGAATAAAGGATTTTCTACCAGCCTGCTGTTATCTCAATCATGCAAAAAGTTGTTAATAGAAATATTAGTGGAGCCCATTAGAGTCAATCGGATATTTTTAAAGCTTGGAAGCTGTTTTTTTAATTAGTTTGTAAATAATTCATCGATACGCTTGTGGCCAAAGGATAAAGGATAAAGCTCTCGGCGTTGATCAATCCCTGAGGGATGCGCCATGCATTCGACTTCATTGAGCATCGTTGGAGGTGATTGAATGCATATCTGGCCTTTACAATGACTCGCGGTGGCCTGCCGATGTATCGAGCCAGTGGTGCTATAATCCCAGACAAGTCTGGTACCAATATGCCGACCCCGGAGGGACCATGGGCGCAGGGATCGACTCCACGTATGTGTCGCAGCGGCGCCTCCAACCACTGCGCCACACGCACCCCTTCCCATATGGTTAAAGGATAAAGGATAAAGCTCTCGGCGTTGATCAATCCCTGAGGGATGCGCCATGCATTCGACTTCATTGAGCATCGTTGGAGGTGATTGAATGCATATCTGGCCTTTACAATGACTCGCGGTGGCCGGCCGATGTATCGAGCCAGTGCTGCTATCCTCCCAGACAAGTCTGGTACCAATTTGCCGACCCCGGAGGGATGGAAGGCTTGGTGAGCCATGGGCGCATTTTCACGTGCGCACCGCAGTGGCGCCTCCAACCACTGCGCCACACGCGCCCTCCCATATGGTTATCGTGCAAAATTCGTTGCCACAACTAGTGTCCATGGGTTATTTTGCTTGCGATGAAGTCCTTTAGATTTTAACCCTTCACTTCAAGTAATCTCTTCTTAGCTTATTTTTAAATCGATTAATAGAAAAAAATTTTTTAGTTATTATTTTCTTGCTAGAAAAGTAGGCATTCTATTTCATTATGGCTGGAATTTTTGATTTTTAGAAAGACGTGAATCGTTCGAAACTGATCAATATCTATGGGATGTGTCATGCAGTCGATATATCACGTATCATTAAAGGTGATTTAGTTCACATCTGGCTTATATAAGAACTAGCGGTAGCCTAAAAATTATTGAGTTAGTACCCAGGATCGACTTTCTATTAACCTCAGCATTGGATTATGAATTCGGCGTTTTCTCTCTCAGCAATCGCGAGGTATTGTTAAACAGCATACGTTTACTTCCATACAATAACACACACCTACAACACAATCGTAGCTGACGTTTTGGTAGAATAACCTTCTTCAGAGCCTGGAAGGGTACACCAATACGCAACTTACTAGGTCAAACACTTCAACAGCACAAACAGAAAGATGAAAATCTGAGCGATAATTACAAGATCTACGGCTTCTCGAAAAAACCTACCGCTTTTTTCACCTGTTCTCCACCGAGGAAGAACAGCCGCTCAAAGTCGCATATGGGTGACGACTGCAACACCCCCCATCAACGATCGATGCGAAGGTAAGGGGCGAGCTCACGCGTGATCTCGGGACATTCCTCCCTGCTATTCATTGATGGATTTTTGGCATTTATCGAAAAGCCTTCGAGGAGTTTGCGCGTTGGTGTTTTAGTATCCCGTGCGAGGATAGCAACTTTTATATCAAAATCGTATCCGTTATGCTTCTGTATCCTATGCGTGCCTAGTGGCGTGCCTTGTCTTGCTTTTCGTTTGCCATCTAGGTGTTCTTTTATGCGGATGCATAAAAGTCCGCCCGTTTCGCCAATATATTCGTCTCCGCGAGTACCACAAGAGATTAGGTATATCGCACTTTAACTCATGCAGTCACCGTCTCTGTCATAAGGGCAAATTACGCAATTTTGTGTTTCACACAGACGGTCATACAAACGGTTACGAACTAACTGGCGACGAAGAGTATTCGGTGGTATTTCAATTATCGCTACCGTTTCTTCTTGATCTGCCCTTCTTAAGCATCACTTCATCGCTACACTTATTACAAGATGTACCAGCAAATTACTTTCGACTTGTGAAGGAAGCACTGTCACTAAGACAAAAGATCGTCTTAGGCAGACAACGGATCCACTTTCTCCGCCGCTGCATTCAACACCGAGTCGTGCCAAAGTTCATAAAACGGAAACGGCTTCACGAGATATGTGGTCAACCAGAGGAGAACCAACAAGTACGAGTCATAGAAATGGAACTACTCCGCGCCGCACTACGAAGCAAACGGAACGAAATGTTCGCAAGGAAGATGAAATGTGTAACGAAGGAACAATTTCGTGCTTTGTATTTGGAGGTTCAACTTTGGACGAAAATAGTTGGTGGGCCAATATTGATATGCAATAATATTAGGTCTAATGCCAAAATAGCCTTCCAGCGAAAGTTTGAGAATCTGTTGAATAATTCGCGTATCTCGGCTTCAAGAAACCATGGAAAGTTAAAATACGGTTGATACTACACCAAAAAAATCTAGAGTCACCGTACTTGGGAGCATGACAATACCTGAGAGTGCGCGCTCGGTTTAAGAATTGGGCCCAAGCTTTTCACCATCACAGCCCATTTCTTAAACAACCTTGCGTTGGATAGCATGAAACCTTTATGAACTTCAACATCGACTCCTTTACAGGCTAAATAAAGAGCAGCAAAAAGAGCTAAAAATGAAGAGGCAGCGGCATAAGCGCCATCTCCTTTCCCTAGAACGTTTTTCAGATGGCAGGACCCTAACGACGGAATTGACATAAAATTCCGCATATTTTCAGACGACGTTCTCAAGGCCCTTAATCACTACCGCGATAGGTTTATCTCTAACCTCACAGCCGCACAAAAATGTGGACTGCGAGAAATTAGAGAATTGATAAACTTGAAAACGATAAGATTGTCTGTTAGTGATAAGAGGGGAGAGTTTGTAGTTATTCCTCGCCAGTTGGATGCTAAGATAACGGAGGAACATCTTAGTGATGCTAGTCTATATCGCCATTCCTCTGAAAAGGAATACAAACATCATTACCGGAAGTTAAACGAGCAATGGGTCAGCGTGGCAAAGGCTGCAGGTTTAAAATCATCGGTTATCTCACACTTTAAGATCAATAAACCAACATGTCCCATCTTGTACCTTCTTATTAAGGCACATAAGTTGGTACCTTCTGGTGATGTTGCGTCAACCAATCCATCATCACTCAAGGTTAGATCCATCATCAACTGTGTAGACGGGCCAACGGATAGAATAACCTGGTTCTTAAGCCTAATACTAATCCAGTTGCTTAACCACATTCCAGCCCACCTCACAAACACTCAAATGTTCCAAGAACGTCTACGTGACGCGTCTCCCAATAACGCGTGCGTGATAGAGTCGTTCGACGTTACCGCGCTGCACACCAACGTATCGAATGACTCCGCAATGCAAGCCATCTTCGAACTTCTTCTTGAACATGAAGGAAAAATAAAAATGCATGGCTTTCAGAGCCTGGAAGGGTACACTAATACGCAACTTATTAGGTCAAACACTTCGACAGCACCAACAGAAAGATGAAAATCTGAGCGAGAATTACAAGATCTACGGCTTCTCGAAAAAACCCACCGCTTTTTCATCTGTCCTCCACCGAGGTAGAACAGCCGCTCAGAGTGGCATATGGCTGACGACTGCAGCACCCCCGTCAATGATCGATGTGAAGAATTTGAGAATCTGTTGAATAATTCGCGTGTCTCGGTTTCAAGAAACCATGGACAAACGAACATTGCTAGGACTCAAAACACGGTTGATGATGCACTGAAAAAGTCTAGAGTCACCGCACTTGGAGGCATGACAATACCTGAGAGTACGCGCTTGATATTAGAAATGGGCCCAAGCTTTTCACAATCACAGCCTATTTCGAAAACACCCTTGCGTGGAATAGCGTGCAACCTTTATAAACTTCAACATCGACTACGTTATCAGGCCAAACAAGAAACAGCAAAAAGAGCTGGAAATGAAGAGGCGGCGGCATTACCGCCATCTCCTCTCCCTAGAACGTTTTTCAGACAGCAGAGCCCTAACGACGGAATTGACATAAAATTCCTCTTGTTCTCGGACGGCGTTTTCAAGTCCCTTAACCACTACCGCAGTAGAAAGTTTATCTCTAACCTCACAGCTACACAAAAATTTGGCTTGCGAGAAATTAGAGAATTAATAAGCTCGAAAACGATAAAATTGTCTGTTAGTGATAAGGGGGAGAGTTCGTAGACATTGCTCGCCAGTTGGATGTTAAGATAACGAAGGAACATCTCAGTGATGCTACCTTCTATCGCCCATCCTATGACAAGGAATACAAACATCAATACCGAAAGCTTAACAAGCAATGGGTCAGCGTGAAAAAGGCTGCAGGCTTAAAATCATCGGTTATTTCACACCTTAAGATTAATATACCAACATGTCCCGCCTTGTACCTACTTATTAAAACACATAAGTTGGTATCTTCTGATGAAGTTGCGTCAACCAATCCATCATTATTCAAGGTTAGACCCATCATCAGCGGTGTAGAATGGCTAACGGAGAGAATAACCTGGTTTTTAAGCCTAATAATAACCCAGTTGCTTAACCACATTCCAGCCCACCTCACAAACACTCAAATGTTCCAAGAACGTCTACGTGACGCGTCTCCCAATAACGCGTGCGTGATAGAGTCGTTCCACGCTACCGCGCTGCACACCAACGTATCGAATGACTCCGCAATGCAAGCCATCTTCGAACTTCTTCTTGAACATGAAGGAAAAATAAAAATGCATGGCTTGTCCATCTAGCAGCTTATGGCTCTCTTAAAGGAGCGCCTAAACTTACGAATACGGTAACTTCTACTTCAAAAAAAAATTACCGTTATGCCTCCCTAAACTGTGAGATAGTAGTGGAGCATTTTGTTCAACATTAAATTGGTAAAACGATCGATAAACATATTGAAATTTAACTTTCGAAACCTTTCTGTAAGGATTATGAGCTGTTTGGCTAACTAGATTGAAGCAGTTCCCAGGTTCGACTTTCTATTAACCACGGCATTGGAATATGAGTTGTTATACAGCATACATTTACTTCCATAGAAAAGCACACAATACAATACAACAGAACAGTAGCTGACGTTTCGGCAGTATCGCCTTCTTCAGAGCCTGGAACGGTATGCTGATGTACAATGATTGAAGCCGCCAAAACGTCGGCTTTTGTGAATAGAGATTACAGTAACAAACCCGTGTCTGTATATAAAAAGCAGCAGATTATTGGTCAATTCCGAAAGAGGCAGAAAGTGGTTCATAGAAACTAAAACTGTGAGTGCTTGAAAGAGGACGTTAACTATACAAAAAATTGCTTATGTATCCACTTTTATCTGCTGAGGCATTGAAAGTGCTTCACTGAGTTCAATTGCCTGCCAATTTGACTGCTACAGACTTTGAAAAAGGAACAACGATCGAAACGTCAGCTGTTGTGAGCAAAGGCTATAGTTACTCACTGTTTTGTTCTTTGCAAGTCTTCCGATTACTTGAGGAACACCAGCAGCACAGAGTCTTACATGGACGAGGAATGCGTGTGTACCACCTGTATCACCTATAGTCCCGTTCATCGTCGAGTGACTGGAGCGGGCGTCAGTAAATCTTCCATTTTTCCCTGTCGCGTGCAAAAGTAGCCCAGTGGGTTCTCCTCGCTCTAGAGGCTCTTCGATCATCACGTCTTTCTTCTAGCCTCTTCGTGAAAAACTCCGACCATCGGTGGCCTTCCTGTAGTAGGTTTGACATCCCGAGGAATCCAGTCACTAACGGCTCTTGTCCATCGGTTGTCATTCATACGCATTACGTGTCCAGCGCCACCTTATCTGCGACTGTTGGCGTGAAATACGGCATCTTTGATTTTTGATCGTTGACGCAGGTCGAAGCTTCGGATCCAATCCCTTACTAATGTGAAACGGGATACTCCTAGCATCGTTCGATAACGCTGAGTGATCTTTCATCCTCCTTAGGCAGCGCCCGGGTTTCTGACGCATGTGTTAGAGCAGGAAGAATACCATTGAGTCGAAAAGATGGGCACGGAGCCAGCAGGGTGTTCCTTGTTCTCTTCACTACATCCTCAAAAGCTCTCCAAGCCGCTGGTTTATTTCTACTCAAATCTGGAGCTAAGTCGTTCATCACATCGATTTTCCGTCCTAGATAGACATAACTGGATCATTCAGAGATATTCTCTCCGTTGAGCGTGAATGGGGCATGCTAAACCAATCCGTTCCTCATGAACATCGTTTTTGTGAGATTTAGTCGAAGACCAATCTTTCCACACGCTTTATCAAAGTCCGCAAGCATACGTTCGGCTTGGCTAATGCCTGGTGTTATAAGAACGATATCATCAGCAAAGCGAAGATGATGTAACTGCCAACCATCGTTTTTCACTCCCATATTATTCCATTCCAATGTTCGCATAACGTTCTGGAGGGTGGCGGTAAATAATTTTGGCGAGATTGTATCGCTCTGCCTAACTCCTTTTGACGTCAACGTTAATATCGTTGTAGAATGGTGAAATCTGCCCCGTTAAAAGCACCTAGAGCTGTGAGGGTCGACGAACAGTCACGTTCTCTATAATGGCCTTCCGGTGCATGACGTCGAGCAGTGGTTTTCGGCATACGTTTCACATATGTTTTCTCTTAAACAGGTTTCCGAGTGGAAATATTGGTCTACTTTGCTTGATTACCTCTACTTAAAAATGAAGCCCACGCCGTGGGTGACGAATAAGCGGAAGCATTGCCTAACAACGATGAAACTGTTAAACCATATAGTCATGTCGAGCTCTACCTTATCGTTATTTCAATATTGGTTTCTTTTCTGAAATGTTTAAAAATGCTCATACCAATGCTACCCTCATACCGTAATCCTTCTCGTTTATCATATGAGACTGTAACGATGATTAATTTCGACATTGGCCTAGAAATGAGAGATCCGAGGTGGCTCGTTGTTCTACGATATCAACGCAGGTACGAAAACGAAACTCAGCTCTATGAACTGTGGTAGTCCCAAATGCAATTGAATCAAGCTTCTTAAGTACTGCGCATATTTTTTTTCAGAGCGGCTTTAGTGGAAATTCAAAAAAAGAACGGAGTATTCTTATACTTGCTGAAATTCGGCTCATTTAGCAAGATTTGGCAATAGGTACAGCCTGTGGATACTTTCGATGTGAGGTGGTTTGCGTATTGACCACATTCTATGTGACACTGTGTGGTTCTCCTCTTTTTAGAGGTAAAAATGGGACCTTCCCATAAACATCGATTTATTCGAACAGCTTACAACCCGAATCGGACGTTTACGATTAAAAAGATGTGGATCAATTCCAGCTATGACAATCTTTGTCGTCTACGCGCCGCCATCAAACTGTGACGAAGAAGAAGTCGAAGCGTTCTACATTAATTTGGAGAAGTTCTACAGAGAAGATCATACATCCTTTAAGGTCATCACTGGAGATTTTGTGCCAAGACTGGACGAAGAAGAACGTCTGAGGAACGCCACATTGGGACCCACGGGTTAGAATGGAACGAACAGGGTGAGCAGCCCTTTATGTTTATCATGGCGACCAAGACCATCCATGGTAAGCCGCAATTCCAGAAGCCCCATCCTCAGCGCTGGACATGGGAGCTCAAAAAACGAAGCACCAAAACCACTATAAATTGGGAATTATTTAACTCATTAGTTGGCTGTTGCGAAGACGCTGTTGTCGATGAAATCGACGAAGAATGCCATCGGCTCATTCAACATCTTCACGTTAGCGCCATGAAAGCTGAGAGTTCGAAGGTCACCAAGAGAAGTCTGCCTCAGAAAACTATCCAGCTAATACGCCAACGTGTAATCGCACGGGCTGCAGACAAGCGCCAACTAACGTACGAGCTAGGGAAACAGTGCAGACAGGCGATAAAAGAAGATCTTAAAGAGAGAAGAGCAGCAGTAATGGTCGAAGCTGCAGAGGCTGGGAAAAGCATTCGCAAAGCCCGACGAAGTTTCGCCAATTGCAAGACCAAGATGATTGCACTCCGACGCCCAGACGGAACAATAACAGCGTCCAGAAAGGCAATGGAGAAAATCATCCGCGATTACTACTCAGATCTCTTCGATAGCCACGTCCATCTTCCGTCTTATAAAATAAAAGAGGATGGATATGCTGTTCCACCGGTTCTCCCTTCCGAAATCCGACATGCCATTTCGTCGGTGAAAAATCGAACAGCACCAGGTCCGGATAGGATAAAATCAGAACATCTGAAGAACCTTCCGCAAGTTCTCGTACTCAGTGAAAGACCAGCAAGACCGTGTTGTTGTTCAAGAAGGGCGACCTACACGATATAGGCACCTATCACCCAATCTGCTTGCTGTCTGTCGTCTACAAACTTTTCACTCGAATCATCCTAAACAGGATTGACAGAACACTGGATGAATACAGCCATGCGAGCAAGCAGGGTTTCGAAAAAGAATTAGTACGATGGACCACATTCACGCGATAACAAGGCTCATTGAAGTATTGCGAGAGTACGAAAGACCGCTCTCCCTCACCATCATCGAGTTAGAGAATGCCTTTGATTCAGTAGAGATAGAAGCAGTCATGGAAGCCCTTGGTAGTCAAGTAGTCCCTACTCAGCACATAAAGATTCTTTGTAATGTCACAACCAAAATTTCACCATTCTACAACGTTATTGTCATTGACGTCAAAAGAGGAGTCGATGTTTATCAGAAACGGATTGGTTTCGTTTGCCCCGTTCAACGGAACGAATATCTGCGAATGCTCCATTTATGCCTATCTAGGTCGGGAAATCAATATGATTAACGACTTAGCCTATGCGAGCAAGCAGGGTTTCGAAAAGGAATTAGTGCGATGGACCACATTCCTCACGCTAACAAGGCTCATTGAAGTATTGCGAGAGTACGAAAGACCGCTCTCCCTCACCATCATCGAGTTAGAGAATGCCTTTGATTCAGTAGAGATAGAAGCAGTCATGGAAGCCCTTGGTAGTCAAGTAGTCCCTACTCAGCACATAAAGATTCTTTGTAATGTCACAACCAAAATTTCACCATTCTACAACGTTATTGTCATTGACGTCAAAAGAGGAGTTAGGCAAGGCGATACAATCTCGCTGAAATTATTTACCGCCACCCTCCAGAACGTCATGCGAACATTGGAATGGGATTATGTGGGAGTGAAAATCGATGGTGGGCAGTTTCATCACCTTCGCTTTGCTGATGATATCGTCCTTGTAACACCAGACATTAGCCAAGCCGAACGTATGCTTGCGGACTTTGATAAGGCGTGTGGAAAGATTGGTCTTCGATTAAATCTCACAAAATCGATGTTTATCAGAAACGGATTGGTTTCGTTTGCCCCGTTCAACGGAACGAATATCTGCGAATGCTCCATTTATGCCTATCTAGGTCGGGAAATCAATATGATTAACGACTTAGCTCCAGAGCTTAGCAGAAGGAAACGAGCGGCTTAGGGAACTTTCATGAGCATTGAGGATGTAGTGAAGAGAACAAGGAACACCCTGCTGGCTCCGTGCCCATCTTTTCGACTCAACGGTTCTTCCTGCCCTAACGTATGCGCCAGAAACCTGGTCGCTGCCTAAGCAGGATGAAAGATCAGTGAGCGTTATCGAACGCGCAGTCGAAAGCACGATGCTTGGAGTATCCCTTTTCACACAAGTAGGGGATGGGATCCGAAGCTCCGACCTACGTCAACGATCGAAGATCAAAGATGCCGTTCTATACGCCAAACAGTCGAAGATAAGATGGGCCGGACACGTCATGCGTATGAATGATAACCGATAGACGAAGCTTCGCCAATTACAAGACCAAGATGATTGCAATCCGACGCCCGCACGGAACAGGTATAGCGTCCAGAAAGGCAATGGGAAAAATCGTTAGCAAATACTACTAAAATTTCCCCGATAATCACGACCACCTCCCTTCACATGAAGTACAAGAGGATGGACGTCTTGTACCACCGGTTCTCCGTTCTGAAATCCGACAAGCCATTTCATCGGTGAAAAATCGAACAGCACCAGATTCAGACAGGATATGACCAGAACATCTGAAGAACCTTTCGCCAGTTTTCGTAAACGCACTGGTTCGGCTTTTCACACGTTACATGTCTTCATGCAAGGTCTCTACTGAGGGGAAGACCAACAGGAACTATCGCCCAGTCTGTTTGCTGGATGTTCTTAATAAACTTTTCACTCGAGTTCTCCTAAACAGGATTGACAAAACACTGGACTAACGGCAGCCATGTGAGCAAGCAGGGTTTCGAAAAGGATTTAGTACGATGGATCACATCCGCACAATAACAAGGCTCATCGAAGTATCGCGGGAGTACAAAAGACCGCTCTGTCTCACTTTCGTCGATTTACAGAATGTCTTTGATTTAAATGAGATAGAAGCAGTAGTGAAAGTCCTTTATGGTCAAAGAGTCCTTTCTCAGTATATAAAGATCCTTCGTGAGCTGTACAAAAATTTCACAACCAAGATTTCACCATTCTACAAAGTTAATGTTGACATCAAAAGAGGAGCTAGGCGAGGCGATAAAATCTCGCCAAAACTATTTAACGCCATCCACCAAAACGTCATGCGAGCATTGGAATGGGATAATATGGGAGTGAAAAATGATGGTCGGCGATTACAACATCTTCGCTTTGGTGATGACATCGTGCTTATAACACCAGAAATTAGCCAAGCAAAACGTATGCTTGCCGACTTTGATAGAGCCTTTGGAAAGATTGGACTTCGACTAAATCTCACAAAAACGATGTTCATGAGGAACGAATTGGTTTCGTATGCCCCATTCACGCTCAACGGAAGGAATATCTCCGACTGCTCCAGTTATGTCTACCTAGGACGGGAAATCAATAAGATGAACAATTTAGCTCCAGATTTGAGCAAATAAAAACAGCGGCTTGGAGAGCTTTCAAGAGCATCGAGGATGTAGTGAAGAAAACAAAGAACACCCGACTCTGTGCCCACCTTTCTGACTTAAAGGTTCCACCTGCTCTAATCTATGCATCAGAAACCTGGTTGCTGCGCAAGTAGGATGAAAGGCATCTCTCTGGTCGCCACTAGATCCTCTCCAAATCCCGGCGGCTGAAATGAGCTCATTTCTCGTGCCATCTTTGTACGCACCACTCTGTAGACCTTCTTACCCGCCGATCACGCAGTCCACCACCGTATCAGCTCGAATAATTACATATGGAGCAATTTCGAGGGTGAGGAAATCTTTCGTTCTCACATTTTGCAGATTTTGGTTTGTTACACTTAGCTGAAAAATTAAATTACATAGTCTTTCTTGAATTTCATTGGAAAGTGATCACAAGTCCGACCATTGAACCCGTAGTGTTCGTTTATCATAAAGATGTCAGAAAAGGAAATCAAATCTGATCCAATCCAGTTGTCTGGTAATACGAATCTAATGCAATCAATGTAGGCTGGTCGTTGATAGAGCCATTAAAAAGTGCAACATTAGCAACGGGCGTTTCAAATCTGGTCTCAAGCATGTTGCGCGAACCTTAGCTCTCCATCACCTGTATCACCTGTAGTCCCGTTGATCGTCGAGTGACTCGAGCGGGCCCCAGTAAATCCTCCATTTTTCTTCATAGCATCGTCTTTTCGACTGAGCGTTCGATAACGCAGAGTGATCTTCCATCTTGCTTACGCAGCGACCAGGTTTCTGACGCACACGTTAGGGCAGGAAGAACCGTTGAGTCGAAAAGTGGGCACGTAAAATCTTGCACGAAGGAGACGGTAGTCTGATCCCATGGAAAATTTTGGGACAACAGCAACATCGATTAGGCAAACTTCCTATTTACTATGATGTGGTCTATTTCGTTATGGTACTCTCCATTAGGAGATTCCCACGTCCATCGCTGACACTGAGGCTTCTGGAATTGCGAGTTACCATGGATGGTTTTGGTCGCCATGATAAACTCAGAGAGCCGCTCACCCTGTTCGTTCCATTCTAATCCGTGGGTTCCAATGTGACGTTCCTCAGA
>MQTX01000129.1:571118-583439 GCA_009735665.1 Angiostrongylus cantonensis
GTTTAGCATATATGATTCCCACATATAGCTTGCTGGGCTCTGAACGTGGGGCTGGTTATACTCACGGGTAGCTTGCCAGGCTCTCCCAGAGTGGACATGGAGCTTATTTGTTGGAGGCGACTCCTAACCGCCTCCCATATACTTCCCTGTCACTTGATTGCAGGCTTTTGGCCGAATTGACTCGTAGAATACAATCCGCATAAAGCGAGAACGCACCCACGCACGCATGCGTGAATACTCCTAGCAAATACAGAAAGTATGTGCTAAATCGGCGCAGCAGAAACAGGGAGTCCATCCCCTGGATACACCTGCGTCTCAGGGAAGCAAAGGTCGCTTTTGGTCCGCGATTAACCCACTATCCGCCACCTGGGGACGCGCCACGTAGCCTCGCGACTAGCCGGCTCGAGATCCCTCATATGAGGGAGATCCGTGGATTGGCTCTCCATAATGCATAATACTGCCGTAATCGTAGGTGAAGCCGAAGACACTAATAAGGTTTCTGGTATTTTTTGCGAACTCTTTGTAGCTAGCTGGCTAAACAAATAATGCTAGTTTTCTCAAAACATGTCAATCAGTGTCCTCATGAAGAACCACGTTGATGTTTTAACGATGATTTTAAAGCAACTTTCGCGGCCATGTCATAATATTGTGTGGAAAAATCCGAGGACATAACCAATCTCATGTACAGCTACTCCCATCTAAAGAATTTACCTCGCTTAGTTGTGGCAAGAGCAATAAAAGGTGTTATTCTTTTAGATTAGCTAGTACGACAGGGTCGCAGCGTCGACTTGTCATTGAGGGCAAGAAACTGATCTCCCCCCATTCGTCCAACGTGTGAGAAGGAACCTTTTTGTTTGAAAGCGACCACCCTGTCGGTTGCTGCAATAAATATGCAAAGAGTTATTTTCTTCGATGTTTGTGTATTAAGACGAACCATTTTTGCTTTCCACGAAATCGATACAGATGTCGTCACTCCACACTTTCGCATTCATCTTGAAAACTTTTTGCACGATCAGATCTGAGGTGATCGTATTTAGACTTAGGCTACAAGGAATCAATTGAATTTGATTGATAATGAAAAAGGGATTTGGAAATCATACAGAGTTAGTGAATAAGATTCCTGTGGGCAGAATCCACCAAATGTCATGCCGTTGGAAAATAAATGTTTCATTAACCATGTGCAATCAGTAGAGGCATCATGGCTATACTTCATTCTCTAAGGTCTTCCTAATTACCTAATACATTTGTTACTATCTCTAACATCTTTATGGTATTAATGTGTTTTTCCGTACTTCAGTTCCACATTGTTGATCGCAATGACGGACGCCAAGGGTTCAATGCACGTAACGCTGACTGCTTGGAAGAGAGCCGCCAAACTATGAAAGGTTGTCATTATTTGTTGATAGAGGGCAAACGTACCTGTCAGCATAGCCAAACAAGATGCAAAAGTTTTATGAAAACTAACCTGATGTGTTGAATGTGTAGAACACGCCGTTCTTCTGTATTGGATTCCTATGTCTGCTCTCTTTCAGTACCTGTCTCTTTGCACGGGTGTCACTTTTGACGTCCTTAATGATAAATTTATCCCTTAAACTAAAAGAACTGAAATCTGAAAAAAAGTTTGGACACACGTTCAGGTTTTGTTTGATCTCATTCTTTCCGTTCTCAGAAGACCTCAGTTCATGATGATCTTCGGTCTAAAAGCGTTCCTGTTTAAAAGTACGCGGTCTCAGTTGCGATCTTACCTTATGGTATGGTATTTTGTCTCGTATAGTCTTCCCTCCATCTCGACCACCATCTTGACGAAGAGAGAACATACTTTTTAAATAATCGTTGGTACGGATTGCGTCAGAACGAGTCACAACGGTGGCCGCAGCTAATAGTGAAGTGATTTCCATCCTTAATATTCTGAGAAATAGAACTCGATTCAGAAAAATGTCTGAGAAACTCAATGTTGATATCTACGAAGTGGGATAGGCTGAGCAGGTTTAGGAGATTTTCACTATGTCTAGAATAGCCAAAGTAAGACCCAATTAGAATGCTGCAATGGAGTGGTAGTGTTGCGGTCCGTTACGTGCGATCCATCACTGCACTGGCCTGGACCAGTTTCGGCCACTCCAGGACCCAAGAATTAGAATAGGTAAAGAACGGTGAGCAATTTTTCAAGTTTTCATCCTAACTAAGTCCATGGTGACAGACAGTTACCAAATCCTACTGAGGTGTTGAAAGCCACCGAGTAACATTCGTCTAGTGAAATGGTGAACTGGACTACGCCGCTTTTCCCATTATTTATCATCTACAGGCTCTTTTTCTGTTGTTCTCATCAAGGTTAGAAAGTAAGGAAAAAAACGGTGATATGAGTAAGTGGTGAGAGTGCTATGAGTGTAACATAGGTTTATTTAATACTTGACAAAAAAGTTTTTTCGTCCACAAAAGGAGGGAAGGGAAACTGTTAATATAAACGAGAAACCACTTTCCTTCGCCTTTGTCGACGTGGGAAACGTCTCCGGCTCAGTTGAGATCGTAGTTGTCGTGGAAGCTTTTTACAACCGTGGCGTTTTTTGCCATGAAACAATAGTGCTCTATGCGTTGTTATACACTAATTTAATGGTCAGGATCTATCATTTTAGAACAAACGATGTCATTATGCCGATGTTATTCATCCTCACTAGCAAGAATGTCAGAGTGAATGTCAATGCAAACACATACATCATCTTCGCTTTAATGGTATCGGACTTTTAACATTAAGCTTCATTTAGCCAAGAAAAATTTGGCCGATCTGAAAACCCATGAGTTGAGGAATCGTCAGTAACGCAAATGTTTGCGTGTAGATCGAGAAGCCAAGATGTGGAACGCCTTAGCACCAAAGTGAGCCATAGAAAGCGAACGACTTCAGGAACCTAAAAAACAAACATGTTGATGGTAAAGAACGAAGCAAAAGTGTTCACCGTACCTCCTTATGACTTCACTTGGCTTCATGTGCACCTCAGAAGCATGGCCCATGTATAGGCAGAAAAACGCTTGTACCACTTTTGTTCCTTCATTAATTCAATTTATCCACATTTATGCCCATTATTGTCAACAATTTCCCCATTCATTTTAACCCTAATCCTCTCAAGCCAAGCCAACGAAATCTATTACGTGGTTCTAAAATAAGTTTTTTCACAAAATTCCAAAAATTAATCAACTTCAAAGCAGAACAGGGTAAACCACGGAGAAAAAGGAAATAACGGCTGGTTGTCTAGCTCAAGCTCTTCAGTTCAAGGCATATATCCTATCATACTATTAAACCCACACTGTGGGATCTGGAATAAGGTGAACGAGAGTTAAAACAGAAATTTTGGAACCACCTCATATTCTTTCGCTGGTACGAAAGCTTTAATTTGTCTGGATACGCTCGAAAGACCGACATTCAATTATACATCTGAACTTCTATAGGCGCTTTTAAGCTCTTCAACCTCCGCTGTTGACAATGATCAGTGTAACACAGTAGTAGAAGCAAATACATGCATAACTTTTCAACAACTTACAGAAAAACTTGGTGTAAATATTTCAGCTGTTTCGGAGCATTTAAAAAATTAGAAAGATCGTCGAAAAATGAATGCCGCACGAATTGTACAACCATGAAAAAATCACCACTAAGGGGCATCAACGATAGTTCTTTTCCGTAACCAGAATGATCCGTTGTTGAATAAAATTGTGACGTACGATAGAAAGTAGATCCTCTGTGATTACCGGAAAGGATTAGAAAGCAACGATAAGACAGGTGTCGCGAAAATCGGTAGAATCATTTAGCACCACGGTGTTTTTTACTTCATCACTACAAACAGCAAACATCCTGGATGTCCACAAATTTGAACTAGTTGAGGAGAGCATTTCTGTAGATTCTGGACCAAATACCACTCTTTTCTTCTTCGTCTTATCAGCGAGCACATGTTTGACTAAGAGATTTATTGATAAGAAGCCAAACTACTGCAACTTATTAAAACTGCAACCGAATAGTTTCGTTGAAAAGTATGTCAGTAATAGTAAACGAAAATGCAGAGCAGAACGCCAGCATTCTCTTCATCGAATTTCGAATGGTCGTCGTTCTCATCCGCGGGGTGCCTGGTCGTTTACTGGTATTGTTAAAACTAAAAGGATAAAGCTCCGAGCGGGCGCCAGTAAATCCTCCATTTTTCCCTGTCGCGTGCAAGAGTAGCCCAGTAGGCTCTGCTCGCTTTAGGGACTCATCGAGCATCACATCTTTTTTCTAGGCTCTTCGTGAAAAACTCTGACCATCGGGTCGGTGGTCTTCCTGCAGTACGTTTGACATCCCGAGGAATCCAGTCACTAACAGCTCTTGTCCATCGGTTATCATTCATACACATTACGTGTCCGGCCCCCCTTATCTTCGACTGTTTGGCGTATAGAACGGCATCTTTGATTTTCGATCGCTGACGTAGGTCGGAGCTTCGGATCCCATCCCCTACTTGTGCGAAACGGGATACTCCTAGCATCGTGCTTTCGACTGCGCGTCTGATAACGCAGAGTGATCTTCCATCTTGCTTACGCAGCGACCAGGTTTCTGACGCATGCGATAGGGCAGGAAGAACCGTTGAGTCGAAAAGATAGGCGCGGAGCCAGCCGGGTGTTCCTTGTTCTCTTCACTACATCCTCAATGCTCATGAAAGCTCCCCAAGCCGCTCGTTTCCTTCTGCTCAGCTCTGGAGCTAAGTCGTTCATCATATTGATTTCCCGACCTAGATAGACATAACTGGAGCATTCGAAGATAATCGTTCCGTTGAGTGTGAATGGGGCAAACAAAACCAATCCGCACTTCACAAACATCGTTTTCCTAAGATTTAGTCGAAGACCAATCTTTCCACACGCCTTATCAAAGTCCGCAAGCATACGTTCCGCTTGGCTAATGTCTGGTGTTATAAAAACGGTATCATCAGCAAAGCGAAGGTGGTGTATCTGCCGACCATCGATTTTCACTCCCATATTATCCCATTCCAATGTTCGCATGACGTTCTGGAGGGTGGCTGTAAATAATTTTGGCGAGATTGTATCGCCTTGCCTAACTCCTCTTTTGAATCATCTTGGTCTTGTAATTGGCGAAGCTTCGTCGGGCTTTGCGAATGCTTTTCCCAGCCTCTGCAGCTTCCACCATTACTGCTGCTCTTCTCTCTTTAAGATCTTTTATCGCCTGTCCGCATCGTTTCGCAAGCTCGGACGTCAGTTCGCGGTTGCCTGCAGCCTGTGCGATTCCACGCTGGCATATTAGCTCGAGAGTTTCTGAAGGCAAACGTCTCTTGGTGACCTTCGAACTCTCAGCTTTCATGGCGCTAACGTTGAAGAATGTACGGTTTTCTCTGTAGAACCTCTCCAAGTCCATGTAGAACGCTTCGACTTCTTCTTCGTCGTAGTTTGATGTTGGCGCGTAAGCGACGAAGATTGTCAAAGCCGGTATTGACCCACATCTTTTTAATCGTAAACGTCCGATTCGGGTTGTAAGCTTTTCGAATGAATCGATGTTCATGGTCAAACTCGTGTTGACGAGAACGCCGACACCGCCTATTCCTCTACTGTCGCATGTTGCAAAAAACAGTTCTTTTCCAGTGTCATTGACGGCGTCGAATGGGTGGCGCTGTCTCGTCTCGGCTAGGATGATGACGTCGTACCTTATCATTCTTGCGTGCATGAGCATGTCTTCTATAGAGGACTCGGATGCATGTGTACGTGCATTTTAGGTACAGATCCTCACCATAGTTCTTGATCCAGGCAGCTTCCATTGGCCCTGAGATTTTAGCAGCCTCTCCGTGTTCGTCCTACCCAACGCTGCGAAATTGGGGGCTCTTTCGGGGTCAAGGGAATGAGGCCCTTTTTTTACTGTATTTAGTATTTTTGATGCCCACGTGTAGCTCGCTGGGCTCTGAACATGGGCGCTGGTTATACTCACGAGTAGCTTGCCAGGCTCTCCCAGAGTGGACATGGAGCTTATTTGCTGGAGGCGACTCCTAACCGCCTCCCATATACTTTCCTGTCACTTGATCCGCATAAAGCGAGAACGCACTCACACACGCATGCATGAATACGCCTAGCAAATACAGAAAGTATGTGCAAAATCGGCGCAGCAGAAACAAGGAGTCCATTCCCTGGATCCACCTGCTTCTCAGGGACACAAAGATCGCTTTTGGACGGTGATTAACCCTCTATCCGCCACCTGGGGACGCGCAGCGTGGCCTCACAACTAACCGGCTCAAGATCCCTCATATGAGGGAGATCCGTGGCAGTTTTGGTCATAAAAAGGATAAAGCTCTCGGCGCTGATCAATCCCTGAGGGATGCTCCACGCATTTGACTTCATTAAGTATCGCTTGAGGTGATTGAATGCATATCTGGCCTTTACAATAACTCGCGGTTGCCTGCTGATGTATCGAGCCAGTGCTGTTATCCTCCCACACAAGTCTGGTACCAATTTGCCGACCCCGGAGGGATGGAAGGCTTGGTGGGCTATGGGCGCATGGATCGACTTCACGTGCTTGTCGCAGTGGTGCCTCCAACTACCGCGCCACACGCTCCTCTAGTTTTAGTCATAGAGTCCTAAAATTACTCTTATGCGTCTCCTTGAGTTTCCTGAGTTCACCTTATGGAAAATGTAACCCTTTCTGTAGCACATCACTAATTCCAAGTAGAATGCTGTCAACGTCATATGTGTAACAGACATAATTGAAGGAATCGATGTCCGCGACTTAACTCGTGTTAGAGATTAATAGGAGTGCTGAAGCATCCTATCCCTTTGCTAGGAACAGTAATATGTAGCCTTTTCTGTTCGTAGCAATTCTAATAATGCTAAAGCCAAATTGTTTGGTGGTTCTCAACACAGATTTAGATGGCTGTAATGCGAATTGGCTTGTAGCAAGCAATCTACGTAAATCAGGACACACCTTCTATATGTCGTAGGTGTAGTTGCCTAAATACAACCAAAAATTACATGCTAGAATTGAAGTAGCATAATTCAAGAGTCTATCACATTGATCCACCTGCATCTTGAAAGTATGTTGTAGTCTCTCGACAGGAGAGACTTGTGGAGGGAACCAAGAAATGAAGATTTCAGCTACAATATGTCACTGGCTCACTACCTACATGGATACTTGTTTGCACACTATCCAAAACCGATTTTCTGTTAACCTCGGCAGTGATTGATAATTAGGTGTCTTCTTCAAATAGCAGACAAGAAATTGGTATTGTAGAATTTATTGGGATACGATATCTGACGTTTCGGCGGTTTCACCTTCTTGACAGCCTGGAATGATCCAACTGACATTCGATCTCTTCAGCCAAACACTTTCATAACCCTATCAGATAAGACCTAACAAATAAATTTGTATGCGCAAAGAAACAACTTTATTTAAACACCTAAACCAATGCCAGGATCTATCACCATCGTAGTATGAAACTAGTCGCATGGTGGCAAATCTCCCTCTGATCCATAAGTGCTGCTACTGCCTGTGGCGGTGAAGACCTGAGGCAGGCGACCTCAGGATTCCAGGAAACCACAATAGGTTAACCAAATTTCAAAACTCCGAAAAATGGAGACTATGCTGGGGCCCACACGCGCTCCCAGCGCCCATGTCACCAAGCCTTCCATCCCTCCGGACTCGGCAAATTGGTAATATACCTGTCTGAGAGAATAACAACACTGGCTCGATACATCGGCCGGCCACCGCGAGTCATTGTAAAGACCAGATATGCATTCAATCACCTCCAACGATATTTAATAAAGTCGAATGCATGGCGAGTCCCTCAGGGATTGATCAACGCTGAGAGCTTTACCCTTTATCCTTTTATGCTGGGGCCCGCACAACCAATGAGGACGGGCTGTTCAAGTATCATGTAAGTAAGTGCACTTTAGTGCTTCTAACTTCACGTTTTATGCTTTTTGAGTGTTCTTATTGAATGATCACTTGAGATAAACATGCGCATATTTGAAAAAATTAGTGCCTAAAAGCTTCTCAAAGGGTTCTAGCAAGCAATTTTGTTTCCTCGACGAATTTAGAGCCTCTGTAAGTAAGCTAGCTTAGTTTCAAAAAATTATAATGATTTCTTGCATTGTTCTCAGACATAGTATGTCATATAGAAATGTAATTGTGGCACTGCGAATACGATAGTATGAACAGCGCAATTGAGGGCAATTTCTGCTACGGAGGGAGCGCCAGTGCAGTAGGTCTGAGTGAATGAATGATTGGACTCGGAGAGGTTGCGATTCTGCTCATCGCCCTCTTCTGTTTCACTTATAAGCTTCACTCATTTTTTCTGGCAGTTTCACTACTCGCTTTACTTTGCGGATTTCTACTATGGTAAGTTGTAAACGTCTAGTCATAACATCTTAAATATTCGCCACATTAGATAACTGATCGTTATGTTTTCCTGATAATACTGGAGGTGATGAACACAGAGAAACATAGGGCGCTAAGGATTGTGGCGCCGTGCAAATCCAAGTCTTCTCGTTCCCTGAAGAAATACATTCATTTACATTTGAGTGGCATACAATTTAAATGTTTAAAAACTATTTGTTGCTTAATCGAATATGAAAAAAAGCTGCATCGAAACATGATTTCCGTTGTCAGCGATCAAGAACTGCTGGCTACTTGAATGGACCATCATGCACAATTTTCGACTCCCAGCCAGCATATTTATTTGCTTGGTTCTCTTGCAACCTTCAAACACACAGATGGTCGTATAGGGGTAAGCTTTTACGTCAGTCAGTGCTCCACTAATTCTCAGGAAATCTGGAGGAATTTCACTCACTATTAAGCAAACATATGCCCATTGTGCAGCGACAGCTTGTAGTGAAGACGGGGGAAGATCCTGAAACGGATTTCTTGAGAACCCAATGGAGTCATCTTACTCAAATGACAAAATAATGGTGTAATAGACGGGGATGCTTACCTAATACATGATACTTGAATGGCCGTCCTCACTGGTTCTGCGAGATACAGCACAAATTCCATTTTTTCAGAGATTTGATGGACAAGCCATTGCGGTTCTCTGGAATCCCGAGGTCAGCCTAGCCAAAGTCTGCCCCAGGTCTTCATTGCCACATGCAGTGGCAGCCCTCGTTGATCAAAGGAAGATTTTCCACCATGCGACTAATTTGATACCACGACGGTGGTAGACCCTGGTATTGATTTTCTCTTAGCTACGCTTCCTGATGGAAACGTCGGACTCCTTCTCAGCTTTGAAGACCCTGCGAGGGAGACGAATCAATCCGATGTATATCGCATTCCGTCACCCAGGAACGCCTCCCACCCACGATGAGGTGGTAAACCTTTGGGAGGATAAACGTGGATACTTCACAATTATAAACATTTTGCTTTACTGAATTGTCGTTCAAATTTATTTATTTGTAACTCTCACGTCCGACTTTCTATTAACCTCAGCACTGATGGAATAATTCTTTTTACTTCTGTTTAGCAAATACGAGGTGTTATTTTATTCTTTATTTACGTACAAGCTGACGTTTCGGCGGATTTCGCTTTCCTCGGAGCCTGGAAAGGTCAAGTTGACTGCAATCTATACTGCCAAACACCTCCATAACCAAACAGAGAAAATGCTAAACCAAAATTTCAATCCCATTGAACACAGAGTCTTTGCACACTCACCGCTTTCGATGAGTCTTTCACTAAATATGTCACGTGGAAACCAACCACACAGTGTTCACATGGAAATGTATCATTTTAAAAAAATTTAAAATCATTTATTTGTTTTACTTTTATATCCTCTCTCTATGAGCTCTCTACCGTTTAGTAATTCAGCTTAAAAATTCAGAGAAGATAATACCCAGGATCGACTTTCTTTCAACCTCGGCATCGGATTAGGAATTCGTCGTTTTCTCTCTTAGCAATCGCGAGGTTGTTAAACAGCATACGTTTACTTCCATACAATAACACACTGTCTTGAAAAAAGACAGATCAAAAAGTGGCTCTGAAGAAGGCGATTCTGCCGAAACGTCAGCTACAATTGTGTTGTATTGTATTGTGTGTTTTTCTATGGAAGTAAATGTATGCTGCATAACAACCTCGCGATTGCTATGAGAGAAAACGACGAATTCAGAGAAGATGATTGAAAGAATTTCGAATATCGGCTTCCCTTCAACCTCGACATGACCAATTAATACGCACTCTTTCATTGCTAAGCAAACATCAGGTTAATAAGAAACTTTATTCTGATCATTCGCCCTCTTCAGAGACGCATTGATCTAAGTCGATTGTCCACAGCTATTTCTTCCATCGATGTGGGTTTTCGTGATCACATGGAGTTGAATCCAGTGGACCACCGCTCCAATGAAATATCCTCACACAGAGTGATCGTCACATAGAGTGAACTTTTCTACAGAACGGTTGTTAATACTGAGTATCCGTTGACAACCATTTGTTTTTCTCCGGACAATCCATCCAGCAGCAGTCGGTATCGTCATCACTTAGCGCAGAGCGTAGCAATACTTCGAAAGTCGACTTTTCTTTAATAGCTTACGAACTGTCCTTATTTAATCCAGCGCGAGAATAGTATCTCTTCCGTCTAAACCACGACAACTGACGTTTCGGGGATTTAGTCTTTCTCTGAGCCTAGAAGTGATATACCAAACCATATATGGCATCAATCAACCGTGTTTTTTTCACAGGGCACGTGTAGGGCAGTGGGTGGGGGCGCTCTGCAGTAGACATGGGCTCCAGGATCTGCAAATTAGTACCAAACACTTTTCTGAGAGGATACCAACCCTGGTTCAATACATCGTTATGCTACCGAGAGTCATTGTAAAGGGCAGATATGCGTTAAATCAACTCCAATAATGCTTAATGCTTGAGGAAGTCGAATGCATGGTGCATCCCTCAGAGATTGATGATCAACGCCGAGAGCTTTTCCTTATGAACACGAGACCCAACACTAACCTCAAAAACGTCACCATTTTGGCGTTGTGCCCAGTCTTTACCCACAGGAAAAGTTGGTCGAGTTTTTGACATGCCGTCAAAGTGTTCCCTTACGCGAACATAAGTTTCTGCACCTGTTTATCCAATATATTCACTATAGCAAGTCCTTCGAGAGATCGGGGATATTGTGTCTAAACTCATGCAGTCTCTTTCTTTCTCTGTCTTCCTAGAAATTAAGTTGTCAATTGGTTGGTAACAAGGTGTGTGTCTTTCCAAAATTAGCATGCCAAACCCTTGGCACCTTTCGGGTGAAATTCAAAAACCCAAAAAAAAATATAAATGGAGAATGATTCACTGTCACACGTTATACAGCGCTTATCTCAGATTGATTTTCTGATCCGAGCAGGCTTATTTGCTAATGGTGTGTGAGAAACACACGGTTGTAACTGCTGCAGAATGGAGAACTGGAAAAGAACAAATGATTACCAATGAACAATCATTATCAAAAGAATCGTCCTGTATAAGCAAGAACTGTAAGCTGATGTTCCGAGCGGTGCTTCACTAGATTCGACTCGATGAGCTTACGAAAGCTCACATCGAAGGAAGAAAAAGCTGTGAACAATCGAGCCGGATCGATCTGGCTCTGGAAAGGGCAAGGGCCGCAAGCCGTTAACCGAAAAGAGTTTTATTTATTAACCTCTTACTGGCTCATCATTAAAAAAACACATATTTATAGGTGCTTTAAAATTTCGTATATTCTGCTAATTTTCTTTCCGTCTAATTCTTAAATTTCAGGTATTTGTCGTATGAGAAACGTTATTGGTCGAGACAAGGTGTTCCTGGTCCGAAGCCAAACCTTTTCACTGGGAATGCTAAGGATTACGGGAAAGGACTGCATACGTTAGACGAGAAATGGATAAAGGAATTCGGTAGAACATATGGGTAAGTGAGCAGTACTTATCTATTGTGAAGAGTTTTGCAAGTACACCATTGTGAATGATCAGCTAGTTTGGTGGCAGCTTGATAGTGAACATCGACTGTGTTGAGCAAAAAGCCGCAATTGTTGGGATACATTTAACCAACCAATTCGTGCTAGTGCTCTTGACTGAGGTGTAGTTTCTGTTTGCAGCAGCCCACCTTTTTACTCCTTTTTACTCCTCCTACTTCTCTCCCTTTCTCTCCATCCTTCTCCATCGCTCTCCACCTCTTTCCATTTCCCTTTCTCTCCTTTTCGGACCACTTTCTTTTGCACTGCTCCTAAATCTTTCTCGCCTTATGGAAATACACCACATATCCTATCTAAGCTAAAAGGGAAATCATGTTTTAAAGAACTTTATGATGACTGTGTTAACCTTTTATTTTCGGCCTACTGTAATTTTTCACGTCGGTGTATATATATATATATA
>MQTX01000129.1:583450-636719 GCA_009735665.1 Angiostrongylus cantonensis
ACTATGCATATATATACATATACATATACATATGAACAAATATGACATACATATGAGCGTGTACACATGCATCTACGGAAATGCACGAGTGGTTGATCATGCGTGTACAATACGCAGCCACTTTTGAGTAATATTGTAATTTGAGTGATTTGCTCTAATAAGAATCTCCTCAACGTCGATCCATCCGATGAGACGTCGCTCCTTGCAATGTCGCTCGTCTCCTTGAAAAGCAAGCGTTGGACGAGGGTTCGCAATCAAGTCGCACCAGCATTTTCAACTGGAAAAGTTAAACTGGTAAGTGTTAAAGAGTAGTAATAAAGTATCTTTTAGAGAACCATCTCTTTCGTTACGTTTATTTTGAACTAGTGATTATGCACTTTACGTATAAAATTACGGATGTTATAGTGGATTGGCACGAGAGTGGTTTAGTGTACGCTGAAATTACTCTGGTGCCAGTTGATCTCGATTGGTGACTAAAGTATTTATTAGTTCCAAAAGTAGTTTTAGTCCTCTCTTCAATTTACAGCCTCATTGTGGCTGGCTGTGGTTTACATGTGTCGAACTGCGATGTACAGCGTGAGTTTCATACACCCGGCACGGTCCCCAACCTGAGAAGGAGTCCGGCGTTTCCATCAGGAAACCCAGCTAAGAGCAAACCGGTGCCAGGACCAACCACCGTCTTGGTATGAAACTAGTCGCATGGTGGCAAATCTCCCTCTGTTCCACACTGGCAATTGCTGCCTGTGATTGTCCCGTGGCAGACTTCAGCCAGGCTGACCTCGGGACTCCAGGGAATCACGATGGCTAGACCAGTAAAACTCCGAAAAAACGAGAATTATGCTGGGGCCCCACACAATCAGCAGAAACGAGTCATTCAAAAATCCAAGTAAGTATCCTAATAGCAGTTAGTAATAGAACTTTTCATCTCCCATGAATCGCCGACGCTTCACAACACTCAAACAAGCGGGTCAGAAGAAATGTATAAGTGATGAGCTTGCCTGCAAAGTGAAGTTAGCTGTAAAAGTCGTTTTTCTCCAACACCTACTATATCAGTTTCCTCAGCAGCTAGCCTAAGTCTCCGCATTGCGATCAAGAGGGTTCCAGAAAAGGAATTCAATCCATCACAAGCTTTGCATAATAATTTAGGCCAATAGTTAAGACCTGTGACCTAGAAATGTGATACCTGCAGAAATCATTGCTAAAATCTGGAAAACAAACACAGTTTATGAAAAGAAAAACCGCGGTTGGTAGCGCATAGCCGAAATAGTGATTTCTAGATGATCCCGATCTTCAATGAATGTTCGAAAATATGCACGAAAATTCTGGACGAGTACGAAAGGCATGGCACTGCGGTGCCCATTAAGGAGTAAGTAGAAGAAGTTCTTTTTGATTGTGAACAGCTGGCAAAAGTGTCGTTTTACTATTTAGTGTTATCACTCGGCTCACTTTGGATATGACATCGAAATGTGCATTCGGATACAACTTCCACGTACAAAACAACTCATCTTCGCCATTCTTTCACTATGCGAAAAAGTTTTCAGAGTTCGATCTACGTTCACCAGAGGTCGCGCTCGTCAGTAGGTTCCAGAAAACTTTCCGCCCACGCGGCAGCCGATTCATCCCTATTCATTTTCACTTTGAATTTTCTGCATAATAATTTGTTGATCATTTTGTTTACTTCTTATTTTGCCACTTAAAGCTTCGATCAATCATTTCCATAGAAGTTGTTTAAAGACGCTTATAATGAAGAGATAGTGATTCCGTTCACTACTGGCTAAGGTCTAGCATAACCCAGCCTCTGGTTAACCAAATCTATCGTTTCTCCGATGTCGGGAAATTGATGTCAAACTTCTATGTGAGGAGCTCACTCCTACCCACAACGCCTGGCTACAGCGTATGGTGAAGAATTGGAAACGTGCTCGCACAGCTACTCAAGGATTCAGAAAGAATTGTCACGCCTTGTAATCATCTACAATCGGAAGACCAAAAATCCTCAAATAGCGACTGAATTAACGGGTAAAAATACGAAAATATTCGTGGAATACAGAATAAACTAATCAAACGCGCGAGATGCTAGGGTCGCGCAATCTGCGACGTTGGATCGTGCAAAGTAACAATAGAAAAAATATAAGTAACACAGTATAAAAGAGAATAAAGCTTTCGGCGTTGATCAATCCCTGAGGAATGCGCCATGCATTCGAGTTCATCAAGCATGGTTTGGAGATGATTGAATGCATATCTGTCCCTTACAATGACTCACTGTGGCCTACCGATGTATCGAGTCAGTAGTGCTACCCTTCTAGAAAACTCTCGTACCAATTTGCCGACCCAGAGTGATAGAACGCTTGGTGGACCATGGGCGCAGGGATGGATTTCACGTGTGTGTTGCAGGGCGCCTCCGACGCACTGCGCCACACGCGCCCTTAAGTGACGCAGTAGTCCTGTTAATCATTGAGTAGTTTTTTGCGAACTTTCAGATAAAAACATAGAACAACCTTTCAGTCTTTGTGGGTTTACAGCGAATGGGTCTTCGTTGTACACCGCAGGAGGTGCACGCTGCGCACTGGTTAGAGGCCCCTGCAATCTCAGGTATCAGCAAATAGATAGCAGAATTGTTTGGGAGCTTGAAGGGTTGGATATGCGTCTAAACCACTTCTAACGATGCTTAATGAATTGAGATGTATGGCACATTAATCTCTGTTTGACCAACACCGAGCACTTTATCCTTTTTTTATTCACCACAGTTTGACAAGGATTGGGTAATAGAAGCCTTAATGTTTGGTTTTTTCACTTTGATTAGGACTTTGTTAAATGTATGATTTATCAAGATTTAAGTCTTACGAGGAGATGTACCTATTTTCAGTTCTATTTCCGAACATCTGCTCAACATTTCAAAGGCTAACCGGGATGTCCTTGATCAACAACGCCGCCAACAAATTTTTTAGCGATGTTCTGGAAACGATGTTTAAAGATAGGAAGACAATTAATGGAGTTGTTAGTTATATACTTGATCACTGCTCTTTTGTTTCTTTCAAAAAATTTTTGCGTTTTTTCCAGGAACGCAACGACTTTTTTCAAATTCTTCTTGATATTCTCGTTAGAGACGGCGACAGAATCGAAGAGTCCCATCTGCAGAGTGGAAAAAAAGGGCTTACAAAAGGAGAAATTATGGGTCAAGTCAGTTTTCAAGCTCTGAATCGAAAGCACAGTGCTTCAAAAAAAAGCTGGGGTGTTTTGAGAGTTTCTTAGATATTTTCTAAGAAGTTTCTGAAGCCTCCCAAGGGTTTATCGTATCATCGTGGCTCGAAGTACCTGTTGTCCGTCGGCCCAGAAGGTCTTTCGAAGCTGAGAATGAGTCAACGTTTCCATTTGAAAATCTAGATCAGAGCAAACAAGTACCAGTAATTAGCACCGTCCTGGTATCAAACTATGGTGTGCCTTATCCATAAGGTCAGCGGCTACCTAGGGAGGTGACGACCTGAGGATGGCTCCAGCTAGGCCGGCCTAGGAGCTCCAAAGAACCACGGTAGCTGAGCCAGCAAATTTAAACTATGCTGTGGCCCTTATAAGCGGTGAAGACGAGCCATGAAAGTATCCAAGTACCAAATAAGTAAAACTTCGAAGGATCCTAGCACTGTAGGCTGAGTAACGAACCATCTCTTATTGGAGTCATCATAACAAGCAAGTTTTTCGTCATCACTTCTGTTTCCATTCATTAACTATGAATTCTAAGAGGATATAGCTGAAAACGAAACTATTCCGTAAATGTGTCAGGCTTTCATGTTTGTGTTGGCCGGGTTCGAAACTACGCCGGCAGTTTTGCACCTTGTTCTCTACATGCTGGCCGCTAACGACGATATTCAAAGACGTTGTAGAGATGAAATCCAACGAATATGTGGTGATGAGGTTGTTTGATCAATACCAGTCTGCACATAAGTGAATCGTTTCCGATCTTGTCATTCCGTCCATTTTAGGAGCAAATCACCTATGAAATGTTGAATGAGATGAGCTACGTCGAGCAGTGCATCACAGAAACGCTCCGAATGTATCCACCTGTTGTGAGGTGGTCGTATTTTTTTAATTTAGCACTCAAAGTGATGAAATGAAACTGTATTCAGGAAAAAAATGCTTTAAGCAGTTAACTGTTTATTTAGATGAATTCCTCTCCTGGGCGACGAATTCGTTCAGTAACCCAAGGGAAGCCACGCATATTTATTTCCATCACCATTTTACTTTACCTTTCACTCCTCATATCTCTACGAAATTAACTAGGTATTCTAGGCAAATAAATCTGTTCTAATTAATCTCCTACCTTATCTTCTTCAAGAGCTGTCGTCATTCACAATTACCGGCTCTTTAGTTATTATTTTCCCATGTTTTTAACAAGGAGAAGAACTGGGTTAGTGTTAAAGTAAATTTGAAGTGCTGCACTTTTCACAACTAAGCAGTTAATTGTTTATTTAGATGAATTCCTCTCCTGGGCGACGAATTCGTTCAGTAACCCAAGGGAAGCCACGCATATTTATTTCCATCACCATTTTACTTTACCTTTCACTCCTCATATCTCTACGAAATTAACTAGGTATTCTAGGCAAATAAATCTGTTCTAATTAATCTCCTACCTTATCTTCTTCAAGAGCTGTCGTCATTCACAATTACCGGCTCTTTAGTTATTATTTTCCCATGTTTTTAACAAGGAGAAGAACTGGGTTAGTGTTAAAGTAAATTTGAAGTGCTGCACTTTTCACAGAATCTATGTGTTTTTCAACGGAAATGGATACGTGGTCCGCTCTAAAGCACGAATGGAGAAGACCTCACTGTTTTTTCTTCTTTAATAACATTTTCCTTGACGGAGATGAGAAGACAAAATGGATGGGCTTCAGAATCGAGATTGTGTGAAAAATCAATGGACAAAGGTATGCAAAAGTCAGCCGAATGCCTCATTAAAGTAAAGTAAACGTAGGACATCTGAAAAGTAAGACGGTAGTTCCCAAGAGCGACTTTCCACTAGAAAGAAGACATTTCTAACGTGGCCTTTGCGCCTTGAGTTTTCCGGAGGTTGTCTTGCCCGCGCAGATGATTCCTTTTGGAGTCTTTTTTCTAACTCTTAAGATTTAGTTCCAACCGGTTTTTGTTTTTATGCAAGGACAACGTGATGTAGGAAGTTCTATATTATTCATGGAGCACGAACACAAGTCATTCCCAATATGCTTTGATGCGATTGTTCCATCTTTGGTGGACGAAGTGTGATTAATGACATTGATGTTCTCCGTAGTGACGGCATACTCGATGTGATCAGTGCCTTTAGAACGTACGCTGAACTTCCAACAGTCAATTTCAACTGAAGATTGTTCACGAAAAAAATGGTACTTTCCAAAATTCGTGTGGAATAATCGGTCAGACATTGTTTGGGCATCGGAGACGGCAGACATGCATGGTGTGGTGGGATTTGTTCATAAGAGGTAGCATCTTTATTGTCGATGGAGTCGATTGATATGGGATTTTCTACACTGACACTCCCCCAATTTTCTGCTCTGAAGAGGCACTTTGTTCTGTTCTTCTTTTTCTAGAGAGTATATAGAGCATTTCAGTTGTTAACGAAACCTCCGGCAAAAATGGTCAACTCTTAAACGACACCCTCACTTTTTTTTGTAAACGTCAGATTTCTAAGCAGAATTTGTGATATTACTTGGGATGAACAAACAATGTATGTTGTGGATGAGTCCTTAATGCAACTCACTACAACTATGAGGACGTGAACCTTAGAAGGCGTAAAATATCCGTTAGTTGGAATGGATTCAAATTACAAAAAAAAAACGAAGAGGAAAGTGAAATTATAGAGCGGTAATGATCGATAAGGGCACGTGTGGTGCAGTGGTTGGAGGGGCCACTGCGACACGCACGTGGAATCGATCCCTGCTCCCATGGCCCACTAAGCCTTCCATCCCTCCGGGGTCGGCAAATTGGTACCAGACTTGTCTGGGAGGATAGCAGCATTGGCTCGATACATCGGCAGGTCACCGTGAGTCATTGTAAAGGGCAGATATGCGTTCAATCACCTCCAACGATACTTAATGAAGTCGAATGCACGGCGCATCCCTCAGGTATTGATCAACGCCGACAACTTTATCCTTCTTAATGATCGATAGCAATAATGAAATGAGAGCTTATTCGGATTTTTAGTTGAGGTCTTGGTAGATGAGGATGAAGAAGGATTCGTTTTATTCATACGAAACGAAAAGTCCTTTCGTGTATTTTTACATGGTACTATTTCAGAACAAATCGCCTCTGCACCAAAGACATTACAATTAAAGGAATCAAAATTAAGAAAGGTTGTGTATTCAGCATTCCCATTCGGGCAATTCACTACTGCGAAGAGTTCTATCCGGATCCGAAAGCTTTCGATCCAGACAGGTATCTCCTTCAAAAATCTAGCAATACCACAGCGACACAACAGTTCAATGATTGTAAAAGCTTTACTTTTTACAACACACTTTTACATAATCAGTCATCATATGTTGTGCTAATCCCATGCTTTTGAGTCCTCTTGTCCTCTTATGATTTACATTGGTTTTCGCTACTACTTAACGATTTTCGTTCTCCTAACAAATCCTGCTGAGTGCTTGTCGAACTGATTCCCAATGGAACCCTGAGATAGCCGTCCTAAGCCATTCACAGTACTTTACTATAAACAATCGACAGTGTTTTGCTACACTATTTGACTAGAATAGTGTTCTTCAGCAACCATTCTGGTACCATTTTAACCGTTCCAAAGGAATGGGAGATGTTTGATGTCTCCAGGGTTAAACCAAAATTTAGCCATATTGAACGGCCTCCATTATTGCACTATTCATGGTCCATGTGAAAACCTACCCTTTTGAATACTGATGTGCTTAAAATCTCTAACCATACATTTAAATAAAGGTCGCTTTCTATTTTCCCCAGTGGTCATTTGCCTCGCGAGAAACCCACAGGTTTGTTTTAAAAAAAACCAGGATGAAAGTAGGAACTACGTCGAAAAAATATTACGTTCGGTCCCATGAACAAGGTGAATTTCGCAGGGCATTCATCATCCACGGTCTTATGATTTACATTGGTTTTCGCTACTACTTAACGATTTTCGTTCTCCTAACAAATCCTGCTGAGTGCTTGTCGAACTGATTCCCAATGGAACCCTGAGATAGCCGTCCTAAGCCATTCACAGTACTTTACTATAAACAATCGACAGTTTTTTGCTACACTTTTTGACTAGAATAGTGTTCTTCAGCGACCATTCTGGTACCATTTTAACCGTTCCAAAGGAATGGGAGATGTTTGATGTCTCCAGGGTTAAACCAAAATTTAGCCATATTGAACGGCCTCCATTATTGCACTATTCATGGTCCATGTGAAAACCTACCCTTTTGAATACTGATGTGCTTAAAATCTCTAACCATACATTTAAATAAAGGTCGCTTTCTATTTTCCCCAGTGGTCATTTGCCTCGCGAGAAACCCACAGGTTTGTTTTAAAAAAAACCAGGATGAAAGTAGGAACTACGTCGAAAAAATATTACGTTCGGTCCCATGAACAAGGTGAATTTCGCAGGTAGCTTTGGCGCATAACGGGACGAAAATTATTGTACATAACCTATGTAATTTAAGGTAAACTACTGTAAGGTTTTGCTGCATTCCTTTGTTGATTAGTTTTAATAACCAAATGCATAACAGTACTCATGTGCTATGACTTGTCTTCACTTCAGATGGGCCATGCGCAACCGTCATAATCGTGATCCGTTGACCTATGTACCATTCGGCTATGGGCCACGTAATTGCATTGGAATGCGCGTCGCTCAAATGCAAATGAAAACGGCATTGGCGCATATTCTGAGGAGATATGAAATGCAACCACAAAAAATACTGGTAATTCTTTAAACAACTGATGCTGAACAACAAAATAATCATTACTATCATGGTCATCGTCCTAGTTAACTTATCAATAAAAAAGGATATTTCAGGGGTTAGGGGATAAAGCTGTTTCAGGAGTTACCGTTAGAAATCGACTCCGTTGGAAGTATGAGAACTGTCGAACAGCTCAACATAATCCTCACAAGAATCTGACCCAGCAAAAAAGTTTAATTGATATCGCAAATCGTCTTCGCTTTTCATCCAATAAATATTGTTGTTTAGTGATTCCTTAATTTTATACTAATTTTTATGTACGAGATACATTCTCAGTGACGTGTGGTAGACATTACATCATAGCAATTTTAACCTTTCCACGACAACTTTTTATTTTGTTCATGGTTGCATTAGACTACGACTAGATCTTCATCCCTTTCTATGCACTGAATTCCATGTGTACAAAAGCGCGATATGGAGGACATGGGTTGCCAATGGCTTCACCTGCGCCAATCGGTCTCTTGAAACGTTCAAAGCAAGCGGTAACCCTTTTGGTAAGGACGCGTGTGGCGCTGAGCCTAAGCCAAAGCCAAACCCAAGGCGAAGCCAAATGTGAAGCCATAGTCCAAGGCATGTTTCAGCTACTTTGTCGAACCTTAGAGAGATCGTACTTTGCTGTCATTAAAAATTCGTTTTTAGCTTCAGCATGCTCATAAAACAAATGTTATCGTTGTACGGAAGAATCGCCTAACAAATTGCATAGAGGCAGGGGTCGGCATACTTGTAGTAAAGTTGCCTGGTATGACAACAGCATTAATTTGATGCATTACTAGGACAATGTAAAGCTTTACATAAGAGAAGTACGTAATCATTCACTTGTACTACAGAGTCTTATACACATCCCTGAGCGACTGGTAAGCACCGCACGCTTTATCCTTTTCGTTCATATTCTTTCTCGTCAAAACAATAAAATTAAGAGAATTCGTCGTTTTCTCCTTCAGCAATCGCTAGGTTGTTAAACAGCATACGCTTAGTTCCATGCAATAACACATAGACAATACAATCGTAGCTGTCGTTTCGGCAGAATCGCCTTCTTCAGAGCCTGGAAGAGTACACCAATACGCAACTTACTAAGTCAAACACTTCAACAGCATAAACAAAAAGATGAAAATCTGAGCGATAACTAGAAGATCTACGGCTTCTCGAAAAAACCCACCGCTTTTTTCATGTGTCCTCCACCGAGGAAGAACAGCCGCTCAGAGTCGCATATGGATGACGGCTGCAGCACCCCCGTCAATGATAGATGCGAAGGGTAAGGGGCGAGATCACGCGTGATCTCGGGATATTCCTTACTGCTATTCATTGATGGATTTTTGGCGTTTATCCAAAAAGCCTCGAGGAGTTCGCGCATTGGTGTTTTTGTATCCCGTGCGAGGACAGCGACTTTTGTATCAAAATCGTCTCCGCTATGCTTTTGTGTCCTATGCGTGCCCAGTGGCGTGCTTTGTCTTGCTTTTCGTTTGCCATCTAGGTGTACTTTGATACATAAAAGTCTGCCCGTTTAGCCAATATATTCGTCTCCGCAAGTACCACAAGAGAATAGGTATATCGCACCTGAACTCATGCAGTCACCGTCCCTGTCATAAGGGAAGAGTTCGCAATTTTGTGTTTCACATAGACGGTCATACAAGCGGTTATGAACTAACTGGCGACGAATAGTATTCGGTGGTATTTCAATTATCGCAACCGATTGCTCTAGATCTGCCCTTCTTAAACATCGCTTCATCGCTGCACTTATTTCATCGCTAATGAAGGGCAAGGTAAACGGGACTTTGTTTTGGCCAAACCGTTCCTTTTGCAGCGCCGCTCTCCCTCGAAACTTATCTTGTGGGGTTACATTTTCGTAGCCATCGGAGATGGTTATTTGCCATGCCAAGTCGCGCGATTCTTCCCTCAGTGCCCTAGTTGTGCGCACAGAGGTGGCTGTTTGAAACATGTTTCTCACAAGCGCCCTCTGTGTGTGAAGCGTGACAAAAAAGGGAGTGAACCAGGATGTTTTTGTTACTTGGATTTCGGTGCCACTTTGTCATGTAACCTTGACAAGTTAATTTGAACGTTTAGAAACGGGAGCCACTCGTCTTACAGTTTCTTCCGGGTGAACTTGATCTACTCTGACTGCTCGTTCAATAATTTAAAGTATCTGCCCATCTCCTCCTGTGTAGAGAAGACGACAAAACAATCGTCTATATATTTGTAGTAGAGTAGCAGCCGGAGACCGAGAACAGGGGCTTCCACTCCAGACATAAACGCAATGGCAAGGCTTGGTGCCAGTCGCTGTCCCATTGCCAGCCCCCTTATTTGCGCGTAGTATTTCCCAAACCATCTGAAAATCGAGCAGTTTAGGCATTCCTTTAGGAGAGCCATAAGCTGCTCGATGGAAAAGCCATGCATTTTTATTTTTCCTTCATGTTCAACAAGAAGTTCGAAGATGGCTTGCATTGCGGAGTCATTCGACACGTGGGTGTACAGCGCGGTAGCGTCGAACGACTCCATCACGCACGCGTTATTAGGAGACGTGTAACCTAGACGTTCTAGGAACATTTGGGTGTCGTGAGGTGGGCTGGAATGTGGTTAAGCAACTGGGTTAGTATTAGGCTTAAGAACCAGGTTATTCTATCCGTTGGCCCGTCTACACAGTTGATGATGGATCTAACCTTGAGTGATGATGGATTGGTTGACGCAACATCACCAGAAGGTACCAACTTATGTGCCTTAATAAGAAGGTACAAGACGGGACATGTTGGTTTATTGATCTTAAAGTGTGAGATAACCGATGATTTTAAACCTGCAGCCTTTGCCACGCTAACCCATTGCTCGTTCAGCTTCCGGTATTGATGTTTGTATTCCTCTTCAGACGATGGGCGATATAGGGTAGCATCACTAAGATGTTCCTCCGTTATCTTAACATCCAACTGGTGAGGAATAACAACGAACTCTCCGCCCTTATCACTAACAGACAATCTTATCGTTTTCGAGTTTACTAAGGTCAATAAACCAACATGTCCCGTCTTGCACCTACTTATTAAGACACATGAGTTGGTATCTTCTGATGATGTTGCGTCAACCAATTCATCGTCATTCAAGGTTAGACCCATCATGAGCTATGTAGACGGGCCAACGGATAGAATAACCTGGTTCTTAAGCCTAATACTAACCCAGTTGCTTGACCACATGCCAGCCCACCTCACGAACACCCAAGTGTTCCTAGAACGTCTACGTGACGCGTCTCCTAACAACGCGTGCGTGATGGAGTCGTTCGACGTTACCGCGCTTTACACCAACGTATCGAATGACTCCGCAATGCAAGCCATCTTCGAACTTCGACGAGTGACGGTGACTGCATGAGTTCAGGTGCGATATACCTAATCTCTTGTGGTACTTGCAGAGACGAATATATTGACGAAACGGGCAGACCTTTATGTATCCGCATAAAAGAACACCTAGATGGCAAACGAAAAGCAAAACAAGGCACGCATAGGATAGAAAGGTATAACGGATATGATTTTGATATAAAAGTCGCTATCCTTGCACGGGATACTAAAACACCAACGCGCAAACTCCTCGAGGCTTTTTGGATAAATACCAAAAATCCTACAATGAATAGCAGGGAGGAATGCCCCGAGATCACGCGGGATCTCGCCCCTTACCTTCGCATCTATCGTTGACGGGGTGTGCTGCAGTCGTTATCCATATGCGACTCTGAGCGACTGTTCTTCCTCGGTGGAGGACACATGAAAAAAGCGGTGGGTTTTTTCGAGAAGCCATAGATCTTGTAATTATGGCTCAGATTTTCATCTTTCTGTTTGGGCTGTTGAAGTGTTTGACCTAGTAAGTTGCGTATTGGTGTACCCTTCCAGGCTCTGAAGAAAGCGATTCTACCAAAACGCCAGCTACGATTGTGTTGTAGGTGTGTGTTATTGTATGGAAGTAAACGTATGCTGTTTAACAACCTCGCGATTGCTGAGAGAGAAAACGCCGAATTCATAATCCAATGTTGAGGTTAATAGAAAGTCGATCCTGGGTACTATTATGAGATTAAGAGACGTTCTGCAAGAACTGTGATATTGAAAGTGAGTAAATCCTTCTGGATAATTTTGGAGCGTAAATGAACAGATTACTGTGCATCTTCAAACCACTCAATGAATAACTTGTTTACAGATGAATGAAAGTGATCTGCACAGCAGTTCACAGCGTAACCTTTGACCAGTTACCACTTAGCGATGGACATTGTCCTGTAGTGTTGCTTTGGAATTGTACGGACAAAAACACTGAGCATAAGAAAAAAAAAGATTTCCCTGTGTTACTATTAAAGTGGATATTGTCCACGACACAAGAAGCTACAGAGGAAAGCCCAGTGTGCCCCTATATGTATATATTTATTCACATTTTATTTTATACAACTCGTCTTCTCATCTACTGTGCGGATACCAGCACATCTTACATTGGATTCGTTTCCTCATATTCATCAACAACAAAGGTCTTTCAAGTTTTACGAGTTGCTTCGGCTGCTACTTTAGGATTTTCTCTTCATATTGAACGTCATAGAATACCGGTCGAGTCGATTCTAACCGAAGTAGTGGGACAGCAGGTCTGGAGCGATCCCAATTGGATTGCAGACAATGATTTTTTTCCGAACACGTTCGGTACTAATTCGTCGACCAAAGAAAGATGAGAAGCTTGTTGGTGAGCCTGGGATGGGATCGTATCAGCACCGCGCTCATGATGGTCGGCATCACTACCACCGTACTATCCGCCTTTTTGTACGTAGATATTAGCTTCTAAAAACAATCCTGTGGCTCCATGGTGAGCCTAGGATTCAAGAAAAATGTGGTTAAGTTAGGGTCGAGAAGAAAAGCTAGCAAAAACATGTCCCAGAAAACATTCTAACCTGCACTGTTTCTCGAAGGCTATTACTGATTTAAAATTCTACTCCTTTAGCATATCAACTATGACCACAGTGTTTATGTAAAGTTCGAAAAGTCTATCTATTTTGAAACGGAACACTCCATCAACGATGACCGCTACCTGGAAGAAAGAATTTCATATTAGTTAATCCATCTAAGATGACGTGCCCCAAAATTTTGCAGAGGAAAAGCATTTCATGGAAAACATGGCACTCACTAAAAGAACCAAATCATGCGACCTCATAGAAATGCCACCAACACAAGAATGAGTCCCTGCAACTCACAAACTTATCGCTCGTATTGATAAACAAGGGTTTTCACTTGGGGTAGTTGCAGCGAACGTTTGATATTAATATGAACGATAACACACAGATGGTCTAACGCCAAGGCTCTCACGAAAGCGAAGTCGCCTAAACGTCAGCTATTGTTGAGCAGAGACAGCAACAAGAATTATACATTCAGAATTAACAGAAATTACAGAATTATACATAAAGAACATTTATACCAACCTTGCGTTAGCTAAAAGAGGGCAAGTCGTAAGAACATGCACACAGATCTTCAGCTGATTACTGAATGGTTGAATGAACAAAATTAAAATAACCATTTGACTATCTTGCGCGCAGTCGCTCGTGAAAAATTCTAAGTATTGAACTCTCGGTCTTCTAGTTGTGCACTTAAAATCGTTTGAGGCCTGCAAACTATTCTTGCCTACAGTCACAGGGTACCACTAACCGCTCGATAACTGCGCTGTAGGCTATGCCGAGATTTGAAAGTATTAAATCACTTATATAATTGGATACCCCGTCCTCACCGATTGTGCGAGCTCTAGCATAACTTTTTTTTAACTTTTGCTGATTTAGCCATCGTGGTTCTCTGAAGTCGCGAGGTCACCCTGGCCAAAGTCAGCTCGGGTAGTCACCACCACAGGCAATTGCCGCCATTGTGGACCAGAGAGGTATGTGCCACCATGAGACTAGTTTGGTACTGATGAAAAAGCCGGACTCCTTTTCAGCTTGGGAAACCCTGCCAGGAGATGGATAGCCCGTTGTACATCGCAGCCCGATACCCAGAAACACCTTCCCGCCAAGATGGGCGGTAAACCGTTGCGAAGTATAGTATCTTACATGATGGAAACATAGACAAAACACCACAATGTGATGATCCTTTTCCTACTTTTCATGAACACGTAGCGTTCAGCGTTCAGCGATCAACACGTTCACCGAAAGTGTTCCTTGTCTTACTTTCAAGAAAGTCAAACAAGAACTTAAGTGAGATCCTACAAGACTGAGAGTTCCACAGCCGGCCACTAGACGCAGTTCGCTTTCATTGATGACATAATTTCAATAACACCAAGAGTAATCCAGGCAAAGCGATGGTTGGCTCACGACTTCAATGGCGCGTTCTGGCAGATCGATTCTTTGTGCTTTTCACTAAATCCTCGGTGCCCCTGAAAGCTCTCCAAGCCGCTGGTTTCCTTCTGCTCACATCTGGAGCTCAGTCGTTCATCATACTGATTTACCGACTTAGATAGACATTACCGGAGCATTCGGAGATATTCGTTCCGCTGAGGGTGAATGGGGCATACGAAACCAATCCGTCCTTCATGAACATCGTTTTTGCGAGATATAATCGAAGACCAATCTTTCCACAGGCTTTATCAAAGTCCGCAAGCATACGTGCCGCTTGGCTAATGTTTGGTGTTATAAGGACGATGTCATGAACAAAGCGAAGATGATGTAACTGCCGACCACCGATTTTCACTGCCATATTGACCCATTCCAGTGTTCGCATGACATTCTGGAGGGTAGATAATTTTGGCGAGATTATACCGCTCAACCTAACTCCTTTTGACGTCAACGTTAATATCGTTGTAGAATGGTGAAATCTGTCCCGTTAAACGCGAATTATCAGCAATTTTGGCGACACGGTGTTGAACGCATAGCAGAAAGAACGCCATGGCGAATCAACGTCTTCGCAAAGGCTCTGGCCGAAAAGTATAATGGTCTTGATGTCGATGTTTTATTTCAATAAGCAGACACGTGGTTGTTATTATAGAATTTATTGGAATACAATAGCTGACGTTTCGGCGGTTTCGCCTTCTTCAGAGCCGTTTATTTTGGTCTTGATGTCGTTCGAGAAAGCAAAAATTGTTATCGAATCCACTGCAACAGGGATAAATCGAAGCCTTGCAGCTCAAACCAGTGATAATGATAATCAATGGTAAATCAGCTGTATTGATTACTGGGAAATACACGCATACACGTGCAAGGAACGTCTGCATACAAGTAGAAACGATGTATTTGACACCTGTTTCCCTTTTCTATTGGACGGTACCAATTTGTTTTTTTAATTTTACTTGTTTGTAAAAAGTACGTCTATATATAACCCTACGAATGCATTTTTCTACAGTTCTTCACCCTCGATTACTCGACTTTTCTAAGCGTCTGTATAACCAATCCATTCGTACCTGTAGAAACAATATCTCAAAGTCTTCACCCTTTGAAGTTCACCCTAAGGCTACGTTGCAAAGGGTATTTTTAAACGAAATCGTACCACTCTTACATTTCCATGTTAACAAAGCTTGATGGAAGTGATTTTTTTTTCCTTCAAACCCTTTACATCCTCTTTTCCAAAAAGACACCTCCAACCAAAGACTGCCTTTTGAAAACATGCCAACGCTAACATCACTTCTGAAATCTTTCATTATGTAGACAGATTAAACAAATTCTGCCAAAAGAACTATTGAGATAAATCACTGATCCTGAACACCGTTCAAAAACTATGTTCAAAGCAAAACCCTAAATGAGCAAATGAACTGAAAAGGCACAAATATGAAGACAAAAAGGAAAACCTGCCAAGCTTCTGAATTTATTCCCATTGCAGTAAAAGAACCGTATATTTAGAATCATCTTATTAGTCGAGTACATCTAATATTCTTTTCATAAAAACTATTCAAACTAGATATCACTTCCACCTAAAATATTCGATTCCTAAAATCCTCACTCAAAAGTCTGAGAAATTCTGAGCAAATCGATGATCTGAGTATATCAAGAACCCTGCGGAAAAACGAAAATTTTCGAAAAAAACCCCAACAATTGCAAGTTGAAAGAAGAAGGAACAGGTATGTCGTCTCATGCTTCCATGTTTCGAACCTTCAATGACATGTGACCAGGTTTTCGTTCTAGTGTACTATGACTGGACACACGTGAGAGACCGTAGGCCGGTCGACGAATATTGGACGATGATCTAAAAGAGAAAACCGACTGGCACAACTATTTAGATTGAAGAACATCAAATTAACGCTGTAGAATGGCAGGAGTATGTTCTACAGCCTTTCCTTTATTTCCATTTGATACTTGACACTTGAACGACCCATCATCACTAGTTGTGCGGACCCCACAATAATCGCCATTTTTTGGAGATTTGCTGGTTAAGCCATTGTGGTTCCCTGGAACCCCGAGGACAGCCTGGCTAAAGTCTGCCCCAGGTCGTCACCACCACAAGTAGTCGCAGCCCTCCCTTGTGGATGAGAAGAAGATTTGGTATCATACGACTTTGATACCAGGACGGTGGTGGACCCTGGTATTGGTTTACTCTTCGCTAGGCTTCCTGATAGAAACGCTGGACTCCTTCTCGGCTTGGGAGACCAGCAGGAGGGACGAATGTCCCCGCCGTACATCGCAGCCCGACACCCAGGAACACCTCCCTCCCACGATGACGCGGTAAATCGTTGGAAAGTAACCGTTATTTCAATTTACCCTTGCCTAAAAAGAAATACAAGAATCCATATATGACTCCACGAAAAAATCAATATTTAGACTTCCGTCTTTTTTAACCTTTGGCAACAAAAAGTGACATAGCTGCTTTGCAAAATTTCGTCATATCGCGACTATGTCTAGTCGGTCATTATCGGAAATGACATGTTGTTTCTAATCTCAACGGAACGAAATACACGGGAGGGAAAACTTGGCGATTACCGTGAGGACATAAGTGGATACGATGAGTTTGTCGATGTTCCGCCGCCGCCAAAAGCAGTCGTTGTTGTGGCAGACCTTCGAAGAGTGTATCCACCTAGAATTGCAACTCACAAAAAAAAAAACAAAAACTGAAAAAGATGATCAACCCCTTCGCCTTGTAACTTAAAGTCAATGAAATCTTCATAAATATTGAAAGCGACCTTTAAGCGACTTCTGCGTAAAACCTTCATAGTTAAGCAAGATTTTCAAAATGCACAGAGTGTTGGGCTACAAAGTCCAAATGAAAAACCAACTTTGAACTATTTTAGTTCATTATGGCACCCATTAAGCTAAATAATTTTTAAGGCATCCACTACTGGTTTAAAAACAGAAAAAAGACTGCAGCAAAAAAGAAAAAACCGCTTTTGCGAGACGAATGAAGAACAAACTTACAAGTTCCCACAGAAAAAAGTACATCAGTGCGATGGTATAATAGAGTCAAAACTATGCCTTCACGTAATAATACAAGCTCACTCGGTGATGATGTGGTTTCCAGTGATGACGTTGAAGTACTCATATTATTCCGGGTCGTCGAAGGGATAACACGATTTGATGGACGAGGCAGTGATGGCTCTGTGGCCGCTAAACAGCAAAAGCTCACTAGAACTCCATCACAATGCATTCATTAATAAATGTGCCTCTTAGTCTTAACCAATATTCCATAGTGCTTTGATCCTAAAGAGGCCAAATTTTACCTTTTTTCAATGCCTCTTTCTCTCTAACAACACTAAGAGGTAACCGGCTTGGTCGATTATCGCTGACCTTCGGGATTGGACTAGCAGACCTACAACAAATTTTTCTTCCTAAAACATAACTGTTTTAGGCTTATGAGCCCATTTATTGTTTACCGCTTTTTGTTTCATTTTCACTATAATCATTTGAAATGCAATGTAGCCTAATATAAAACTGAGTAGTCGAAGCGTAGAGATTTCACACTAGTTAATGCATCATGTTGAAAGTACCTCACAACCACGACGGGCTGAGGACGAACCACAGCCACAGCTCGCCGCTGGGTCCTCCAGGGCGAAGAACGTGTTTCAGGTGGCCTAAATTAAAAACTACAGTATTTCATGTGTTCGGGCGCTCCCGATAAAGTTAATAGGAATAAGTCTGTGATGAGTATTGTGTTCTCGAGGAGTAATCAGCCTTAAATGAAAAATGTGCATGAGAACTTACAGAAACTCTTCCAAGACCAGTACCTCTATTTCGAAATCCTGCACATCTTGCAGGTGAATATTAACGTATAAAGGTGTTCTTTGACAACAGTCTTAAGAGCGCATGAAGGGGACGGCTCACTGTCCAAAAAATAAATGAACAACTTACTTGGGCAAGTTCGGAGCTGCTTTCGGGCTCCTTACATTCTGTGGCTCCACTGCTTTGAGTGTTGTTTGCTGCTTTAGTTTGGCCTCGTCCCACAGACGGTCTTCCTCTTTTTCACGAATGGCATCTTCTCTGTCGCTTTTGCCTTTAGCCTCTGTCCGCGACAACTCGCATGCTGCCTAAAGGGAAGCAGAAATCGAAAAAAAGACGAGGAAGACCACACCAATTAGTTTTGGTTTTCATAAAAATCAAATTGCTGCAATACGCCTACGTAAAGTAGCATTTGCCATCAAGAGGTTTAAATAAAGAAAATGTACGTGCTAAACTAACCGCCTGCAGAAGTTGTCGAGTACTTGTTTGCTTTTCCGTAGTGAGAACTTCTCGCACAGACCTTTCCAAACTCAGTAGAACTGCTTCATCATCTGGTAGAATCAGATGCCTTTTGACAACTGCCAGAATCCGTACTGTCCTAAGTCTGCAAAATATGCAACTTACTTAAGCTCACATGCATTCTCACAGTAAAACAGTCTTATTCCAAGGCGTTACATTTATTGGCTATTGTCGCTATTACAACAAAAGCGATATCGCTCGTACTTCATTCCAAATGAAGGGAAATTCCAGAATTTTCACCACGCAGTAAAAAGCAGAAAAGGATGAAAACAGCTTTAGGAAATGTCAAAAGTTCACCTAATATTTGAAACCCTATCACTGGTGAATGAGAGTAGTTTATCGAGGAAATAATGAATGAAGAACTTCCGACTGAACAGATTCAGCACCAACTCAACGATATCCAAATACAGCATGCGACGATAGCAACTTGGATGGCATGCTACTTCTGTAAAGAAGTTAGGTGCTTGTCACCCTCATAGCTCGACACCTTTGAAAAAACAAATTTGATCACACTAGGACGAAGGGATCACTAATGAATCAATTGATGTAACCTGTTTGACCTTTTTTCAAGAATTCGATGGTTTCCTCACGTTTCTTCTTTTCCGGTTGTTCTCTCATAAATTGTAACAGTGTGCTAGCAGCTGCCAGGCGACAGGGAATGGCTCGCTGAACGCAGATGAAATTACATAAGGTTATAAACGAGATATGTCCCTCTCCTAGTAAGACTAACAGATTTTCTACACACGGCACTCCTTTAACGAGACTGAAAGATACACACTATAGAGTGCCAATGCCAAAATCGAATAATCAAACAGTTCCCTAAGATTGGCCTCTTGGAATGATGATGTAAGTTCCTAGCACCATCTAATGTCCCTTACTCGTCGACACAACGAACTTGAAAATGTGTCAAGAGAAACGGTTTCTCACGAAACATCGACTGAAAATGCAAAACTACAGATGCCTATGCACTTCAATAAACAAATCTTTAAAGCGCAAAAATAAAACACGGTTAAATATCTAAACAGGTTAAGGATAACAGGATAAAGCTATTCGCGATGATCAATCTCCATGCGCAATTCATTTGACTTCGATAAGCATCGTGTTGACTGAATGCATATCTGGTCTATGCACTGAGTTGCGGTGGCCCAGCGACGAATCGAGCCAGTACTGCTACCTTTCCAGAGAGGTCCGGTACCAATTTGCCACTCCCAGAGTGATGGAAGGCTTGGTGAGCCTGGGGCGTTTGACCGATCCCATGTCTATTGCACGGCCCTTCTAACCATCGTGCTATGCTCGCTCCTTTAAACAGGTTAGCAAAAAAACGTGTTTATACACGGAAGCCTGGTTAGTTCTCGTTAGTTCCATATAATGTAGAATATTCTGTGTATAATATTGTCTAAAATTTAAAACATCGCGCAATATTATTATTTCCTTGTATAATTCTTGCTAAAAACAACAACAAACTAAAACGATAAACACTGGCTTGACTTACCGCTTGAAGAACTTCTTTTTGTAGCATAGGAATAAAAGTCTCCGCTAGTTGTGTATATGAAAGACAAGTTTTCAGGACACTAATGTGCTCCAGAAGCGCAGCATGACTTCTCCACGATCCTGTACCACGAAGTACTTGGTTACATCCGACCAGAATACGATCCAACTGCACTGTGGTGACTTTCTGAAAACACTCAACAGTCATAAAATCATAGATTTCGAATACAGCCTCAGTTTAACTGTGTTCAATGCCGATTTGTTCTCCCCAGATCATTCCTATTGACGGTTGATTGCTCATAGCACCTGTAAGGGTAAAAACATTGGCTGAGAGAAGGGCAAAACAAGGGCCTCAGCAGTGCAGCGGGTAACACATAAGCCCACGGAAAGGGCAATCATGAGTTCGATCTGGCCTGCGTTCTGCAAATATCTTAGCAACATAGTAATTAAACTTAATCATCAGTTCAGCCGTAAACAATAGCAGTTCAAGTAGACGAGTACTTTTACACGGATCATTCTTCTGTAAGACGATAATCTGTAAACAAATGCTCCATAGAACATTGCTAGATGAGCAATATATAGATCAATATTTAATTTCTTATCTACTGCTTATTATTTCTTCACAGAAGGGTATTATGTGAAACAAAACCATAATGATGCTGAGAAATTTGAAGAATATGGACCTTAGTTCAGATTCGAAACCGTGACTGCTCTTTCTGGCAACTCACATGTTACCCACTGCACCACCCAGGCCCCCCTCCCCCTTAGCTAGCCCTCAGCCAATCACAGTCATAAAATCATAGATTTCGAATACAGCCTCAGTTTAACTGTGTTCAATGCCGATTTGTTCTCCCCAGATCATTCCTATTGACGGTTGATTGCTCATAGCACCTGTAAGGGTAAAAACATTGGCTGAGAGAAGGGCAAAACAAGGGCCTCAGCAGTGCAGCGGGTAACACATAAGCCCACGGAAAGGGCAATCATGAGTTCGATCTGGCCTGCGTTCTGCAAATATCTTAGCAACATAGTAATTAAACTTAATCATCAGTTCAGCCGTAAACAATAGCAGTTCAAGTAGACGAGTACTTTTACACGGATCATTCTTCTGTAAGACGATAATCTGTAAACAAATGCTCCATAGAACATTGCTAGATGAGCAATATATAGATGATTCGAAACCGTGACTGCTCTTTCTGGCAACTCACATGTTATCCACTGCACCACCCAGGCCCCCCTCCCCCTTAGCTAGCCCTCAGCCAATCCTTTATGCCAATAGTACCACCAGCCATCAGCAATCACCCATCAACGGGAATGATCTGGAGAGCACAAAAGGGCACCGAACCCAGTTAAACCGAGGCCGTGGGCGAAATCGTAATGTTCGAAAGTGGGGGCCTCGATGGTTCAATGGATAACATGTGATTTCATGGAAAAGATAAAGTATATATCGTCCTTGAAACAATTCCTTAGTGAGACTTAAGAAACAAAAACAGAAGAAAACATTTCAATGTAAACCACTAATTCCCAAGGTACTGTTAACTACTTACGGCAAAAAAAAGACCTAACAGGACCTAAACGAAGTTAGTCTTTTTCGAACTACCAATTGTGTCAGTAAGATGCAGGTAAAACACGATATTTGACGACACCTACCTTCTATTATGCTTTATCTTTCATCAAAACAAAATCGATCTTTTGTCTTTGCTACTTCTTTTTTGACCATTGAGTGTGTAAGCGCGCTAAGACAGAACATAACTCACTCGAGATCCAGAGCTTGATAAGGCACATTTGTACAATATCGGTAATGTTTTGTCCATGTTGAAAGTGAGCTGTAAAAATAGACATAAATATTCGAGAAACATCTTTTCTTAACATTCCTGTCGTCTGTATGCAGACATACGGAAACCCTGAACAAACTGTGACTTGCTGAAGTCAATCAGTTTCTATTCTTGCAGAGAAATGACCTGCAATTACTCTTATAATTGTTTTCAAAAGAATGTAAATGGATAGAACGAGGAATATGATCTATTTCACATATCGAAGACCATCTAAGACGTTTTTGAAGTGGTAATATCATGTACCCACCCAACGGACTACCGTCTCATCGTGGCTGGAAGGTGCTCCTGGGTGTCGAGATATGATATACAGCGGATTGATTTATCCCTCCAGCAGGGGCTGTAAAGCTGAGAAGGAGTCCCGCGTTTCCATCGGGAGGGAACTCTGGCTGAGAGTAAATCTATACCAAGATCCACCGTCCTGGTATCAAACTAGTCAAACGATGGGAAATCTCCCTCTGATCCACAATAGCGGCGGCTGCTTGTAGTGTTGACGACTTAGGACAGACTGGCAAGGCTGACCTTGGGACTCCACAGACAACAATGGATAAATTAGCAAACCTCCGAAAAGATGGAAATCGCGCTGCACGAGCAATGAAGACTGGCCATCCAAATATCCAAATAAGTAGTATTACGTACAAAATAAAATTATATATCCTACTACCATTTATCTTCATTACGTGAGATTTCTAGGTTACCTAGAACCCAACGTAGACAGTGAAATTTTGCCTGTATCACTTCTGAGTAACACTTCGGTTTCTTTCTTGATAAAACAAACGTTCTAAGGCAGCGCTAAGGTTTGAGTACGAATGTCCGATAGTTTATTTCATTTTTCGTCAATCTCGGACAGGCTGGCGAATTATCTTAGTGCTGTCGTTTATGATTTCACAAATAAAATTACGGAAGAATGTAACAAAAATGAATGTAAAAATAAATAGAAGACCTTTGCTACAACTTCAGGTGAACCTCCACGTATGAGTTCGATAAACGGTTGCACTAGTTCTACTTTAGTAGGATGCATCACTAGTATTTCATGGTAAGATGATGCTAAGGTTAGTCTGACATCATCATCTGTAAAAATTCCTATGCATTTGCAACTCTTCATCAAAAAAAAAGATCAAAGCAAATCAATAAATCAATGATTTGTCTCGATTACTCAAAGCAGTGAAACATACCTGAATCATTCATGAACCCCTCAATGAACGGCAGAAGCCGGTCGAACGATTTTGGGAACATTTGAATCATGCACTAAACACTAAGAGGTTAGAAGTAAAAATGTAAAAGAATACGATAGGAAACATGTTTATTGATCTTCTCGTGGCCAGTAGAGAACGTAGAATGTTATAGAGTGCTTATGAAATTGAGGCTTTAAGAAGAATTATGGCGGAGGACATAACCAGATGGTTGAGATCTAAAGTGCTGAGAAAGGCTAGAGATTGTCGAGCTGCTGGTCTTGTCTGCCCATGTCGTTAAAAGTCTAATCCATTGACACATATTCAGAGATTGAAGCCAAGCATTACAACTTGTTAAGGGCCAGATAACATGTCGTGTTTTGATCGATAACTTGGGGTATCCAGTGCATTTTTTAATCGATTAGTGATAATTGTGTTGTCGTAAGCACAAAGCTGCAAGCCTTCGAACACGTACCGGAAAAAACGATGACACGCCTTGCAGAGGATTTCTAACTCTGCACTAACAGCTACGAGATTCGATGCAAAGCAGTTTAACAGTGAGATCTTTATCAACTGTAGTGAATGGTGCCGCCAAAAAGTTGTCGACGTAACCTTCGTCATGGGACCATCAAATAGACCTTCACTGGATCTTCCCCCACTCGCTCAATCCTTAGGCCTTAAATCCTATGTCAGTATTATAAACTACGAGAATGAGAATGCTGTCGTTGCGTTTCTATTCACGGGATCTCTCTTTGATGAGAATTAACTTTTCGAAAAGAGGAAAGATGGTCACTGAACATGGGGTCCTAGAACGATGGCGCCTTTTCAGGCTACAGTAGTAGGACGTCCCCTACTGGACCTGACCGTAGCGCCTTCCTTATAAAAATTCCATTCAGAATTGCTACTGTTGAAGAGAGATGATTGCTGATATCCTAGCCAAGAACACGTATCTTCACCACATTTTTCTCTTCAAGACAGCTCAAATTAGTGAGGTAGTTACTTATCTTCCACGACCGACTTTCTATTAACCTCGGCATTGATCAAGTAATTCTTCGTATTCTTGTTGAGCAAACGCGAGGTGTTATTATTATTCTTTATTCACAAATAAGCTGACGTTTCGGCGAACTTCGCCTTCTTCAGAGCCTGGAAAGGTCAAGTTGACAGCAATCTACTCGGTCAAACGCCTCCATAACCAAACAAAGAAAACGCTAAACCAAGATTTCAACCACAATGAACACAACTTTGCGCACCCACCGCTTTCTATGAGGCTTTCACTGGGTATGTCGCGTGGAGACCAACCGCACAGAATTCACATGGAATCGTAATGTGCCCTTCCCCTCAAAACAATAGGCTTATATACTGCCCAATATCACGCGTGATAACGAGGCATTCTTCCCTGCGGTTCATTTTCGGATTTCTGGAATTAATCCAGAACGCCTCCAGTGTTTTGCGCGTTTGTGTTTTCGTCTCCTGTGCGAGGATCCTGTGTAGTTACTTATCACCGTGCAGTTCACTTGTTTTCTTTACGTGTTACTTCTTTGTAATAAGTGGTTCCGTGGTAGTCGTTTTTAAGGCACTAACCGGTAAGTTGAATGCAGTCATTCTTCGACACATAGTCAGCATCATTTGCTGTGTTGTGTTCTCATCCTTGCTTAGTGAAACTTGACCGATTTTGCAGTACGTGTTTAACACCCAGCACATATCCAGTTGGTCCAGAACGTCGCGTAATGCATAACACCTGTCATTGTATAGTAAACGTAACTGTTCATCATTTCTGAGTTTGAGTACGTGAATTCAAGTCAATCTTGACCACTAATATTTTTTAGCGCTGAGTGCTGTAAAGTACGGTAAAGTGCAAAAATGAGCTTTAAGTAGAATTGTCAAGGCACAGGCTTGTTCAAAGATGATCTTCCTAATCATGACAGCAGTTCGCTTAAATCTTCAAATAGTTAGCTTATTGTCAATGATTTCATACTCTCTACACAAAGACTGAAATTCTCACCATTCTCCAAAATTCTTTGCGATCACCATCAGAGTTTCGTCTTTCTTTTCCACACTGTGTTCAGCTGACTTTTTGATCATTGGGAATATCGTATTCTTTTTCGCATCTGAGAAAATTATCCATACTAGTATAAACCTCGTGATTCGAACTTCAGTAATTAACTAACCACTGGTGAAATGTGGTATACATTGAGCAATATTATTCATACACGCTTCTTTCACAGTCATGTCATCATCTTTGTACAATTGTACGAAACACGGTAACAGCAACGATACTGTATCTGTAGAATTTCTGCAATTACACAAAATTAGCTGGTTTTGGGCAGCTGCTTGATCGCTCTGTTCCCATGGACTTCTCATAAGTCAATCTCATAGACTGTAGTAGTGTTCCAGAAACAAGACTTACTTTTCCGAGTCCAGTAGCTGGAATTAGTAATTATAACTTCAAGTTTCTTTTTTTTGAGAAACTGCCTTAATATTTACCTAATAATTAGTTGCTGAGGAAATCTTCAGCAATCAACCTATCGTTGAAGATACCATCACAAGATCCGTAGAATTTTTAAACTTGGGATTTAACCGTCAAAGAATAAATAACCTTGTGTCTCGTTGCCAAAGATGAATAGATTGTTATAGTTCATATTTTTTATCAGTAAAGTTTTACTAGTAGTCAAGATATTTGTATTTGAGTTGAATAGATTGTGAAGTTCTTTATTCTTGTTAGGACGCATGTAGCTCAGTGATTAAAAGTACCCTACAATACGCACGTGGTCGTTGGTTCGATATCACGTTCGGGGTTCACCGATTCCTTTATTCTTGCAAGGCCAACTGGTATCATATCGTTCGGAGGACAGCAGCAGTGAATTGATACATCGGTAGGCCAACAAAAGTCATTGTATAGCACAGATACGCATTCCATCGTCTCTAACAATGCTAATGAAGTCGGATTCATGGCTCATGCCTCAGGGATTGATCAATGCCGACAGCTTTGTCCTTTATCCTTTGTATTCTTATTAATGAAGTCTCGCTTGTAATTAAGATATTTGTGCTTGAGTTAAAGGTTAGGTGCCCACATTGACATCTGGACAATTATAGTTTATCATTGACAATTAAGCGATCTGCGTGAAGCCTTTGAAAGTACTTTAAAAACAAGTAGAAACCATTGAATGGGTGGCTTACTTGAGTGCCATAGTGATGCTTGGAAGTCGTTGTGCCATCGATGTCCGCACATTCGAATTCGAATCCTGACAGAGCATCTGTGCACATGGTCCAAGCTCTTTGCGAACCCTATATTCAATGTCTTTACTCAAAGAGAAAAAAAAAGTTTTGCCCTCTTTGCATCATAAATTTTGTGTCGGATATGGTCAGCAGTGAAAGGATCCCAGCTAGAAATATATAAATATTGAAGCAATATTAGTATAGTTAGGACGTGCGTAACTCACGGATTTCAGGCGGAAGATTTCTATCAGTCTCGAGCGTCATGTCACGCATCCTAGTGATCAAATATAGGGGAAAGTAGACCATACGTGGTCATCTGCCTACACTAAGACATAGGTGAGGTGGATTCAGATGAGAAACTCCTATCTACGTTACCGAACTGACATGCGCCTTGCGCATACAGAGAGTCGAATCCATGAATAGATGCATAGATGTGCCGCTGAGTGTGCAAAGTGTATCCTTCACGTCAATGTGGTCAAAAACGTAGCCAAGTGGTTGCGAAATGACACGGGATGAGGTTCGTCGTCATCTCCAACAAATCAGCTCACTTATCTTTAAAGAGGGCATGTGTAGAGCGGTGGTTAGAGGTGCCTTATAATACTAACGTGGTCTGTAGCTTTCTCTCACTACTCGGGCTCACTGCGCTCTCCACTTCCCTGGTATCGAGAAATTGGAACCAGATATGTGTGGGAGGATAAAAACACTTACTTGACACATCGGCGAATCATTCACTATGCAGGCAAAATATGCACTCAGTCACCTCTATGATGCTACGATAGAGTATCATGCCACAAAAGGATTAACTAACGCCCAACGCTTCATGATTTTAAGTATTCGGGAAGGTGCATCGATGATCACAAATGATAACGGCGTTTGGTTTTACTTTGTGTCGATCAATACACATATTTTTCTCAAAACGTAACATGAAGGGCTCTGCAAAGCGTCATCAAGACCAGTTTGAAACATAAACAGACGAACACTAGAAATTTGACGCAAACTAAGCGACACCCACTTTTCAAAAAATGCGTATTAAGTGGTTACAGTGGTAATCGAATTGTTCTTCACTTATTTTCTACAGTGAGCAAAAGCATTATCTTTCGTGAACATCCCAAGAAAACTGGAAAGACACTCACTCATTTGCCGGTAAGATATCAGCTAATTTATGCAGTAACTTGGAAGCAATGATTCGTCGCTGTACACGTTGTGCTGGTTCTGCTTGTTGTTGCACGACAGGAACTATCTGAAAGGAAATTTCTTCTCGATCCATTAGAAACACATCACCAACGTTTTGAGTAACTCCTATCATCTATCAAAATATTTCAAAAATAACAAAGTAAGGAGCATACATATTGCTTAACGGATTCCAGTGACACTCTTTCGGCAACTTCAACAAGGGTTTCCAACCAGGCGGCAGCACTCACTGAAATTCCGTTTGAATATCTGTTTCATAATCTGTTGCAAAAGGAGTACGATGACGATTCTTTTTCTTCCTATGAATTTCATTCTGACTCTATAAGTTGTTGTGCAACTGCTGATAATTTTTTTTTTTTTTTTTGATAACTGGAACATTTGAAGCACTGGAGATTTGAGTCGCTCGTAGAAGACGTTTTGAATTATAACCGAACTACGACATATGAACTAATACCATGATCACCTAGATTGCGAATAAGCTAGCAACATTTCGTTTGGAGGCTCAGCTACGCTCATAGCTATTTTCTCGTCAAGAACAATGACACAAAGGGAAAATATATCAGAAGTGTAACGTTCCTCGTATTCCTTAACCTAGAACCCCTAGCAGTCTCGCAGGCGGCGGATCGGGGTGTTGCAGGTTCCCGTTTGTACAACCGATTAAGAAGATTAAAGGAGTAGTAGCTAACAAATGGTAATACTGAACTTAGAATTCATAAGCAACCTTAATTTGAAGTAGAGTGTTCAAGACTTGTGGAATGTTTTTCCTCGATAAAAAAGCCGAAAAGCCAGACAAAACGGTCCATGATTCTTTTGCTCTTCTAGTCGTCACCGTGAATGGTGATATTCGGACAGTGGGATAATTCAGCAGTTTTGACGCCAGTAGTCTTAAAATGTGACTTCTACCGTTCATTTCGTGGAGGCTAAGAAAACAAGAACTCATCCGCGGTTAAGATGCGGCAAATGCTAGCTTCTTTCGCGACAGTAACCACTCTCATTATTACCACTCCTAGTATTACATCTAAGTCTGACAAACTATTGATACAGTACAGAAAGCACTGTAAAAAAAGCCTCCGTAAACCACTGAACAGGTCTGAGCCCATCACAAATCACGTCTGTTAACACAGAAAAACACCCACAATGACGCATGTGGAGTCATCTGTTCGTTGTTTTATGGAAAAAAAAGCACTATGATTCGCAATGAAACATGCAAGGCAACATGGACAGACTATATAATCTTTAGAGAAGCTAGTATTTTCCGTCGTTCCAACAGGTATGAGAATCGTTCGTTGCCCTTTTGAAAGAAATGTGAAGATATGAACGAAGAGATAGACCTTCATATTACTTCCTGTGCAATTTTCTCCAGTAATGATCCTGCTCTCAAAAGAAGAATGAGACCCGAAAGACGCTAAGATTAATCCGTTTATGTCTTAACACTCAACTTTCCCTTGAGAAAAAACAACGGAGAATGGTCTTAACAGAGGCATTCGATTGATAGAAGACATTATTTGTCTACTTATTTTTTTTCCACAGTTCATGAAAAACAGTCCTTATCTCCACGTTGAGAGCTAATGGACAATAAAAAGATAATTGCACACTTTAGCATATTAACGGTGACAATGGTTTTTCTATAAGGTATTTGAGAAAGTGGACGCTCAACAATCGTATAGGGTAGTTCCTATCGCTCCAAGAGTTAGAAAGTGTCATTTTCCTTCTCAGAGTTTCTAAAACTTAAAACAAACTCGAAATTTTGAAATTTAAAGGTGAAGTGTGACCGCATAAACAACGGTGCATTCACGAATACTAGCGTGATCGGGTGAACGAAACTAGTGTTTTTCAGTCGATTCGCCGTACGAGTCATAAACTGTGAAGTGAAAAAAGAAGAAACAGAAACAATTTATGGATTCCAGAAAATTGGAATTTCACTGTGATTTTCCGTATAACTCGATGATGTATGCTTCCAGTAATTGTGAGATGACTCGTACGAGTGGCAGAAACGCCTGCAATTTAAAATAATTTCCCGGTGAAATCTGTACACACTAAGCATTCGCTGAGTATCATAATTTTCTTCTACGTTCTGAAAAAATCTGACCATCGCGTTGGTGGATCTGCTTCCATGCACTGCATCTCCTTGGGAACCAGCCGTTAGTCTCTTGGCCATCGGTTGTTGTTCAGACGTACCACCTGATTTTCGACACTTTAGCGTGCATAGGCCTTTCGATCTTTGAACGTTGGTCTGGATCGGAGCATCGGCTTCATTATCTCATATATGTGATATCGAATACTCTCAGCATCTCCGACGCCGTCGCCTTTTCAGTAGCACTGATTGGTCTGTCATCCTGCTCGCATAATGTCTAGATCTTCGATCTGTAAATTAATGCTCGAAGAATCGTAGAATCGAAAACGTAGGTACCAAATCAAATATTCCTTGCCCTCTTAGCTACATCATCGATGCTTACCACTTTAAACCCCTCGTTTCCTCATGCCTCAACTTTGGAAGTAAGTCGTTCATCATGTTGCCTTCATCCTAAGATGAACAAAGTTATAGCATTTGGAGGTGTCCATTCCAACAAGCTTGAATTGGACATCAAAAACAAATCCACTTCTCATGCACATCGTCTTCTAGAGATCCACCCGTAGACCAGCTTCCCACAGCGGTTGTAGAAATTAGCCAGTATTCGCTTCGCCTGGATAATGCCTTGCATTAAAAGAAGGATATCATAAGCAAACGGAAAACGCTGGACCTACTGGCTATCGACTTCCAGTTCCTTATTATCAAATCCCCTTAAATATGACACTCTATGGATGATATGGAAACAATGTCAGTGAAATTATCAAGTACTCCATATTTACGCCAATAATAATGTCATCGCAGACTAGTGAAATTCTGGTCATGAAGTTGTTATACAGCCCGAAAAGGATTTTTAAACAGTGAGCGGGATGTCCTGGCTGCCCAGACCTATGAGTGCTTCTATCTCAACTTAATCAGGAGCTTTTAATTAACTCATTAAAATTGGGGCAGATTGTATTCTCGCGATACTTCGTTATGATAGAATAGGAAAACACAATCAATCTTTACAAGCATATGCACATCCTTGTTTTATTTGAGCTTTTAAACGGCTAAACCATCTCCGGCAATTCATGAGTCGCATATGACTCATACAGTCGGGAATGTGTTAGTGATGCGGCATACTTTATTGAGCTCGAAAATGGCAGGCACCGTTGAATATGAAAAGGCACATGCTATAGAATTCTCACCAGAACGCGATACTACCATGTGTAAGTTCATATTTTACGACCGCAACAACATGTGTTAATGTTAGTTCATTAGCGAACGATGAAAACTTGATGATTTTAATAATAAAAAAGGATAAGAAGGATAAAGCTGTCGACGTTCATCAATCCCTAAGGGATGCGCCATGCATTCGACTTCATTAAGCATCGTTTGGAGGTGACTGAATGCATATCTGGTTTGTACAATGACTCGCCGTGGCCTACCAATGTATCACGCCAGTGCTGCTATCCTCCCAGAGTAGTTTGATACCAATTTGCCGAACCCGGAGAGATGGAAGGCTTGGTGGGCCTTGGGCACAGGGATTGATCCCACGTGTGTTGCAGGGCGCATCCGACCACTGCGCCACATGTGCCCCTGATTTTAACAAATATAAGTTAGAAAGAATATAAAAGGCAAAATTCTACAAAGAAAATGGTAACGAGAACACAAAAACTACTGAACTCACAGTAATGGACCTGTGTTTCGGCGGCGATTTTCATACGAATACTACCATTCCCGTTGCTAATCACTGAAACTATCTAAGAACGTAACTAGACTACAGTAATTAGACTGCTTGGTGTATTAGAACGTGATTAGCTTAGTAATTTATATTAGCTGTGTTTGTATAAATTAGATCTATACGATAACTGTTAGAACACTTAAAGTAACACATACATAAACTATGGCGATACTACTTGTTAGGACACTTAGTTCTACCGTAGGAATTTCATGTATTTTAATTTGCAGTTGTATTCTTTCTTCTAACGAACTTGTTTGACGAAGGTTAGACACTGCAAATATCAAATTGATATATGGCAACCATCGATTATTACAAAATGTCTTTATTCAACCTACAAACGATGAAATTTTGGAATCCCACATTAGAGTGCTTCGCTCTTTCCTTCATAGCGAATCATAACGGCTTCGATACCACTGCCTAATCCTGATAAAATAATTTCACGAAGAAAAGATGAGTGGGTGTCTTCATGAGGGTATAATGGACGTTCTTTTAAAAATAAAATATTCTTAAAGGAGAAAGACAGTTTCGGTAGCGTTTAATCCTTTCATGGACACCATAGATCACTCAACGGACCAAAATTCTACGTCCACACTTCTGACTCAATTGCTTTCGACTTCAAACGCTGATAACTTTAACCAACTCAAGAATGCTAGGCATCATCCACAGAGTGCTTGGAGGATGACTTATGAGATATAACCGATACACACAACATTTATCTAGATTCCCTATTTTAATTTTCAACAGTTATCCAGTCTTCGAGATGCAGCAAAATACGCTTCGAAAGTGAATCACAGATGAGATGGCCATGCAATGAAAAGAGTCAACAGCACATAGACGAAAAGAACATCAGAGGAAACTTCAAGACTATGTAAACCTCCTCTCCTCCTAAGTTTGAACACCTACGAGATCGGCTGAGCTTCTCGCGACTCTCGTCCACGAACTGCATTCATTGCTGGAAATGGTTAACGGGTCACGGAATGGAAATTAGTAGACATCGTTTCATTCGAAGTACACCACCATCATGAGCGACGATTGCGAGGCGAAGAAAGCAATGGAAAAGTGCTGATTCCAAAACTGTTCGTGAAGACGGAACTAAGTCGCCCAAATAAGAAAACTATAAATATTTCACTAAACGAACGAAAATAAATTACTAGTATAGAGCCAAAAAAACTAGCACGATAGGTTTTGGTGAGTAAAGTTTATGAGATAATCGCGAAGGATTTCCGCTGATGAGTCCATAATTCCTACATTACGTATGGTCATATCAATCTGTTAGCACTGCGCTATTTCCTTATTTCTCACTCTCTCTCTCTCTCTCGCTATTTCCTTATTCATATTTTTAACCTTCTTCCCCTTCATTTTTGCATTTCCTAAAAGTCAGAAATAGTTTTTCACATTCCAGGACGTAATGCAAACTACTTGTAAGCTTATAAAATAATAAAGCTGAAAATTAAAAAGTGAGAAAAGAATGAGAAAAATAAACAGTAGAAAAATATGAATGGAAACTAATGCTGAACTTACAATTGTCCTTTTGCCCTGTAACATTTTCCAAGATATTTTGCAGTAATGTGTTCGTCAGACCGCTGAAAAGAATGAAAATCACTGGAAAAAAAAATTGAACTCGACTTGAAAAAAATTCCTTAAATGATTATGAAGTGATGATGGCGATGAAGATGATAATGATGAGGCTCATCATGACGAAAACACTAAGTGCTAGTGATTCCACCTTAACTATGACTCATTCAACAAAACGGATGCTAATAACCTATGTTTAATAATGCCAATAAAGGATAGGACGTAAAAGCGTCCAGTGTTCACCGAACCATGTAGGACCTAGAAATATATCGAATCAGTCAATTCATCTTCCCAGACATGTTCCGACACCCAGGAACACCTCCCAATGGTTTACCGCTTCATCGTGGCTGGGAGGTGTTCCTGGGTGTCGGACTGCGATGCACAGCGTAGGGATTCGTACCACCGGCAGGATCTCCAAAACTGAGAAGGAGCCCGGCGTTTACATTATGAAGCCTAGCTAAGAGTAATCCAATACCACGATCCGACACCGTCCTGGTATCAAAGTCACATGGTGGCAAATCTCCCTCTAATCCACAAGGGCTGCGACTGCCCGTGGTGGTGAAGACCTGGGGCAGACTTTGGTCAGGCTGACCTCGGGATTCCAGGGAACCACAATGGATCAACTAGCAAATCTCCGATAAATAATTATTGTGCTGCGGCCAACATAACCAGTGAGAACGGGCCGTTCAAGTGTCGAGTATCAAGTGACATGCTTCGTAAAAATTTGCTGAGCCCGGAGAGATGGGAAACCTGGTTATTGCAGAGCATGGGGTTGAACCGATAACCACATAGAAGTTGCAAACCACCTTTAACTGTTGCAATGTACACTATTTCTATCACTTAAATGGAAAGATCTACTTATATGATAAGAGTTCACGACCGTAAGCATATTATCGTTACCGTTACACAGGAGTTTTTGGTGATTTCAGTCGAACACTCAATCAATTACAGTTCGAATAACAACTCAAATTTTCTTCTGAGCTCACCACTGTCGTCATTTTCGTAATCAACAGTGTTCAATCCGTCCAGTTGTAACTTCATGTTCAATCTTAAAAGATAAGACCGCCCCAAAATCTAAGCATTTAAGATTTCCGATTTGTTAATGAGTGAATGTTAGAAGATGCAAAGAATATTTTATCTTAAGAACTGCTATAAATAGATGAATATTATGAATATGAACAGCTTTGACAACTAACGGAAATCGAGCACATAGTTTGCTATTTTGTATGATTCCTTTGAAAACGATCGCTGCCTCGCAGTGTAGATCCAGATTCGATCGCTCTTCTAACAACGCGCGCTAAAAAACAGTGAAGTTAGAGAATCGTCTAACTTCTCTTCAGGCGATTTCATTCGATTCCTAGGGCTCTCTCACTAGTGTTTCTATAATTTTCTTCTATCACTTTTGTTTTTTCTTCTAATAAGCTTTCCCATATTTTCCCCAAATCATCCGGCATCTACTTTATTTACCACTCTTATTTTACTTACATCTCCACATCGGATCTGTTTCACACGAGACAACAAATAACCAACCTGAACTGCTGGTAGGACTTTTTCAATAGCTTCTTCTCCTTCATTTTGCAGTAATTCGCCTAGATTTCGGATAGCCGACAATTTGTGAACTTCCTTGCTTTCTCTGAGACAAAAGAGTACCATGCACTTTAACGCACTTAAGTGCATAGAATGTCCAGGAAAAATAGTGTAATGTTAAAAGCCTAGAAAATCTGAATAGATGAGACCTTAAAAATTCAAAAATCAAAAAAGCTGATTTTTTTTCAGCGCATAACATTCACCATGCATCGATTTCAATGCATACAAGGAGAAAACAGTTGATCTCATGTTTAAACCAACATATCTTAGCTTATGGTGAATTACATTAGCTGAGGGAAAACTAATGCCATGTTCAAATCTTCGCCTAAAAGCTTTTTGTCCTGTCAGGGCGCGTGTGGCGCAGTGGTTGGAGGCGCCACTGCGGCGCGCACGTGAAAATGCGCCCATGGCCCACCAAGCCTTCCATCCCTCCGGGGTCGGCAAATTGGTACCAGACTTGTCTGGGAGGATAGCAGCACTGGCTCGATACATCGGCCGGCCACCGCGAGTCATTGTAAAGGCCAGATATGCATTCAATCACCTCCAACGATGCTTAATGAAGTCGAATGCATGGCGCATCCCTCAGGGATTGATCAACGCCGAGAGTTTTTGTCCTATCATAATAAAATCGCATTCAGATCTATGGAATTTCCTTTATGCTCTTGGTCAAACTTGTATGTTGAACTCGAAAACCAACTAAACAAGCAGGATTTCGTCACAGAAGAGCAAGTAGGTATTCTTCAATCTATCTATGGTGAATTACATTAGCTGAGGGAAAACTAATGCCATGTTCAGATCTTCGCCTAAAAGCTTTTTGTCCTATCATAATAAAATCGCATTCAGATCTATGGAATTTCCTTTATGCTCTTGGTCAAACTTGTATGTTGAACTCGAAAACCAACTAAACAAGCAGGATTTCGTCACAGAAGAGCAAGTAGGTATTCTTCAATCTATCTTTAGTGTTTCCGGCTACAGAGTTCACGCGAGAAGTTTAAACATTCAAACCGCTTTTCCAAATTTTCTTAGATGTATTAGTACTAAAGAAAGCTAGAATTGAAAGAATACTGTATAATGGTTTTTTCTATCGGTCTATGAAGTTCCTAACTCCTCAGGTAATCAGCTGTTCGAGAATCTGTCGTCAGCTGTCGAAATAGCATTGCGTATCACGTGTTAATCACAGGAAAAAAAAAGAAAAAGTGACTTCCAAGACCGACTTTCTATTAACCTCTGCACGGGAACAGAGCAGAGAGAGGAGTCGCGGAACTTGGCACGGCAAATAGCCATTTTTAATGGCTACAAAACTGTAGCTCGAGATGTGTAGGGGAAATCTTAGGCCCCCAAACGACAACTCTAGAGATAAAAAGGTCTCGTTTATCCTGCCCTTCATTTCAAATGCAAACGCTGTTTGAGAAGGGCCGGTCAAGAGAATTTGGTAACGATAGACGAAATTCCAACGAGTAATCTAAGCCGCCTAGCAACCGTTTATATGACCGTCTATGTGAAACGTAAAATTGCATAGTTTGCCCTAATGGTGGAGGCAGTGACTGCATGAGTTCAGGTACAGTTTATCTGATCTTCTCTAAGGCATGCTGAGACGAATACATTGGCGAAACGGGCAAACCACTCTGTGTCCGCATAAAAGAACACCTAGTCGGCAAACGTAAAGCAAATACCCCACTGGGCACGCATAGGACCCAGAGACATAAGCGGGAAGACTTTGAAGTAGGTGTCACGATCCTCGCACAGGAGACGAAAACACATGCGAGCAAAACACTCGAGGCGTTCTGGATTAATTCTAGAAATCCGAAAATGAACCGCAGGGAAGAACGCCTTATTATCCCGCGTGACATTGGGCAGCATGTAAGGCTGTTATTCTGATGGGAGGAGCACATTACACTTCCATGCAAATTCTAGTTGGTCTCCACGCGACATACTCAGTGGAACTCTCATAGAAAGCGGTGAGTGTGCAAAGCTGTGTTCTATGTGATTTAAATCCTGGTTTACTGTTTTCTGCGTTTGGTTATGGAGGTGTTTGGCCGAATAGATTGCTGTCAAATTGACCTTTCCAGCTTCTGAGGATGGCGAAATCCTCCGAAACGCCAGTTTATTCGTGAATAGAAAATAAAAATAGCACCTCGTGTTTGCTCAACAAAAATACGAAGAAAAAATGACTATTGGATGATTGCTGATAGCATCTATAAAACATCGCTGAGAGAAAGAGGAAACGAAGGGCCCGTATAGTGTGATGGTGAATGCGTTAGCCCTCGAAAAAAGTGATTGCGTGTTCGATCTCCACCGCAGACACCTGCGCTCCAGAGTTTTGCAAATATCTCAGCATCATTGTGGTTGTATTTCAGTCCTCCGAAACGCCAGCTTATTCGTGAATAGAGAATAAAAATAGCACCTCGTGTTTGCTCAACAAAAATACGAAGAAAAAATGACTATTGGATGATTGCTGATAGCATCTATAAAACATCGCTGAGAGAAAGAGGAAACGAAGGGCCCGTATAGTGTGATGGTGAATGCGTTAGCCCTCGAAAAAAGTGATTGCGTGTTCGATCTCCACCGCAGACACCTGCGCTCCAGAGTTTTGCAAATATCTCAGCATCATTGTGGTTGTATTTCACATCATACCTTGACATGGAAAAAAGAATACGCAATAAATAAAGAGGAAAAACTGTTTGTATAATAAAATCAACTACACTTACAAATTCACTATGGCAGTTTCGATTGGTCCACGAATCTCGTCGTCCAAATCGCAGTCTTCGGCCATTTTAAATAATTTGTCCCAATCCAAACCGCTTGAGGCGGGATGATCTTCCAGATTTGCTTCCACCATTAACTTAAAGTTCGAAACGATTTAAGCGCTCTGAATAGAAAATACTAACGAGAGAAAATATAACAAAAATATGTTAAACAATGTGTTGGAAAACTTCCCTTTAGCCTTGTTTTTTGCGCATTAATTTCTTTATTCTTTATCGAGACTTCGAAAGTAACGTTGTGCGGTAACAATTTACTAAATAATAATAGAAAATCAGGCGACTTAAATGAATTAAAAATTGAAATGCTTTTGCCTTTTTCTTTCAGGTCTTAACAGCACAATGTCACATATGAGGCAAATATGACTCATTTCGCCAAGGTGACAAACATGTATGAGAAATTTCTTACAAAAAATTCACAGGAAATGTTTAACACTAAGTTAAAAACGTCCACTTACTTCAACCATTACACTGATCACCTTGTACTCTAAGTAACTCTCTCTGAAAGAAAAAACACTGTATTGATCAGCAACAACATGTGGAAAATTTATGTATGGAGAAAGAAAACTGTTAACAACGGTGAACGACGAGCAAACCATTATAAAAGTCGAAGAAACCACAAACAAACGACACATGCATGCTACTGAGGACGCAGGCTCTCCAAACTGTGGTTGCTTATGAGCTTTGCTTATGAGACTTTCTCGTCCACTTTCTTGCAAGAAGAACAGTTTCGTCTGATTCAGTTCCCAGGATCGACTTTCTATTAGCCTCGGCATTGGAATATGAATATGTTGTTTTGTTTCGTCTGAGCGAAACTACACCGAAAAGGCGCTAAAGAGTATAAGAAAACAGCAAAGGACAGAAGACTAGCGGAAGTTCACTGAAGGCCGGCCGAGTTTCCGTCAGCAACAAATGACTCTTTTTTAAATTATATTTATATCTAATTCATCAGGGCGTGTGCAGAGCAGTGGTCTGCAATACATATGGGATTCATCCACGCGCCACAGACTCATCAAGCCTTCCATCCTTCCAGGGTCGCTAAATTGGTACCAGATTTGTCTGGGAGAATAACATCACAGTTTGATACCTCGGTAGATCATTGCGAGTCATTTTGTAAAGGCCAGGTGTGCATTAAATCACCTCCAAGGCTGATTAATGAAGGTGAATGCATGGCGCATCTCTTAGTGATTGATCAACGCCGACAGGTCTTTCCTTTTTATCCTTCTATCTATTTTACCATAACATGTTACCATACAACCCAACGCATGTAAGCCCTGATTTGATGCCATTCTGCGCCCACCAAGCCTGTCTTTCCTCCATAGTTGGAAAATTAGAACCAGACATTTCTGGAACAAGCTCGTTCCCTTTAGTCCACATGAGAATGCCATAGCACGACTATATCGGAGTTCCTAGGAGAACAGACTCAACCAGTAATCAACGACATTCGCGACGAAAAAAAAAGTATCCTCAATCCGAACCCAAAAGAAACAAGGCTCGATGTTTCAGAATAGTGGGTGGATGAGAGGAAACGATTCGAATGCAAGAATCAGTGCTTTCCGTACAGTGGAAAACATGTGATGTTAGGCTATGTAATTACAATACATATATAACCAGATATCATATAAACACAGCGTCTACATCGATTCTACGACACAGCTGGAAACGTTTTCTTGTCTAACGCAAATATTCTTGTTATTGGACGTGTTTCCCTTGAGAACTGATGACATAGAAAACGATGTTTCGTTCAAAAAAGGAACTGGTACTAGCATAAACCGGTGAACTATTGAAATAAAATCATGGAAGAAAACAGGGAAAGTATGTCACATCATACCCTGCAGTGAAAAAGCTATAATAGGCAGTAAATAAAAACAACGAAGTTTTGTGATGTCGAGGACGTTTTGTAGTAAAGTAAAGTAAAGTAAAGTTAGTATTCAAGAAAGAAACTGATCCGTCAAATCGCAAGGCATTAATCTACCCGGGTTCGGAAAACAAGTACCAAGCTTATCAGGAAAAAGCACTCTCAGCTACATAAAATTCGGCGATTAACCGTAGTGAGGAAATGGGAATGCTCTATTAGAGGTATCATAGGATTCCAGGAAGACTCATTTCGACAAGCATTCAGCGATATTCATGAAGATTGCAAAATCTCCAGCTAGTCGCACTCGTGATCGAAAACACCCCACGAGAGTGAAGAAAATATGACAATTCTAATGAAAGAAATGTTGGATTACAAGCAGCATATAATGAGCTTTCACACAATTAAATAAAATAAATAAAACAGCCACAATGACACTGAGATATTTGCAAAATCCCGGACCGCAGGTGCACGCGGTAGGGAACGAATGCCCTTATTACCCTTTCCGAGAACTAACGAGTTCACCACCACACCATGCGGGTCCTTTAAAGATCAAATAGAAAGTGAACATTCTGACTTCAACTCCACCTCAGCTTAACTGGGTTCAATGCCAATGGTAAGCCCCCCAGATCAATCCCGTTGGTGGGTGACTGCTGATGGTACTGACCAATAGAACTAGCTAAGAGACAAGCGAAACGAAGGACCCGCGTGGTGTGGTGGTGAATGCGTTACTTCCCGGAAAGGACAATAGCGCGTTCGCTCGCCACCGCAAACACCTGCAGTACGGAGTTTTGCAAATGTCTCAGTATTTTCATTGTTGTATTTCGCATAATGTCCTATAGCGAAAAATTGTAGTAGGCAGCAAATAAAAAATAAACAAAATAAATAATAATCTGTAACACAGAGAAGAGACTTGTATCATCATTACACTAATCAATACTAAACAACATTGGAACACAAGAATACAATCAGTACCGTCGATGTGCACTTCTGATTATCTATAAATAGTAGTTGGACGCTTTCTACGCTGAAAAGTCACATGCGGGAGGCGAGGATAGCACAGTGGGTAATGATGCCGTCGATCAGGAAACAAAAGGAGCTAGTTTGATCACAGCCCTAACACATTTCTCCATTCAACTCGGGAAGTCAGCTGTCTCCAAGACTTCAAGGAGAATCGATTCGACCAGCATTTTACGACATTTATAAGGAAGGCAAACTCCTCAAGCAGAAGCCGAAGCAACAACACGCGAAACGTTTGGAAAGCAGTGTGGACGATGAATGCCAGGAAAACGAATTGAATGCAGGAACTGCTGGGATCCGCATAGTAGATGGGATGACAGGGAATGTAAGAAATTAAAAAAAGCCATACTATCGTAGTAGATATTTTAGGGCGATACGTAATGAATTCGTCTACCTGCTCGCCATTGTGATCCATGTTGTGTGGTAAATGCTTAATCCGTCTTCGTTTTCGAGAAAACCTCAAGTATACCTATGAATGCAACAAATTTACTTTTGTACAAAACCTTCTTTTCGGGCTATCTCTTGCTCACATGAAAAGTCATCGATGCTATTTCACCGTCACCTAACATACTGAGCGATCTATCTCTCGACGTCCTACTTCATTTGCAACATGGAAGACGACACAGATTTGAAAGAAATGAATTCACTTGTCACGTCATTTTTCATAATGAAAGCCATCGAGATGGTGTTTGAAGTCATAACAAAAATTGCTTGTCGAGTTTTAATATGTGCTAAGATATCCATGGAGCATTCACCGCTGCAATCTAAATAACTCGACTTGATTCTATCAGATGTACAATCTATATGTACCGTAGCTATACAACCGAAGTTGTGAAAGAAACATCAATTTCAAACCGATACTTTGCCAGCCGTACTGTATGTTTCGTTTTCTATTAATTCATGTTTTGAATCCGCATTGTTGCAGAACTTGCTGTCGTCATGGAAGAATTCGACTTGTAAACTAGCAAACTACCCTCTGACTCATGAAGGATTATTGCCTCTGGGGAAGGCTTAGGAACGCTGTGGCACGACGGATTTCTTGTGAAAATGACTCTCAACCAGCATTAAGTATCTCAATAAGGAGTTCCAAGTCACAAGTGAACTTCTCTGGATGACAGCAGGATGACACTGAAACGAATGGAAGAGGTGCGGGTACTCCTATGACATAATAGAATCAGTCATATAATCATTTCAGCAAGTTTTTGAAACATTCTAAATGAAGAGCACCTGATGACAGTATGCTCGTACAAATAACATCTTGGTTACATTAAGGACACCCAATGTAACACAAAGGCTTAGTAGAAGACAGGTGGCACCGCAGGCGTACTCCGAGGCTTTCACTAAAAGTGACCAGCCGACTGACTGACGTGACGATTCTTCGTACTCGGATCGTAGATGGAGCAACGATTACATAATTTATTTCGAGAGTAGATGACGACAATCAACGAATAACAGCGACAGAAAAAATAGGAAAAAGCTGCACTTCAAATTGGTCATCAAATCGTAAAAAAAAAACGTTGTGTGGATTAAATCATCTTCATAAACGATGGCCTTAAGAGCCTCAATGGGCGACAGAAAAAATAGGAAAAAGCTGCACTTCAAACTGGTCATCAAATCGTAAAAAAAAACGTTGTGTGGATTAAATCATCTTCATAAACGATGGCCTTAAGAGCCTCAATGAACAGAAGCTTTTTAGTGAGCTGTAAGTTTTGAGGAAAACAGACCATAAATAACCTTCAAATTCCATTATCAAAGATAAAACAGCAAGTCTTGTTCAATTCCCAACTAATCAATAACCATGAAAATCATTTCAGCCAGCTATTACTACAGCAACTGTAAAGTGCTTCACATCATTGTTAAACTTTACTAAGCGATACCCCCATGCCAAGAAGAAAGTAAAAACCAACACTAGAGTGCAAGAAATGAGAAGGAACATACGACACAAACATTTGATGTTTTTCTTATCGGCAAAAAAAAACAAAACGATGAACGGAATAAAAAATGGTTACTCATTTTCCAGTGGAGGAGATCTACTTGTCACCATTCAGAATGAGGCAAGATCGGATAATAAGAAAGAAATTCATTTCAGAACATTCTAGTGATCTACATTTATTGATCGGTAGATCGATTAAGCAATCGTCAATTATCGATCGGAGATCATTCAATGTAGGATTATAGGGCAGTTCGGAATAAACGAGACATTTCAAATATAATGTGGAGCAATTAGAAACGGATTGATGGGAAAAGCAAAACGAGCCATTCTTTCCATTCATTCCGACAAAAAAAATATTTAGGTCAGAAAGAAAATTGAGTGTGAAAACAGTGAAAACGAAATGAGTACTCAACAAATAGTTGAGTAGTTTGATCTTGGACGATCAATAAGTGTTTTTCTAAGAGGGATTTTCAACAAAGTAATGATGGATGCGACCAGGTAAACGATCACACGTAAAGCAGAGCGTCAGTGGTGCAGTGTGTAATACTCGAGCCCTTGGAAGCGGTAGTCGTGGTTCGATCTTGCCCGGGGTCTAAGATTTGCGAATATCTCAACATCATTGTGGTTGTATTTCACATCATACCCTGCCGTGAAAAACTATACCAAGCAACAAATGAAAGGTCAAACTATGGAACAGTTGATCGAATATGAATATCGAAATCATGTCTTATTTTAAGAAATGGTCATAATAAACCGTTTCGAGCTCCAGTTTGTCCAGCAACAGCTTTACGATGTACAAGAGTGGTTCGAAGAAATTAAATAGCGAGCAAAATAAATGAATCAATTATCGTCACCTGAGGTTCCACTTCAACAAGGACTTTTATTATTGACAACCTCAGAAGTAAACTAATCGATTACGATGAGAAAGGGTAGAAATCTAAAGCTTTCGGTATTGAGCAATCCTCTAGGAATGCGTCATATATTCCATGTCACTCGTAGTATCGTTGAGGTGATTGAAAGCATACTTGGCCCAAATAATAACTTGAGAAGAACAACCGATGTATAAATCAAGTGTTTTCTATCATTGCAGACAGATGTGGGGCCAATTTCCACATCCCGAAAGCACGGGGACGGAGAGAGAGAGAATTTAGTTAAGCAGGAGAGTGGGATTGAACCGATGACCACATATGCGTTGCAGGGCACCACTAACTACTGCGTTGCACGCGTTCCAAATCTATTTACTGAGCGAATTTGTTTAGATGCAAGTCGCAAGTGCAAGTTTCGCAAAGTGAAAAGGAATGCAAAGAATATGGCAAGAAGTCATTATATTTCCTTGCATTCATGAATAGCATGTGCATAAACTACGCAACCGCCCATCACGTAAGACATTCATTCGTTATGAGCACGATACCATACGAGAATCTAACAAACAAATACGAAACGTTCTACATGTGTTCAATATTCTGTATTCGACTCGATGCGATCAGGAAGACCCACATCGGAAGAAGAAACAACTGTGGGTAATCCATTCGGACTAACTGAGTCCCGAAGAAGGCTAAGATGCCGGAACGTTAGCCGAATGGAGCTCTTTTTCCCAACTTGGTGTTAGTTTCATCACTGAAGAAACACAATATCTAAAAATTGCCATTTTCGTGACAAACAGACATGACATTGTTATTACTGTACTTTACTTTAGAGTCTTTAGAGAAAAGCTATGCTGACTGCAAGCTAACCAGCTAATACTTCTATAATCGCAATAGCAAAATCAGGAAACCAGGATTTCAACAGCATTGAAAACAAAAAAGCTTCTCTACACACTCACCGCCTTGCATGAGTCTTTTACTGAATGTTTCACGTGGATACCAAAAGGGTTCACAAGGATGAATAATCGGCCTTTTTCCATTAAATATCAGATTGAGATAACATGTGGTATAATGCGTGATCACGAAACATTCCTTAGGTTTCTTATTTTTCTGTTGAGGTTATGGAGGTTTGGATGACCAGACTGCAGTCACCTTCACCTTTCCAGGCTCTAAAGAAGGCGAAATGTGCCGAAAGGACAGCTGTTGTGAATAAAGAGTGTGGTAAGAACATCATGTGTGTTAATAACGAAAACAGCGAATTACCGGTAAATGCCGATGTTAACAGAAAGTCGGTCTTGAGAAATATAATTTCTGAAGTCCTACTTGTCACATCTTCCCAACGGTTTACCGCATCGTGGCTGGGAGGTGTTCCTGGGTGTCGGACTGTACTGGGTGTACAGCGGGAGACTCGTCCCCTCGACAAGGTCTCCTAAACAAAGACGGAGTCCGGCGTTTTCATCAGGAAGCCTAGCTAACAGTAAACCAATAAGAGAATCTACCACCGTCCTAGTATCGCAAACAAAGACGGAGTCCGGCGTTCTCATCAGGAAGCCTAGCTAACAGTAAACCAATAAGAGAATCTACCACCGTCCTAGTATCGAAATCGCATGGTGGTAAATCACCCTCTAATCCACAAGGGCCGCGACTGCCTCTGGTGGTGAAGACATGCGGCAGACTTTGGTTAGGTTGACCTCGGGATTCCAGGGAATCACAATGGCTTGACCAGCAAATCTCCAAGAAATAGTGATTATGCGTGCTCTGTACACAACTAGTGGGGACGGGCCGTTCAAGTATCAAGTAAATAAGTACTTGTCACATAATATCGAAAGTTTTGTTGGTATTTCGCCTACAACATCCGTCTCAAATAGATCCATTGGAACAACCAGCACCTATTCAGAGAGGGATCACTCACTCCAACAACTGTTGTTGTACACGACATGATAATTAAGAGACTTTCTGTGGCATACATCTTCCACACCATGAAAAGCTCAACATTGTAAAATACTACTTAAAAAGGCTTGCGAATGATGGGTTGAATCTCACTGATTCGATTAGCTATTAGTGAAAGGAACGCACCATAATATTGTAAAAGTTCTGAAAAATCCTAGGCTTTAAAACCGATGCCGTGAAAAACGAAAAAACTTGAGCCTAAATTGAATCCTTTTACTATCAAACAACGACTTTCTTTCCGTCTCAAATCTATATGTGTCTGATAAAGTTCTGGTCCGAGAAATCAAATAAATCATCATGATCATCACAATTTTAAGCTAGAAAGTATGAAAGCTCTCGGCGATTATCAGTCCCTGAGGGTTGCGCTACGCATTCGACCTCATCAAGCATCGTTTGCGGGTGATTAAATCCATATCTGGCCTATAAAGCGATTCACGATGGCCTATCGACGTATTGAGCCTGTGCTGCTATCCTCCCAGACAAGTCTGGTACCAATATGCCGACCTCGGACGGATGAAGGGTTTGGTAGGATTGGGGCTGAACGTCGATCCTATGTGTATTGCAGGGCGCCTCTAACCACTGTAGCACACGCGTTTCATAATTTTAGATTGTTTAATCAAATTTTAAAAAATTCTTATGTTAAGAAAATGAAGTGCGCAGAAAAACTTGAGCCATTACTCTAGATGGAGGAGAAAAGAAGAAGCTAACTGGGTAAATTTGGCTTACTTCTCTAAAGTTCCATGATATTTGAATTTCGGAAAGATAACAGTGTGAAGAACGGAAAAGGTTGGTTAATTCAATAGAAAAATCGACTACTAGCATAGTGCTACTAGTATTAGCATTTGATATTTAGACGTCTAACAAATTTTTTTCTATGAATTAATTCAGTTTTTCCCAAGACATCGTCTTAAGAACTTACGACTAATGGGAAAAAAAAGTTAGGTCACCTCAACTAAAGTGCACACAGACAATTGTTTAATAGCCGTTGAAGGACAAAAAGTAATGTCTGAGAGTCGAAAGAAAATAGCAGAGTCAAATCCTCCAATCGAATCGACGGATCGAAAAAAAAACCCTTTTAAAAAGCCGGAAAGACGAAAGCTGGTTTTGTTCTATTATAAAAAGTTCGGATGCAGACTACTGGCGAATAAAAGAAAGACGAAGTTCCTGGGGATTACGGAAACGATAATCCGATTGGCCGGTCCGTTCAAATGGGTCATCGTGGAATAGTCGGGCATGCTATCGACCAGCAAAGATTGGTTTGTAACTAACTTGTCTACTATTCATGATAGTATTCGGTGTTGACTAATCTCTACAGGATACGCATCCGACTCAACTCGTGGAATCGTAGAGATAACTGAATGCATATTTAGCCCTTAGACCATGTTGGGGCCCACCAATGAATGAAGTCATTGTTTTATCTTCCCAGACAAGTCTGATACAAATTTATCTACACCAGATGAATGGAGAAATCAGTTTTTTTTAAACAAAAGGATCGTAGCGTGGACGACAAGTATATTAGAAGGGTCCACTACCGCTTTGTTATATGTGCTAACGAATCATGATATAGATGATCAATTCCGAGGATACGGCTCTTTCTTGGACCACAGGGGTGATATTTTTGCGTCCTAAGCAGTTTCTAGGGCGCGTGTGGCGCAGTGGTTGGAAGCGCCACTGCGACAACACGTGAAATCGATCCCCTTGCTCACGGCACACCAAGCCATCTCTCCGAGGTCGGCAAATTGGTACCAGAGTTGTCTGGGATGATAGCAGCACTGGCTCGATACATCGGCCGGCCACCGCGAGTCCTTGTAAAGGCCAGGTATGCATTCAATCACCTTCAACGATACTTAATGAAGTAGAATGTATGGCGCATCCCTCGAGGATTGATCAACGCTGAAAGCTTTATCCTTTAGCCTTTAAGCAGTTTCTAAATTGTTCATCTGAAAAGAGAACATAAGTGAAGAGTAATTCGGCAAAGAAATATTCCTGGATAAATTCTCAAACGTTTTATGGCTGTTTTGAGATCAAAAACATGGAAATTATCCAGAAAAGCCTGAAACGATTACCACAATATGCTAGTCATGGTGAAAAGAACACTGTACGCGTCAGAGGAAGCTTGTCGACGATTGCGATCAATGTCCAATAAACTAAAAAAACGGTTAACTGCCGGTCACAGCATGTGTTCATGGATGATATCCTAGTTGGACCTTCGAACAGCCCGAAATACTTTTCATCTCTGGTCAAAACGTATTCATATTTGAAACGGAAATTTCGTAAACGCTCAAAAGTATTTAGGAGAAGACGATTGAGCACCAAAATTCAAGAAATGTGCCTAGGTCATGCACGAAAATACGGCTAGAGAATCAGTGGAGCGAGCGTAGGTTCGATACTTCGTTGTTCCCGTGAGGCGCCAATGCAACCATCAATCAATGTGCTGTATAGAATTTCGAGTAAACAACTTCATAAACTTAGTCTGCTCTCCTAGTAATGTGGATCTCGATCTGCCTCGTTGTGCCTTCCTACTGCTCCCTTGTGTCGAAATGAGATATAGAGCGCGAGTCTTGTTCAACCAGAGTCTACTAAGCTAAGAAGTTTAGAATTTCGACATGGAAGCTCTGCTAAGGGCAGCTGAAAGAATCACAGCCACTGAAACCGTGAACTGGTCACTGGTTATCAAGTGGTGACAACATGGGAACACTGCGGAGTGGTTTTCGAGGATCTTCCTGGACCAGCACATTACTAGTGAACTGAAGATTATGACGATTTGTGAAGATGGGTCTATCAAGTAAACACTGTGAATTTCTGATATTTATAAACACTGCCTCTTTAGGCATAAAGATCTTCCAGCACGACCATCGAAAGAAAACGCTTTCGAGTCATGTCCAATAATTAAGGTAGCTCGGATTTCTAAGACAGCAATTCATTAGAATCGGATTTAACTTGTTACGCTATCCTACAACGGTTGATCGAACATTCACAGGATTTGTCAGCATCACAGCACTCAATGGTGACCTGGAAGAATTTCAGTCGCTTGAAAACAAATTTTCCTGTAAGATGTGCGAGTCCGCCACCATGTCTATTTTGGTATTCCAGGGTAAATCATGCACGCGTAGCATCCAACATATCAATGACGAGAGAAGATAGCACATTGGCATGTCACCCCAACGCATGCACGAACCCTAAAACCACTATGACACGACGGTTACATAACAACAAAACAAATGGAAGAAGTGTTAACAGTACTAGTACTACATGTGAATAGGGGTTATTTTAAGCATCTATATGTTCATCAGCACATGAAAGCACTGAGATTCTGGACTTTGAAACAACATCCAGATGGAAGTTGTTACTTAAAAATAACAGGATCGCGGTTTACTGACGGTTGCATCGATTCCGACTCATTATCGTTCTGTTCTTTCTTTTGCGGCACAAATTTCTTCTGCGACGTTTTATTGTATTAAATCAACGGCTTGACTATTTCAGATGTCTAATCAGGCGTCGACCAAGAACAGCTATTCTTCACATGCCGAAATAATAGATTGTCTGCTTGTTCATGGAAGTTTCGCAGCGATTGTTCGCGATTTCCACACACAGAATAGAATGAAAAGCTATCGATGAGGGTCGTCTTCATAATATTTGCCCTGACAGAGGTATACTCCTCTATGGCAAACGATTAGGACTCGTTTCAAATGTGTTTACAATGTGGTTCACCTTCTCGCCGCTGGGAGGGGATAAGTGCCGAACCGCGATTTACAGGAAGTGCTTAATCATTCATCCATGACAGCACCATTCAAATTGATCAAGAGGCCGACATCTTCTCACGAAAGCTTGGCTAAGGATAACCATATGCCACACTGATGCCAATTCATGCTAGGGCTTCTCTCTGCTAAGGAAGGAATTCGTTTACGAGATAGCGTGTTTCTCTTCCACAAGGTGAGTAACTTCCTGCGGTTATAACCTCGGAACATTACACCACTACTTCAAGACCCTCGAAAAAAATCACAAGAATCACTTCAATGGAAATTGTGTCCGTGATGGTATGACTTGTGAACATGGGTGACCTAAAGAACCAAAATACTGTAACTGAACTTTCACATGCTTGTCTCTTAAACCATCTCGATACCGCATTTTATGTTAACTACGGTATACAACCAAAAAGATTTATTTCCTCGTCTCTTCTGGATACGCCACAAGATATGTAAAACACTAGATAATAATAGCACCACAATATGGAAAATCAATAAAGTATTTCTTAAAAGAACTTTGAAAAGTTTAAGTAATAATTTGCCATCAGTAACAAACAGTCACTATCACAAGCCTATTAAACCAATGCGATAGTGTTTAATGGCTCTTGGTCAAACTCGTAACACCACATTTCCTCTTTATCGGTGATAGAAAATTTCTCTTGAAATCGCTCTCAAATCGCATGATTGGAATCATTATCCGGTCTCTGTTCTGTTACTGCTCAAAAATTTCAAGCACTGAAAACCGATCCTCATTCTATATGAACTCAGTGGGGTTATTCCCGTGACTCATTAAATAAGTAGACGTAACAGAAAACAGCTCCTAAGAGTACGGATTCCACCGATAAGTTGATCATTGTGGAATAAATGGAGTAACTGATGATGTTAACAACTTCGTATCAGCTCATTAAGGCCACAGTAAATCACTGTTCAAGGATTTTCTTAACATCCCTAAACGCTGGCTTTAATAAGGTTTTAGGGTCTTGGGTGCTACCAAACATCAAGGCTGATGTGTCGGCAGTGTGAACTCGTCAGAAGTAACCAGAGTGTGAAAAAAGTGGTCAGTCCTATACACTTAATATCAACACGTAACAACGAAATCACAAAGGTCACAAAATCTACGATTTTTCTTAGAATCGCGATTGGCATAACTTCAACGCTGAAATAGGTTTTCAAAGTGAAAAATTGCCAGCTCAAAAGGTAGGCTTATATCCCAAAACAATGTTTGAAACGTAAATTAGACCGCTTCCAAGCTACCCTTCACATTAAACGAAACAAGTAAAGCTATTAACAGATGCACAAAAAGAAGTCCTCTTGAAAACTCTGTGGCAGTTATTGACCTCCAACTTAACACCCAACGTCGCCAATTAGTGCGTAGCCCATTTGTACAGCTATGAAAATTGTGCAATCTGCCCTGACGGCAGAGATGGGAACTGTATGAGTTCAGGTACAATACACTTAATCTCATGTAAGGCATACAGTGAAGAATGCATTGAAAAAACGGGTAAGTAGACCACCTTGTGTGCGCATCAAAAACATCTAGACAGAAGCTTAAAATTCAAGAAGATTTCCCTCTAGGTACAATTGTGATGGAAAGGCAAAACAGCGTTGCTATTGAAGTGAATACCACTACTCTAGCACAGGAACCAAAAACACCAATGTACAAGATCCTCCAAGCATTTTGGATAAATTTCAAAAGTCCAAGATGAACTGAAAATAAGAATGCCTCTCACTACCACACGTGACCCGACGACTTTTCTCAGACGGACTTCTAGATCTGGGTGGATTTCACTCGTCATCCTATATCAGCAACTTACGGGTGATCTCACACATTAGAAAACGGTGAGTAGTTTTTAAACAAAGTGGTGTCCGTAAATTCTCAACAACACTACGGATAACTCACTGAATTATGTGGATAGCACTTTACTAAATCGTCTTTCACTTAACGTCGATGTGTACAAACAGTACCAATGGCTTTGAAAACGAAATTAAGCATAACAATTCAAAGACGTATATGGATAGCCTTGCATTAAACACGTTCAGACCCTTAGGAAGGCGAGCTCACCGAATCTCAGCCATCGAACCACAAGGACAACAACAAATGATACCAATCTTGCATTAGCGCAGCAAGGGCAGTTATTTATGCCAATATTTATAGAAAGTCGGTCTTTTGAGAAATAGATAATTGCAAGAGTGTGGTTCCGCAAGGTTTCACAGGCAAGAAGAGAATTCAACAAGACAACACAGGTCGGGAATAATTATGTGGGCTAAATGAAAGAAATATAATAAGTGAGCACGATAACTGTGAGCCATCTTGTTCAGTATACTTATGGTGAAGGCTGTACTACATCACCGCTGACGCTCGACAGCTGTCTCGTCGACGAGCCCCAGAGTTCCTTGTGATTCATATCAAGATCACATGTCGTGCAGGAATCCATAGCATTGCGTTGAGCAGTGGACGTTGTAATTCCCCACCGTTACCCTCCGACACTAAGACTCCAGTACGAATGTGATTCCTGCTATATTCTGTAGAATAGTGACGTTGAAGCTCACTTATACACAAGATCGTGATATCGGGCATACGGTCCCACAAAGCGGACCTCACCTCTCCCATTTATTAAGGATATAATCCCATTAAAAATAAAGAAAATGGCATTAATAAGGAAAGTACTGGAGGTATAGCCCACATTAGGTGTGTGGGCATTAGCGTAATTACAGAAAAACGATGATAACCGAACTAAAAAAAGAATAGAATAAAATATCCTCATGATACTACTTGGACACCCACACGATAGGTGCTCGTGTAGCGCGAGTCCAAGGCTCACCAATATTTCCTTCCCTGCGGGGTCCGCAATTTGCTACCAGACTTGTCTGGGAGGATAGCAGCACTGGTTCGATACATCGGTGGGCCACCGCGAGTCATTGTAAAGGCCGCATATGCATCCAATTACCTCCAACGATGCTTAGTGAAGGTGAATGCATGGCGCATCCCTCAAGGATTGATCAACCCTGAGAACTTTATCCTTTTTTATCTTTTATCCTCATGATGCTCGTATACGATTCGGAATTTTCAGTTGTGAATGAACTCCGATGCATGCATGTTTGCGATATAATCCACTGCACTATGTTCTCAGTAGAATCTACTAATATGTAGGTTTCCTTGATGGCAAGACAACGCAGGTCGGGAATAATTATGTGGGCTAAATGAAAGAAATATAATAAGTGAGCACGATAACTGTGAGCCATCTTGTTCAGTATACTTATGGTGAAGGCTGTACTACATCACCGCTGACGCTCGACAGCTGTCTCGTCGACGAGCCCCAGAGTTCCTTGTGATTCATATCAAGATCACATGTCGTGCAGGAATCCATAGCATTGCGTTGAGCAGTGGACGTTGTAATTCCCCACCGTTACCCTCCGACACTAAGACTCCAGTACGAATGTGATTCCTGCTATATTCTGTAGAATAGTGACGTTGAAGCTCACTTATACACAAGATCGTGATATCGGGCATACGGTCCCACAAAGCGGACCTCACCTCTCCCATTTATTAAGGATATAATCCCATTAAAAATAAAGAAAATGGCATTAATAAGGAAAGTACTGGAGGTATAGCCCACATTAGGTGTGTGGGCATTAGCGTAATTACAGAAAAACGATGATAACCGAACTAAAAAAAGAATAGAATAAAATATCCTCATGATACTACTTGGACACCCACACGATAGGTGCTCGTGTAGCGCGAGTCCAAGGCTCACCAATATTTCCTTCCCTGCGGGGTCCGCAATTTGCTACCAGACTTGTCTGGGAGGATAGCAGCACTGGTTCGATACATCGGTGGGCCACCGCGAGTCATTGTAAAGGCCGCATATGCATCCAATTACCTCCAACGATGCTTAGTGAAGGTGAATGCATGGCGCATCCCTCAAGGATTGATCAACCCTGAGAACTTTATCCTTTTTTATCTTTTATCCTCATGATGCTCGTATACGATTCGGAATTTTCAGTTGTGAATGAACTCCGATGCATGCATGTTTGCGATATAATCCACTGCACTATGTTCTCAGTAGAATCTACTAATATGTAGGTTTCCTTGATGGGAAAACATTTCCAACATCAGAGGATCGATGCTTCTTACTTGTTGATATCAGTTTGAAATTCGAGAAGTAGTAAGAAGGACAATATGCTTTAACATATGTAGAAGAGAGTCGTTCTTTAAATCAACCATATCCATGTGCGTGCGTTCGAAAACGATTACATAATCAAAACTGTGAATATGATAAACAAAAAAACACCATAGGAAAAGAAGTGTTATGACGCGAAGATTTCGATGAGGAAAGATATGTTACTTAAAAAATTCGCTTTTTTTTTCATACGGATAGCACTACGCAACGCTAATGCAGCTATAAGAAGCTTTGAGTGGTCAACGATTCCAACATATCTTCAAAGCTTCCCACTTCATTGTGAAAATCAGAAAAAGTCGAAGCACCACTTTTTCAGAGCAAATGATGATAAGTGAGAAACTAGCGCTCTGAACTGTCAAAACAACAAAATTCGTTAGTTCTGTGCTAAAGGCGATAAGGTTTGTCATTTCGAGTTCAAAAATAAAAAATACACCGTAGGTGGTGGGTTTCTTTTCAAAACTACCATGACTTTCTGCACTAACGCAACAAAAATTCATTATGTAGGCTTCTTCACTTCAGGAAAGAAAACAACAAAGTTTTACG
>MQTX01000129.1:636858-655691 GCA_009735665.1 Angiostrongylus cantonensis
CATTGAGATGTAGGATTGTGCAGCTATACAATACATATTCTGCGGAAACAAACCACAGATGCTTGAAAACAATCTCATGAACGAAATCAATCCAATGTTGGTCACATGGTAATAAACAATATTTACCTTTCCTTCCATGACGATCAGAACATAGACAACATTATGAAGATTAAAAAAACTTAATTCCAACAACTATGGGTAAATCCAACAAAGTTAATCAGGCTAGGCTAATGCGGCAAGCTCTATAAATTTCTCAAAGTTCTCAACATACGGTGCCAACGACGTGTGTTTGTAACCTGAAGTAGATATTTTCATAACTATATTCATATAAATCAGATAAAGACTAAACATTGACATACACAGTGTTAGAAATGGAAGACTTTTAGGTTGCAAAGCATACGAACTAACCTAGTAGTTTCCGATTTTCTTTTACATGTTCTTCTACCAAGACTTTCGATAATTCGTTGATCAGGGTGCTAAACCAAGAACACGGTTCAGTAAGGAAAACAAAACATTCCTCGAATCACTGACAATTTTTAAGCAGAGATTGAATAATTTTTAGAATGAAGGTAGATGGTGCTACTTAGGTCTTAAGTAGTGATGATTTCGTAAAAGGCGAGAAGTATCAGATTCATCAATATGCTGGAAAGAACCTAGCCCTGCATCACAAGGAAGATGCATGGCAAGAATACCTGAACAAAACGCTTTCATAACAGAACAGACGTATAAAGAATAAATCAATAGTGGAACGCCTGAGTGACTGTCAAAAGATACCAGATCTAGAAGAGAACCTCACGCGGACCTCGAATCCGTGATTATCCTTGCCGGAGACACGCGTTACTCATTATACTAACCGAGGTTTTTGTGTTGCCTTATTTTCAACCATATTTTTACGCTATCGGTAGTATGACCAATCACCCGTAAAACAGGCGTACAGCGAAAACATAGCTAGCAGAATAGCAAAGCAAGGGCCTCGGTTGGTATGCTGGATACCACGTCAGTCCTTCGTAGAGATAATCGCCGATTCGAAGCCTATTGGATGTTCCGAGTTTTGCTGATATCTCAGCATCCCTAAGGATGCATTTCACAACATAGCTCTATGACAAAAAACAAAAAAAAAAGAATGAGCAGAAAACAAAGGTTAAAACATTGTGAGTCCGTAACTCTTTCAAATGACTTGAGGTAAAAGGAAAACATGGGTGAAGCAAAAATAAATGTGAGATTCATTCATTCACTTTTTGTTTCACTGAATTCTTATTAGTGCATGAAAAGACGGCGAGTGGCGTATTTTCAGAATCAAACAGTCAACTATGTCATTGAAACCAACGACTCTCGGCACAAACATCGAAAAACAAGTTGTGCTCGCGGAGGTTCAAAATGCGGGAATATGATGGGGCTACGAGCAGATCCAAGAACAATACTCGTCAATAGCCCAAAAGGACCTCATGATGCATCTCTGTACGTGACTCTACAACCTCAGCAAATGTCAAAAATCCATGGAAGATTTTACAATGAAGAATTTTGATTCACATAACACATCCTTTAAACAGAGAAGGAAGATTTCAACCTTTTATATTATCATACAAAAAACTCAAAGAAGGAAAAATAAATCAATTAATCAATGGAATTGAAAGTCTGAATTATAAACTCACTCGACACGTGGACACGTTGATACGTCAAACTGACTAATTTTGCCCACATCAAGAGGGACGGCAACATTCCCTGTTTTCGGATGTATACAAAACGGCGACTTAAGCAGATGATTTAGCCCTAGAACAGTTTTTAAAATTTCCAGTATATTCGTTCTTTTGATTACTAAGCTGCTTCTATTTTGACACAAATTTAAATTTTAAATATAACCTGTGGATACATTGACATCCAAACGAGGGTATGTATGCCATAAGACGAACCAACGAAGAAAATTTTTACCAAGATCGCTTGCTATCTAAACAATATTTAAGGTAAACTTGGGAAACTACTGCGTAGAACAAAGTGCAATTCAATCTAAAAGGTTACAACGACTCTACGACATTAATCTAAAAAACTCCGTCTGTCTACAACTGAGGAATATTTATTCATGTTAATTCGTCCTCTTTAACCCTAAATATGCTGGAAAACTGCTCCTATGTGTCAGCCTGCGATCTACAGCGAGGGATTCATCCCCTGGCATGAGGGTCTCCCAAGATGATAAGTCCGGCGTCTCCATAAGGAAGTCCAGCAAAGAGTAAATCAATACCATGATCCACCACCGTCCTGGTACCATATTAATCGCATGGTGGTAAACCTCCCTCTAATCCACAAGGGTTGCGATTGCCTGTAGTGGTGACGATCTGAGGCAGACTTTGGCCAGGCTGACCTCGGGACTCCAAGGAACCACAATGGTTAAACTAACAAAACTCAGAAAAAGTGCAAATTATGCTGGGGCCCGTACGCTTAGTGAAGACGGACATCTAACTATCCAAGTAAGTATTAAGATAAATTCCCTTCAAAGACTCGATTCAATTAACAAAACGCCCACCATTGGAATAATTTGGTTCGTACGTCTCATTTCCAATCGATATTGTTCATCAAACCGACGCTTCAAAAGTTGCCATCGTTTATCAGCACTGTCAACTCTAGGAAATGAAATACGCATAAAAGTGGTAAGTGACAGTGAGCAACTTTTGCTGATGTAATGCAACATTACTAGAGGCGCTACCCACTCTTCGAAATGGGAATGAAGGGTGGACCTTAGTTCAGTATCTTCACAATGTTTCAGGATTGAGAGTGCTGCCTCGAGTTCTAGCCATCCCTGCTCCAAAACCTGATGAGAACATTATGAGGTACTAGTAGAACCAATACTTAGTTCAGATTCTAATTAATGATACAACACTTCGAAACACAAATCATAACAATAACTCATAGAAACAGACCATTTTATCTACTTCTCCAGAGTCCATTGCAACTCGATAAGCCGTCTCAACCATGGGATGGACAGGCAGCATCCTTTTCGCCATGCTCAATCGACTACCATATAGGTCAAGTTTTTCACCCTAAATGACCAAATATAAAAAGGACGTTGATCAATTTCTGAGAGTGCGCTATGCATTCAACTTCTTTAAACTTCCTTGGAGGTGGCTGAATGCATATATGACCTTCACAATGACTCGCGGTGGACTATCGATGTATCGAGCCAGTGATGTTGTCCTACTACAAGAGTCTGGTACTAATCTACCGACTCCGGAAGGGTAGAGGGCTTGTTGGGCAGGGATGCGGGGATGGATTCCATGGGTATTGCAGGGCGCCTCAGACCACTGCGCTATAGGACCAAATATACTTTACTCAGAACAATGTTTCAAATTGCAAATCGATTTTTATATCGATTGGTTTTATTTTCTTTTATATAGAATTAAAAGGACAATTTCGAACACAATGAAAGTAGTCGTGTGGATTTCTCTCAACATAATAATGAATTTTGATTCTTGTTCATTAAAATATCAGATAAAGAAGAAACCAAAATTAGACTGTGCGAACTAAAATGACCCCATCATGAACTCACTACTATCAGAGAAAGATACTCAGCAACTGCAGAACGTCCAGCATTTGTTAACTTTCTTGCTTTTTCATCCCCGACCCAACAATGCACGCCACGTCGACCAGAAAACACCCACATTCGTGCTTTGAATCCAAAATGCTCTAAAGCAGAATATGCGGGTTCTGACGAATTATTGAACTCGGTGCACAAGTAGAATCACCTTCTAGTAGTTTATCAAGTACTTGAACGGCAACAGAAATGAAACGCCAACACTTTTCACATACTTTTGCCTCCCTGAAATCTGAAACTACAAATACTGAAGTAACAACCCTAGTAGAAGACGAAAACCATGCACTAATAAACCAATGGCACCCACGAGCAGCACTTTCGAACACTGCCATAATCAGTTAGATCGATGTCGAAGACAAGTTCCCTCTCAACTGCCTTGAAATCGGAATATTTCTTATTGTCCTTGGGCTGAAAAAATAATAATAAACCTACTTAAAATCAACAAAGTTAAGAGGAAGTAGGGGATGATAAAGAAGCACTCACTTATGAGGACTTCACTGGTGCACAATGTTGTTTGATATCTAGCGGGATTCACAAACCTTATGCGAATAGAACGCTCCAATATCCAGCTTATGAGGACTGATCTTGCACAACTCATTTTCAAATTCTGCCGGATTATCGAAACTACGATAACGAAGGTGCACATCTCCTTCCAAAATGAACGCAAACTCACGTTTCGCAAAGTACTCCTCAGGTTCTGAAACAAAATCTCATACGTCGAATAATTGAAAAGCCACATAGAACTATTGCGCTATACAAGTTAACCTTAAGAATCAGTTGTTTAAAAGCTCTCCGTTTGGGTCACGAAACTTCTTCACATGACAGGGATTGCACTGGTTCGTCGCTAAGCCATTTGGTGCGCTCCTACTTAGAAGAACAGAGGATTAAATGGAGATCCAAAGCGATCATGCTCCCTAAGAAGGAACCGAGGTGATACCGCTGACTTTTACTTTTCTTAGACAAGCAACTGTATCCATGTATAGAATGGTATTTCATATGTACTACACGTTTATTCTGTCAAAGGCCTGCAGCCAAGTCAATGAAGTCGCTTCGAACAAGCACTCAGAATCTACTTTGGGAAGCCCCATCAATTTATGCGATAGTGCTCATTCCCCAAAAATGGTAAATGAAGTGCTCTAAGCTGACGAATGGGGTTTCTAGTGCACCTGATCCAGTCAGTGGATAATTTACAGCATTCCATATGATAGATGCGATATTACGGTATTTTCTTCCTCTATACGACCTTCTTCACATCTTGATACCAGTACTTATTGCATTCGACTCGTTTCCTTACAACCATTATCTATGAAGCTTTTCGATCCTTTTCATATGTGAATTTATCTACTACTTGAGAATTTCCTTTCATCTTCGTCACAAATGTCTTTGAACGCTGGTCGAGTCGATGATCTCTGCAATCTTGCAATAGCCGTGCTTGGACGTTCCCGTGTGGAATGCAGGAACTCAGCTTGTCCCAAACAACTCTGGCAACAATTTCCCGATCCCGGAGGGATGCGAGAGATAATGAATGGATCCTGGTATTGGCTTAATCTTAGCTGGGCTTCCAGATGAAAACGCCGGACTCATTCGCTCGCTGGAAGACCCTGCACGTGGGATGAACACCCTCGCTGTAAATCGCAGCCTCGCAACCACGAACACCTCTCAGCCACGATGAGGCGCAAACCGTTGTGAGAGAGACAGAAAACAGATTAAATAAAGAAAAAATAGATAATAGCAGTAAAATAGGACCTAATTCTTGGCAAAGTTTTCAAGAAGACCTACTTCGATTGTAGCACAACCACTTTACGAATGGCTTAAACGGAAAGATTCGTTTATAGTACTGAGGCAGAAATTGGTCGAGTAGCGACGAGTCGTACAGTGACATAGGCTTTACTGAAATATTACGAAAGCGTTAAATAAGGTCAAATACTGAGAACGTAGAATTCTAAGGAGTCGCAGAAGTGCACAAAACTTCCTAAATTGAAAATGGTCTTATTATGCCCTGTAAAACTTAAACATATGAAAAGACCGAATAAAAATTTCAAGTTAATAATGCTGAGATATTTGCAAAACTCCGGACCGCAGGTGTTTGCGATGGGAAACGAACGTGCTATTGTCCTTTCTGGGGATTAACGCGTTCACCACCACACCATGCCGGTCCTTCGTTTTGCCCGTCTCTCAGCTAGTTCTATCGATCTTTTGCGTTCAGTAATCACCCGTCAACGGGATTGATCTAGGGAGCCGACATCGGCATTGAACCCAGTTAAGCTGAGGCTCTAGTTGAAATCACAATTCCAACTTATTATTTATTGCCTATTCTTTTTTATCTTTTTAGCAAATATCTCAGCATTATTAACGTTATATTCCGCAATATATCCTGCTGTTAAAAAAAACGAATAGGCAGTAAATAATAAGTTGAAAATTTCAAGCTTTGAAGCAACCAAGTCACCAATCAGACCATTTCCTATTCCTAACTCTTCTACGTAACCAGTAATTCGAATACACCAACAAATGAGCAATTCGTACAATTGGAAATGAATAAACAGTAAACAGAGAGTAAATTTATACTTTATCAGCAACATGGAGTATTGCCCTTCGCGCGTAAACGATTTTAAAAATTTGCGGTGGAGCGCACTATTATTAAACACTCTTTTTGAGTGATTCACCCTGAACAAGCCAGAAATGTTCCGGTGGAATACTTTCAGGTGTTTCTTGTGTTCATGAAAACAGATTACCTTCATTTACTTATTGCTTAGAAGCGGGTGATCGATAGGCACTCTTCGCTTCTATGTGTTTCTGGACATGTTGTGCTCTCATCTAACGACGCGAATACGGTTCTCGTGGTAGATGATCTCCTTTGGAGAATAAAAAGGATGAAGGGTAATGCTTTCGGGGTTGATCAAACCCTGAGGGTTGCTCTATGCACTTGACTTCATTAAGCATCGTTTGGAGGTGATTGAATGCCTATCTAGCCTTTACAATGACTCGCGGTTGCCTTCCCTTTGGATCGAACCAGCGCTGCTATCCTTCCAGGCAATTCTACTACCAATTTGCCGACCCTGAAAGGATGGAGGGCTTGGTAGGCCATGGGCGCAGGGATCGATTCCACGTGTGTGCCACGCGCACCCTTTAGAGAATGGTCTGATTAAATTGTGTGATATATTTAGTTATATGATCTTATAAACTGATCTTCTTTAGCTGATGCGAGGTTGGTATAAGTCTTCCTTGTCGTTGTTGTTGGTGTTGTTGGTCGATGGCTGACGTTTCGGCGATTTCGCTTTCCTCAGAGTCTGGACGTATTTTATATTAGAATACTTTCATTCTGTGCTTCCACCTATACCAACTTCGCATCAGCTAAAGAATATCAGTTTATAAGATCATGTAAATAAATATATCAACTATCTATGCAGAGGTTTATAGAAAGTCGGTCTTTTGAGTTACTAAATTGTATGAGATGAGATAACAGCCGCAACGTAAGCTAGAGAAGGCTGGTAGCGCAGTGGTAGTGATATCGTTCACCTAAGTAAGCACGGTAATAGTTCGACCCCGATGCTCTCCCCCAATGTAAGTGGGGACGCCATAGCTCTGTTATCTGCAAGAATGCAAGGAGGTTCGACTCGATGACTCAATCAGCATTCTACAACATGCACAACGGAGAAGGCAATCCTCAGGCAGCGGCTGAAACAACCGGCGAAATGCTCGAACGCCACTGCGCATGAGGGAAACGAGTTGAACGTAGGAATTGCTGGAATCACCACAGTAGATGTGATGAAGGATCGGGTTAATAATAATATTAATTAGGATCACATGATGTAAAAGGTGTGTGCATAGCGCAGTGGTTAGAGGTGCCCTATAACAGACACGAGGTCATTGCTTCTATTCCGCGCTCCATGTTCATTAGGCGTTTCATCTCTGCATGGTCGGCAAATTGATACAAGACTTGTCTGAGACGATCAAAGAATTAACTTGGTTCATTAGTAGACTACCGCAGCCAATTGTATAGGATAGATATGTATTCAACCTTCTCTCTATCTCTCGACGCTTAATGAAGTCGAATGCACGACTCAGTGCTCAGGAAATGATCAACGACCTGCGCTAAATTCCTTCACGTGACTTGACATCACCTGTATCACACTTAAATCCACCCCACTATGGTAAGAAATAAATAGATATTTTTCCAAACAATTTGTGCATTATTTGAGATCCAACAGTTACGTAGGTCATACGAATGTTTGGTGATTAGGACTAGTCGAATTTTTTTAGAAGTAAGAACTCATTCAGTTAAAGCAGTTAAAGTTTGTACAGTGAATATTTCGCATTTTTTTACACCACCATGTCGTTCACAACCACTGCACAGATCACAGCACTTCTTGAATCCGATTCACTCCCTCGCATCCATGATACACGCAGGGCTTCCAAATTTTAAGTCTGGATATATTCATGTCCTGCTTGAAGATTGTCGCCTTCCTTATCAGTACCGCTGGATCCTGGTCGTAATCGACGCTGCCTTGAGTTCTGAGATTCTGGTTTGAGTGTAACTCATTCAGTTAAAGCATAAAGTTAAAGCAGTTAAAGTTTAAAGTTAAAGTTTGTACAGTGAATATTTCGCATTTTTTTACACCACCATGTCGTTCACAACCACTGCACAGATCACAGCACTTCTTGAATCCGATTCACTCCCTCGCATCCATGATACACGCAGGGCTTCCAAATTTTAAGTCTGGATATATTCATGTCCTGCTTGAAGATTGTCGCCTTCCTTATCAGTACCGCTGGATCCTGGTCGTAATCGACGCTGCCTTGAGTTCTGAGATTCTGGTTTGAGTGTTCCCATTTGGAGGAGCAATTTGAGGACAAGTCCGATGCTGATCTCTCTACCTCAAAGAGATGAGAGGATTGATGAGCCTAAGGCACGGGATCGAACCAAGGATCACGTGTGTATTGCAGGGAAACTCTGATTACCATAGTACCAACCCTTTCGCATTTAGAAATTGGTACTCGAGTTATAAAAACACTGGCGTGATACATCAGCAGGTCACCGTACAGCGTTCTAGCGTTCTATGGGTTTGTTATGCATTCAATCACTTCTACAATGGTACAAATGCAGTCGAATTCATAATGAATCTCTTAGGGGTTAACCAACGCCGAAAGCTTTATCCTTCATTCTTTATAGAGGGTATAAACTGCAACAATCTATAATGAACTTATAGTGAATTATTTCCGGTTTAGTCCATTGTTGACAAATGCTTCTGGTTTAAAGTATTTAGCTATAAATGTGTATTGACAACCATCATATTATAAGAGTTTAAAGCGCTTGTGTTGTCTTTCATGGTCTAATAATTTTATCCGTCAGCTGAACTGCCTAATGTATTACTACTGGGATACTTGGATAATTGGACGGCCTATCCACACTGGTTGTGCGGGCTCTAGCATAACCTCCACTTCTCGGAGATTTGCTAATTAAGCCATTGTGGTCCTCTGGAATCCCGAGGTCAGCCTGGCCAAAGTCTGCCCCCCACCACAGGCAGTCGCAGCCCTCCCTTGTGGATGAGAGGGAGATTTGCCACCATGCGACTTTGATATCAGAACGGTAGTGGACCCTGGTGTTGGTTTACTCTTAGCTGGGCTTCCAAGTGGAAACGTCGGACTCGTTCTCAGCTTGGGAGACCCTGCTCGAAAGATGAATCCCTCTGCTGTACATCACAGTCCGACACCCAGGAACACCTCGCAAGCACGATGAGGCTGGAAACTGTTGGGAAGTCCTAATTTATTATGCGATAGAATTTTTAGAAGACTAGGAGTAGCAGTAGTTTTTTTCATAAAGATTAGGATAATAATGTCTACACGTCAGTGTGACACCTTAACGATTCATTTAACACACCCACCATTGATGCTGATATTTGACAACTTAAAAAGATTATGAAAATTTGACTGAACACGAAGTATTCCAAATTTTTTTCGAAATTAAACTTCTTTATCGATTCTGCTATACATGATTAAAATGGTAGACACGTTCAATTGAAATGGTTAAATTGAAGATTTGACGCAAATTCCCACGGTAGTTTTCATTCAAACCCATCTACGAAATGCTTGCGAAAGTACGCTGCTGATGGTGCTGGTGCTCCATTCTAAAGTTCGATATCGCCTCCAACGCATCGATAAGAAGACGTCTGAGATGTTCAGAGTGGCCAATTTCGAAGCTCCATAACTAAAAGGAAACATTATGTAGCAATTCGCAGTACCGACACTCGGTTAACCTTGATCATTGATCAATAGCTTACTGCCATCTTGATGAAAAGAGATCAGGTTATTATTGCAGCATTTACTTCACTCTGGCTAAACTATCGGCGGATCTGGGTTCCTTGAGTGCCAGAAAAGGCTGAACTGATGTGCAGTCTACTCAGCCAACTACTATAACTCGAACCGATTAGTCGAATGCCAAATTTCAACTGCTTTGGAAACAGCTTTTTCAGACACTTGCAATTTTATATAAGACTTTCATATAGAGTACGATAGCGGAGAGCTTACTCGAGCTGGCAGCGTGCCTCAGTTCCCAGGTTAAAAGATCAGTCTAGGGTATGAGGTGAGATCACACGTAATAACAAAGCATAACTCCTGGAGGCTCATTTATAGATTTTTGGAATTTGTAATGCAACTCATAGAAAACGGTGACTGTCTCATGAGCCTTTTCCCATGTTTTTTTTTACATGTTCTTATGGACTGATCCTGTTGAGCAGATGCGAGGTCGGTGTAAGTCGTCGATGTTGTTCGATGTCGATGGCTGTCGTTTCGGCAATTTCGCCTTCCTCAGAGCCTATACGTATTTTATACAACAATAGCTTAATAAAAAAAAAAACCAAAATATTAATGAGGATCTAACATACAAATAAATGCCATAATGATCAAAAACTACTCACTGTGTTGTTAGGAGTGGACTGCCATCATATTAATCAAATATGATGGCGAGCGAGGCCCACCGATGCCAAAAAAAAATCATTTTGGAGAAAGGCGCCAGATCAGCGTTGAATTGACTGTCCGGTTCCTAGCGCAGGAATAAAAACATCAACGCGCAAGACTCTTAAGGCGTTTTGGATAAATTTCAAAACCCAAAGATGAATCGGAAAGACGAGTGCCTCACTATCATACGTGGTCACGCTTCGACCTAGGTTGGTCTCGCTCGTCATCCCACCTAAACAACACGTGAGCCAGTCAGTCCCATTTGCAACAGAACAGTGAGTAGGTCTTGATCAATATGGCGTTTATTTATTTCTCAGATCTTTGTTAATACTTTAGTTTTTTTCACCGAATTATTAAACTATTGTTGTGTTAAATAATAAGGGCGCGTGTGGCGCAGTGGTTGGAGGCGCCCTGCAACACACACGTGAAATCCATCCCTGCGCCCATGGTCCACCAAGCCTTCCATCCCTCCGGGGTCGGCAAATTGATAGCAGACTTGTCTGGGAGGATAGCAGCACTGGCTCGATACATCGGCAGGCCACCGCGAGTCATTGTAAAGGCCAGATATGCATTCAATCACCTCAAGCGATACTTAATGAAGTCGAATGCATGGCGCACCCTCAGGGATTGGTCAACGCCGAGAGCTTTATCCTTTATCCTTCTATTGTTGTATTAAAAACGTCCAGGCTTTGAGGAAGGCGAAATAGCCGAGACGTTAGCTATCGATCAGCAACAACAACAACCACTATGCCAACCTCGCATCAGTTCAACAAGACCAGTTCTTAAGAGCATATAAATAAATATATCAATGTTTTATGCTGAATTTCATAGCAAGTCGGTCTTTTGAGTTTTCTCCATGTTGTTGAAATTCTCTTCCGTTCGGGATATGGGGCTATTTGGCTGACTAGATAACACATCGCCTAAGATTATTCAAGAAAGCCAGAGCAATTATAAAAAGAAATTGAAAGGAGTACAAAACGATAAAGTTCTCGGCATTGATCAATCTCTGAGGGATGCGCCATGCATTCGACTTCAGTTAGCATCGTTTGGAGGTGACTGAGTGCGTATCTGGCTTTTACAATGACTTAGCTTAAAGATGTATCGAGCTAGTGCTGCTATCCTACCAGACAAATCTGGTACCAATTTGCCGACCCCGGATGGATGGAATGGTTGGTGGGCCATGGTAGCGCAGATCGATCCCATGTGTGTATCGTAGAGCGCCTCCAACCACTGCGCCACACGCGCTCAAATGTGCACTTGGAGGACTGGCAAACACTGTCACGCCAAAATACATTTGGTAGCCCTGGATATCTTCACCAAAGAAATAGCTAAGAAAAAAGAAAGAAGGAGAAAGAGCTATCGAGGATACAAATGGTAAGAGCGCCCATTAGTGCATGAAACCAAGGAAACGAGCAGCTCTTTACTGGATTTCGGTTCAACAGCGGTATTGCCATGTTCCGATGCAGGTTTTGAAAGTGAAAGGATACAATTTCTGTTGAAAGCCCACAGGTGTGAAAATATGTGTGAGAAAACTCACTGATAAATGGAGAAAAAAGGTTAAGCACAGTGCTAGTAGAAACTTGATACCCGTATACCACATAAAATCCTGACAATGGTATAATCACCTCTCTTGCACGGTGAAAGGAACTGACAGCAAACGTTCCAAAAAGAACCATTGCTATGATACCACTGGCAAGCACGATTCCTGTTGTTAACCTGAACTACTTAAAAACATCAGGACCACAAGAAGTAAAATAAGAGGAAATCGAGCTTCCTCGTCGGTCCTTATTTTAAATGGAAAAATAAATGAGTATATAACCAAAATTGAAATACAATAAATTCGACAAAAAACAACTTCCGATCACTTGAATTGCCAGGGAACCCCTTTAATAATTTTGTAACTTACTTGATATTTGATGCTTGATAGGCCCGTCCTCACCGGTTGTGCGGGCTCCAAAATCTCCATTTTTCGGAGTTTTGCTGACCTAATCATTGTGGATTCTTGAATGCCCGAAATCAGCCTGGCCAAAGTCTGCCCCAAGTCATCACCACCACATGCAGTCGCAGCACTTGCAGATCAGCAGAAGGTTTGCCAGAATGCGACTTTAATACCGAGGCGGTGGTGGATTCTGGTATTGACTTAGTTTTCGTTAGGCTTCCTGATAGAAACGCCGGACTCCTTCTCAGCATGGGAAACCCTTCCAGAAGGACGATTCCTTCCGCTGTACATCGCAGCCCGACACCCAGAAACACCTCCCAGCCACGATGAAACGGTAAACCGTTGGGAAGAATCCAGTTACTCGTTCTAGTAAGTCCTCCATTAGTCCTTGTCGCGCCTAAGAGCTGATTCACTTAGCTATTCTAAGTCGAAGAAAACGGAGAACATCAACGTTTTAGCCGGATAACCTATTGTTATTTATCATTATTATATCACCAGCTATCACATGCATCACACTGCGCAATCCCAGCGATTCATGAGCTCAATTTGTTTCTTCGTATCCACCACTCGAGAAGGTCTTCGTACTATTTTTTTTTGGTTTTGCTCCTGTTTGAAGACGTTCTTCATCAATTTTATTGAATGCTGGTCCAGTCTATTTTTCCTGGAATCCACGGTAGCCGTGCTGAACCGTTTCCATGCGTATTGGAAGGAGTGAACTTGCTCTAGACAATTCTGGCACCAATTTCCCGGCTCGGGAGGAATGCGAGGCATGGTGTACTCTACGCAAAGTCGAACAAACATTTAGATAGGTTGAGTTGTCCGCGGTGTGAACGGAATCACCACCACTGAGCTACTCGCTCCATAGAACAAAAAGAAAGCGGATGACGCTCTATACTTTAAATATATGTGGCGAGAAGTTCTCCACATTCATGTGACCTGTCCCTACAGTTGTTTGTTTAATGTTGCGTTCTAGATACATCTGTCAAGATTACACTCAACGAACCTTCGGGAGACAAACACCTGCTCCGTATCGTCTGTTGGACACGCGGGCTCAAAACCTAGCCACAATGGGATGCTAAACTTTGACGGGAAGGTTATGGTGCCAAGTAGGCAGTAAGAGGAAAATGATGATTAACGGACTGAAAATACTAATTACTTCTTCGAATATTTTTCTGACAAAATCAATTATTGTTTCGTACAACGGCCATAGACATTGTTATTATAGTAGGTGATATGAATAAGCCTCCCATCATTTACCGCCTCATCGTGACTGGGAGGTGCTACTGGTGTAGCGCTGCCATGTACAGCGAAGAGATACATCCCCTCGGCTGAATCACCCGAGATGAAAAGGAGTCCGACTTTTCCATCAGGAAGGCCATCTAAGAGTAACCAATGCGAGGATGCAACACCATCCTGGTACCAAGCTAGTCGCATGGTGACAAATCTCCCTCTGATCCACAAGCGCGGCGACTTCCTGTGGTGGTGACGACCAGATGGAGACTTTGGCCAGGCTGACCTCAGGACTCCAGGAAAACACAATAGCTAAGCCAGCGTAACTTCGAAGAATGAAGATTGTGTTAGGGCTCGCACAACCAATGAGAACGGGCCATCCAAGTATCCAAGTAAGATATGAATAAGAATCTTACTCACCTGAATGAAAACACAGCTACATTGCTGGGGAACGAAAGGAGCATTGCACCCATGATAAGAACAAGTAACGAAAGACATAGTCCAGATGTTTGCGCGGCATGACAGATCAGAAGCGGCCAGCTAAATTATTGAAACTCATGCCATCTGGTGGTAATAAATTTTCAACAAACTCCTACTTTATTCCAGCTTCTTCCATAAAAAGGACAAAGGATAACGCGCTCCGCGTTGATCAGTTGCTAAGGGATGGGCATTCGACTTCATTAAGCAGCGTTAGAGGTGATTGAATGTATACGTGACCAACACAGTGACTCCTGATGGCCAACCCATATATCAAGACAATGGTGCTATCATTCGTGAGAAGCCTGGTACAAATTTGCCGACCGCATTTGGCAGGCTTAATGAGTCTGGGGTGCGGCATCGTTCCCATCTGTATTCCAAGGTAAGGTGCCTCCACTACACACACCTCTTACCGTCCGCAGCTTTCTTCATAGTTTATAAAAACATTGTTTAAAACGTGGTTGAATGCACTGTAATCTATTGCCTGTCGACCTTTTAGGTTCTTGTTTTGTTTCAAATTTATACCCAACTTTCTACCGGATTTTAAAAAAGAAAAAAACATTTTGTCTGTTTCCTAAGCTTGCACGGAGTTTCCATAGAACTTCATTGCATCCAAATTAAGATAAAGTGGAATGCAGTTTTCCTCTTTATTCCACTCGAATTGGTGCGGATAATAGATTTAGAAAGCTCATACTGGGTTCAGAAAAACGAAAATAGAAATTAAAAAACTGGGATATGTGGCGGGTGTCTTTGAGCTAGCTTGTTGCCAGTGGATTGACATGTTTTACCGAAACGTTTACCATAATAACGCTTTGTGACAATCTCATGCAAGCTTATCAGCCAGAAACGATACCAGTCAATCATCTCGGGATAAAAAAAAAATTTGAGTTTTGCAGAACTGAATCGGTTTCACTTTCTAGCAGAAGGAAAAGCGACTTGTTGGTAAAGCTTGTGCGATAGCCCCGTATTCAGATGCCGAGAGAGAGAAAAAATTATGCAGCTATTGTGTTATTCAGGTTAACTAAGTGAAGAGGTAGAAAACAACAGTTGTCTTTAAAACCACTTATATTAAATTTCGGTTTCAGTAGGTAATAAATTTGTACACGATTTAGCCAAAACGAGGTTGGTATAAACTGTTAACGTTTCTGCGCCTACTCCTTCTGATTCACAGCTGGTCCTCAATAGCCTAGTGTTATAGAAAATTGATGACCATCGTTACCAAAGTTTAATCGAAGTCGCAAATGAATTGTCGACTGCGTAGGACGTACTGCTCGCCTAAGTAGATCTACTGGAAGCGGCAATCAACCAACTCCGTTCTATAATAAAGATCACCGCTGAGTGAAGTTATCTGTTCGAGCAGTGCTCTCACTCCACTGGATTCCACCGATGAGATAATCAACACCGAAATCACAACAACAACCAGCTGCCGACTGTCGAATCAACGAAGTTCTGAAAAAGGCGAAGGCGCCGAATAAAAGTTTTTATACTAACCTCATTTTGTCTCAATCACATAGAAAACATGGTTTAATGGAGTCAATGAAGTTGTTAGCACACTGCCACTAAATAACAAATCCCACTAATGTTTACGTTGTAGATACAGAGTATGCCCATCGCATCGCACAGAATACGCTCATAGATTGGTTACCCATTTCTATGCAAAAAGCTGCTATTTCGATTTTCTTCTCAAACCACTTGATATTTTGAGGACAGAAATCAATTTCGTTTGGGAATTTCAAAAGGTACCATTTAATGATTTGCGGTATTTATGCAGGCCGAAGTTGAAGAATAACGACTGATGACGCTCGCTCGAGATAAGTGGAACCATTGTCTATGCTACTCACCAGTTGTATATGACTCCCCAGTAAAATTCTATAAATAGACAAAACAACATCAAACTGATGCATATTAAGCTGTATCCTGAAAAGTTTGGTAATCCCTATGAAATCTATACAGGGAAAAGATTGAGTGAAAAGATAGTGATGTGACAGTTAAACGATAAGAACACCAACCGCAAAGGTATTCATGGTGTAAAACCAATTCGACGACACCAAAGAATAGTGTGATACCGGCAAAACAACCCTCAACGATAGCCGATAGTTCACTACGACGATCTGAAATGGAATCACGGGGTTCGTTATCACTGATACACCCACCACGCATATAATGCTAATCGATTTTTTAAATCCTGATAGTTCTTTAGCTCACGCAAAAACTCTAGCACATTACTGTGTACACTAACAGATTCATAAGAAAGTAAAACAACTTCATAGATTCACAGTGATGACGTTGTAAGCGTCGATAGAGATAGATGCAAAATATGAAATATAAAGTGTTTGTTGTTTACCGACCTCTCAGTGATGCATAATGCATTCTGCTGTATTCGTACCATCATCGAGGTGACTAAGTGCATTTCTAGTCTCTACAATGACTTGCGAGTGCCCCGCCGAGGTACTCATTCCGCGTTTATATCAAATCGGAGAGTGGTTCTTTAATACTCTCGATTAATCCTAGAACAAATTCGTCGTCCCTTAAGGAATGGATGACTTATCTCAGGGTGCAAGGTTAAACAGTCGGTTAAAAATTAAAAAAGCACAAGGCTCTCGGCGTTGATCAATCCCTGAGGGATGCGCCATGCATTCGATTTCATTAAGCATCGTTTGGAGGCGATTTAATGCGTATCTGGTCTTTACAATAACTCGCGGTGGCCTACCGATGTATCGAGTCAGTGTTGCTATCCTACTTAGAATATTCTTATATCCGTAGCGCAATGGTTGGAGGCGCCATGCGACACACACGTGGAATCGATCCCGCACCCATGGCCCACAAAGCGTTGACTTAACATCCCTTCGAGGTCGGAAAATTGGTGCCAGACTTTTCTGGCAGGATAGTAGCACGGCTCGATACATCGGTAGGTCACCACGAATCATTGTAAAGAACAGATATGCAATCACCTCCAACGATACTTAATGAAGTCGAATGCATGGCGCAACTCTCAGGGATTGATCAACGCCGAGAGCTTTTTATCTTTTTTTTTTTACTAATCCAATGTGAAGCAGATGTTTTTTCTCCGAGACAAGCCTGATACCAATTCATCGGCATCGGAGGGATCGAAGGCTTGGTTTTCCCCGAAGACGGAATTGAATCAAGACCCCTGTGCATTGCGCAGCACCTCTAAGCACTGTGCTGTGTATTAAAAATAAGCACAAAGCGAAAATTTTCGCATAAACTTACAATGCATAATGAATTTGCTGTCTAAAAGCTCATTGGCCTTGTTGAAAGGAGTTGGTGCCGATTCTTTCGCGTCTTCAGCCATGTGTCAGGTTGCTGAAGTGAGAGTTACTGAGAGTCACAAGTTGCTGCATTGCATATCAGTACAATATTCATATATATAAGCGCTATATTAGTGTAAACAAAGTTATTCTACTCATCCTTATCTCTCCAAGTAAATCTAACAAACGTTGGAAAATATTTAAATAGCGATGTATAACTTGTTATTGAAATACAAAGAAAATGATGCTGAGATATTTGCAAAACTCAGACCTCAGGGTAGATTCGAACTTGAAATCACCCCCTCCGAGAAAAAATAATGTGAATAATAGGTACTAAGTAAAAAGCTATACATTGTGGTTTCGACAATAGCCTCATCTTAACGGGATTTCATACCGATTTATACTCCCCAGACCATTCCCGTTGACGAGTGATTGCTGGCGGCGCCGTTAGATCAAAAAACTAGCTGAGAGAAAGGCAAGACCCTTAGCTGCTCACTGGGTAACAGGTGAGTACCCAGAAAGGGTTATCACGAATTCGAATCTTACCAACTGGTCCCAATTAATGGTGGTGCAGGTAAGGCAGTGGTTAGATGTGTCCTGCGGTAAACACATGTTCGTCGGGTCGATGTTGCGCTTAGCTTTCATCAAGCCTTCCATCGCTTTGAGGACGGCAAATCGGTCCCAGAGTTGTTCAGTAGGACAGCAACACTTCCTTCTCACAACTCTAGATCAGATCAATCACATCTAACGATACTTGATAAAATCGAATGCATAGCGTATCCTTCAGAGAATGATCAACTCCAAAAGCTTTAGATTTTTTATTTATGCAATTGCTTTCAAATATTTCCACTTCTAAAGCACAACTTCTGGTGAAGACACTGAGGGGCATGCGAAGAGGCATGGGTCCATTAAGGTTTCCATTCATTTCTATGACAGATCCACGGATTCATACAGGGATCTCCCTCATAAGAGGGATCTCGAGACGGTTAGTCGCGAGGCCACGCGGCGCGTCCCTAGGTGGCGGAGCGAGGGTTAATCAAGGTCCAAAAGCGATCTTTGCTTCCCTGAGACGCAGGTAGATCCAGAGAATGGACTCCTTGTTTCTGCTGCGCCGATTTGGCACATACTTTCTGCATTTGCTAGGCGTATTCATGCATGCGTGTGTGATTGCGTTCTCGCTTTATGCGGATTATATTCTACGAGTCAATTCGGCTAAAAGCCTGCAATCAAGTGACACGGAAGTATATGGGAGGCGGTTAGGAGTCGCCTCCAACAAGTAAGCTCCATGTCCACTCTGCGAGAGCCTGGTAGGCTACCCGTGAGTGTAACCCGCCCACACATTTAGAGCCCAGCAAGCTATACGTGGGTATCAAAAATGCTA
>MQTX01000130.1:21332-128461 GCA_009735665.1 Angiostrongylus cantonensis
ATACCCACGTATAGCTTGCTGGGCTCTGAACGTGGGGGCTGGTTATACTTCCGGGTAGCTTGCCAGGCTCTCCCAGAGTGGACATGGAGCTTATTTGTTGGAGGCGACTCCTAACCGTCTCCCATATACTTCCCTGTCACTTGATTGCAGGCTTTTGGCCGAATTGACTCGTAGAACGCATAAAGCGTATAGATCCGCATAAAGCGAGAACGGATTCACACACGCATGCACGAATACGCCTAGCAAATACAGAAAGTAGGTGCCAAATCGGTGCAGCAGAAATAGGGAGTCCATCCACTGGATCCACCTGTGTCTCAGGGAAGCAAATGTCGCTTTTGGTCCGCGATTAACCCCCTATCCGCACCTGGGGACGCGCCACGTAGCCTCGCGACTAACCGGCTCGAGATCCCTCATATGAGGGAGATCGGTGGTACCTGCACGTACCACGTAATAATTATGATTCATTATATAGACCATAATCGATATAACAGTCAATTGACTATCAAATTAGCATTCGATAAACTCGTTCAAAAAAGTCTCGGAAAATTCCAAACGCAGAATGGAGGTTTTAACGGTTCGACGCTTAACACAACATCTGTGTTGGAGTAAGCAATCGATGAATACAAAAACTTCAACAGAAAAGTTGACAAATTAGTCCGTGGCAAATTAGCGGCATGGTGGAAAATCTCCCTCTGATCCACATGGGCGACGATTGACTGTGGTTGTGAGGACCTGGGGCTGACTTTGGCTAAGCTGACCTTGGGACTCCAGGGAACCACAATGGATAAACCAGAAAACTCCGAAAAAAGAGAAATTTTTCTGGGGCTCGCACAACCAGTGAGGACGAGTTGTCCAAGTATCAAAATGTCTAACTAAACTTCGATACATCACTAGAATCGGACTTAAGCGCTCGATGACACAGACAATACTTTTAGCGCATGATGCGGATGAGTCTGTCGGATGGTCGGAATCCTTATCCTCAATCCTTGTGATATCCTATGCTGACTGATACTGTTGTTCATTGGTTCATGGAAAGCCCGCATCACCGGTAAGACAATGGGGCTGAAGAAGCTACTGGATAACTGGGTATGTTAGAATCAACGCTGCTCAAACTCATTTAGGTTTCATTCCTAAAAAATAAGGGGAAATTCTATGTTGAGAAAGATTACATATCCTAAAATGTAACCGGTTTCAGTTGAGGCATGCTTTCCCAAGTACAGAAGCGCTACTACGGGAAGCCGGCATAGAAGTGAGACAGCCTGAATACGTAGACTACTCGAACCTGAAGGCGATGAGGACGGTCTTCTTTCAAAATCACAACTTCGACTAGCTGCCTTCTCAGTTCTGAACAACTGTAAATAAAACGTTTACGAAACAAAACAACGTGTCAGATATTGGCATTATATTGAGAGAGCGTGTAAACTACAAATTATTAACTTAGCCCTAACTGGAGTTCTTCAGAAGAATGATGTAACCCTGATTCACCTCTATCCACATCGTTAATAAACTAGTACACAGCGAACTCCTATTGATTACAGACTTTCGACTAGCATAGGACATGGTTTTTCGAAGAATTTAATCGAGTAGTACTAAAGTACTGAAAGAAATGCGAAAGCCTTTCAAAGGCAAAGGGTGCCTCAGAAAGGAACGGACCCACACTCTAGCGAACATCTGGTAAGGCACGGCGTTTGGTCGTCGGTTTCGGACGAGTTTCCCGTGCCTTGGAACTCCCTGCGCGCACGTCGCTACTTTGGGTTCCGCCGTTGACGGTGTGCTTGGAGATGACCGGTGATGAGTTAGAGGCGTCTGTGAGGAACCTCGTTGAGCAGACAACGCTGAAGTGGATCTTCGTCGGAGGCAAGGGAGGTGTCGGCAAAACGACATGCAGGTTTCCATCGTGTTTTCTGCCTTTCGTGTTTGATGATTTCGAAACATCATGTCTGTCTGTTTCCAGTCCAGAACTATATTTCAGCTGCTCACTCGCTGTTCAGCTGGCCAGCAGAAGGCGCAGAGTGCTGTTGATTTCCACCGACCCTGCTCACAATATTTCAGATGCCTTTAATCAGAAATTCACAAAGACTCCGCAGAAGGTGTCCGGATTTGAAAACCTTTTCGCCATGGTGAATTTCCTCTTTCATTGTCGGTTTTAGGGACAAGCACGCATAGTATGCGCTTTTTAGGAGGTCGATTCGAACCCCGTTGAAGGTTCTGCACTACCGGGGTTGGAACAGCTAGCGAATAATAATGGTTTCTCGTATTTTTCTCGTTGTTCAGTTCTGTGTTCTTGATATTCATTCTGTAGGTAGTATAGCATCGATGGGACGGGAGGTCCTTCAGAATTTGATTGGTGGTATGCCTGGAATCGATGAGGCGATGAGCTTCGCTGAAATGCTCAAGTAAGTCATTCCAACCGCATTCACATCTCGTCCAAGTTGTTCTAAGCTTTAGCTTACTAGAAAAGGTGGGCACTTTTTTTTACGTTCTGCTTATGTTTATTGACATTTGAAGAGTTTGGTACTCATTTTTTTTACATTTGGTGCTTCTGTTGTTGAAACGATAGCAGTTACGTCGAGGTGGTAATAAAATGACGGATAAAGCTCTCGGCGTTCATGAATCCCCGCGAGATACGCCATGTCTTCAGCTTCATTAACCATCGTTGGAGGTGTCTGAATTACATATTTAGCCTTTACAGTCACTCGTTGTGGCCTACCGTTGTATCGAGCCAGTGCTGCTTTCCTCCCAGATAAGTCTGGTACCAATTTGCCAACCCCTGAGGGATGGAATGCCTGGTGAGCCAGAGGGAAGGGGATTGGTCCCATGTGTGTGTGTGTGTTGCAAGGCGCCTTCTACCACCACGCTTCACGCACCCACCTGCTTATAGGTATTCGAGTTAATATTGACATAGCAGTAGGTACTCTAGTCCTTGTTTCGAACGGAAAGAGTAACTTTTTAAAACTGAGCAGTACCAATTACCCCTTAACTTAGCATTACCCGAGCGCAATTATATTGAGTTTTAGGGAAACGTTCGGAGGTTTACGCAGTTATTTGACCTTCTTTCGATAATATTTCGTAGCTAACGAACTCTGATCTGTCATCATGACGTGTACTGTTTTTTTTTGGCTTTGTAAAGTGTTCAATTCGATTTAGGTTAATCAATTCTCTTGATTTTGATGTTGTTGTGTTCGACACAGCTCCAACCGGCCACACATTGCGTTTGCTGCAGTTCCCCGTGATTCTGGAAAAAGCTTTCACGAAATTCCTGTCTCTTCAGTCTTCCTTTGCACCAATGCTCGGACAGGTATTTCGTGGTACTTACATTTCTTTCAGCCCGGAAACTTCACGTACAATCAAGATCGAACATATTTTAATGACTTTTTTTTGTATTGTCAATTTCTTCCATTTTCCATGTTCTCTTCTTTCTCATTCTTTCCTATGGATTCCATGCACAACCTTGAATCTATCATGTCTTTTCTCCTTTCCAAGATTCAAGTTTTCATGTTTTGTAAGAGAATCTAGTGCTAGTCAATTCGTGGAATTCAGCGGAGAAGATATTTGATGGTATGGTTATTGATTCGATTTATTTGTACATCATTAAGCTTTCTGGATTGCTCGGAATGGGAGAGCTGTCGTTGGATGGAACAATGAGGAAATTTAACGAGACTCTTGAGCAAGTCAAGCGCATGAACGCAGAGTTCAAAAATCCGGTGAATTGAAATTTACATAATTATCAGCCAAGGATACTTTTTTTGGCAAAGCCAGCTTTTTAGGATCTGACCACATTCATGTGCGTGTGCATTGCGGAATTCTTGTCCTTGTACGAGACTGAGCGACTAATTCAAGAACTCACCAAGCAGGTATGCCTTGTTCTTCTTCAGCACTGTGTGCGATGCTCATTTGTCTTGTTGAATTCTGTTACTTGCCTGTTTTCATGGCATCGACACGCATAACATCATCGTGAATCAGTTACTGTTTCCCGATACAAACGATGGATGTATTCAATGTAAGAAATGTCAAGCCCGGTTCCGCATACAGTCCAAGTATCTCGAGCAGATAAGCTTTTTTTTTTCTTCTTCGACTCTTGCACGTATTTCTGATATTCTGTGTCGGTTATAGAAACCGTGTTTGTAAAGATAGTATACAATTTATTTTATGAATAGTGAGTATTAACACTGGTAAGTATGCAAAAAAAAAATTAGGTGTACAGCATTATATGAATTACCAGTGCCATCAATGTGTATGGGAGTAGGACCCACTTGTGGAGCCTGTGTCGTTTAGTGTTGATGTCGGAGCTTGTTTCGGCCTGTCTCTAAAAGTCTCTCTTTACTCCGACTTGGGAAATTGGCACCAGTCTTGATTACAATGATCTCACTTTCTCAATTCCACGTGGGGACGCTTTAGGACTTCCATCCAAGATTTCTACGGGCATTGGATTCGGGTAGCATTCAAGGACATTTATAGCGAAGGCAAGAATCTTATCCAGCGGTAGAACCCATATACTAATGTTTGAACACCTTCGCAGATGATGAATGCGAAGAGAGGAATCAAATACAGGTTCATGGATCTGAATAGTGGATATGAGGATGGACCATGTGAATAATTATGAATAGTGACTCATTTTGATTCTTTTTCTTTAAACCAAAGAGTTAGAGTGGAATAATATTCATAATTTATGCCTTTTGTTACAGCAGTCTACTTATTTATGTCGCATATCTGAAAATGCGAGTGTACAATTTTCCTTTCTAGTTCCTTATGAAACTTTACTGCCTTTATGAATTTCTGACTGTTTTAGCACTTTGCGAAGTCTTCCTCTTTTCAGATCGCAGACTTATACGAAGATTTTCATATTACGAAACTTCCACTTCTGGATGAAGAAGTACGCGGCCCCGAACAAATTCGAAAATTCAGTCGGAATTTGATCGTGCCATACACCGTTGCAGGAACTTAAGGAAAAACCTAGATTCTATGTGGTTGCCATGTCACATTTCACTAATATTTCAAGCGGTTCTTACTGGTTTGCGGTTTACTTATTTTTAGCGAATAAGTTTAATGGAGCACCAAAGCCGTTGTTTGTGTTGAACGATGTAAGATTTATTGTTCTCGTATGCGGATTTTCCCTGTCAAATATGTATTGCAGTTAAATGTCTGTTTAATGTGGCCTGCCATAAATTTTCATATAGTCAGCGTTACTAAGCCTTTATGTAGTTTTTTCCTAACATGTACAGTGATAAGGTAAGAAAGATATCAATGTTTATTTTTCTGTAGCTACGTAAAAAATATCAAATTGAATAGGGCAGGTGCGATAGGAAATGTATTTTTTGATTGCAATTGTTCATGAAGTTATAAAGAAGATAATAGCAATCGATAGAAGGGTAGAACGGTATTCAAATTCGTGAATATCTGGGGGTGAGGACAGGAAATGAAGCACGACCGAGAAGATATTAAGACGATAAATCGCAAAGCGTAGTGTGAGTAGAAAAATATTCCATTTCTCTTTCCCCATGATTCGTAAGCAGTGCCTTCACATATTGTGCAATGTAACTGGAAAAAAGTGACAACGTACCGGATTGGTTCTATTCTCATGCTTAAGATTGGTTACAACTGCATGAACAAATGAGGATGAAAAGAGTTTAGAATCAAAGGCAGTTGACTTGGGGATTGGAGTCAACATGGAGTACTCCGAGGGAGAGATCTGTACGATCATGTGCGGCGTTTGGAATGAAGGAATTAGTAAAGAAGGTCATAAATGTATTAGTTTTAGTCCAGTTTTACTCTGGAATCTTCGTTATGCTCAGCGATTTTATTTATTTTCCCGCGAGAGTCTGTGTAAAAGCATAGCTTTTGGGGAACCATACAAGAAGGTTCTTCATTGAATAGGTTTTTCTCACGTTTAGGACCCAGTATGAAGCCAACAGCAGTGTGTGGATTCCTGTTGTGGAGAAAGTGTCTGTTTTATCCTGAGGTGTGATATACAACGAAGTCAAAGAGAAGAACTTTCTAGAGTCAGTGTTATCCTTGCGTTTCATCTCAACGTGCTGCTTTATTGAAGAATTATTGTTAAATGCTCCTTTCACGAAGTGAAATGTAGGGAAAGGATAATATCGATCCACTTTTATCCGGAAAATATCGTACAGCTGCCGTGTACCTGAAAAAAGTATACAGCCTCAGGGCGACTACTTTAATATGTCCGAGCCTTCGGATTTTTTTTTTTTTTACTAAGCTAGTGATTCAGATTGCACAGATTGAAAAGCGTTTAACCCAGTCTGCTCCCCTAGCTTACTTTCTGGAATGGAAGGTATTTGAAGGACTTCAGTAAACCTTTCTGATAGTTATAACATTATTTTTCCTATTTTCACCACCCGTCATCACAGCTATTGTGTGGATTCCATCACTTGGATTCAATTCGTTTTCCCCGTATTCATAATTGACAAAGGTTTTCGCACGTTTCGCGTGATGTTTCGACTGCTGCGTGAGAATTTCGTCTTCCTAATGAATGTTATCGAATGTTGCTTGAGTCGGTTCTCTTTGCAGCTATGGAAATAGTCGTTCTAGGGAGTTCCCACATGCATTGAATTGGCGGAGAGCAGTAGGAATTTTAGTGGACTACATCACTAACCGCCGCTCTAGGAAGCACTCACTCCCCTGTTTACTCCACAATGTTTCGAAAAATGAGTTGTTCCAGTTCCAGAAATTAGCTTAGAAGTAGTAGCGACTTTTGTGGCTACAAATCCTACGAACCACGTCTTTGAATGACGCAGATCGTCAGTACGCGAAGTGTAAATGCAGGATGATTAGCTTCTGTCACTCAGCTTAACTTACTAGGTTCTATTTACCTGTGAAATGGACTCCTTGCTTCGATATCGATCATGGAAAACATTACAAATATTGTATATCCCGCAACTCCGGCCAGAAGATGGAAAAGTGCATGGAAGTAAGGAGCTCCTTAATGTTCTTTTTTCACTGTCGTTTAGTCACGAAAGCTGTTCTTCACAACATAACGAGGACTTCGAAATGAAAGAAATGAGAAACAATGAATAATCACCAAGCCAAAGCCATAAGTCACACAACAGACGGTCAGCGAACCAAAATGTGAACGAAGTGAACCAAAGACCGAGTATTCGGCGTGGGAAATTCTCGATTTCGGGGATTCCAGAGCTGAAAGAATTTGAAGTGTAACCTCGCCGTTTTTTATTTGCAGACAAAACGTGCTTAATGATCTTTTCTTTCAAACGTTTTCAAGCATCCAAAGAAAACCAAAGTGTCTCTCGAAACTCGGCAATTGAATATTTGGATGGCCCGTCTTCACGTGAGGGACCCAGCTTAACCTCCATTTTTTCGGAGTTTTGCTGATTTAGCCACTGTAGTTCCGTAGAGTCTCGAAGCCAGCCTGGCCAGTCTGCCCCAGGTCGTTACCACCACAGGAAGTCGCTGCCCTTGTGGATCAAATGGAGATTTACGACCATGCGATTAGTTTGATACCAGGACGGTGGCATATCATGGTATTGGTTTACTGTTAACTGGACTTCCAGATGGAAATGCCAGACTCCTCAGCTTATGAGACCTTGCTGGGGAATGAATTCCCCCGTGGTATATCGCAGCCTGACACCCAAGAACGATGGAGCGGTAAGCCGTTAGGAAGGTCTCTTGAAACTGTGTCAGTATTTAAAGAAATCGTACGAGGAAAAGTCACTTTAGTTAAACGCTTACTATAATGACCAAAGTATACTGTTTATTTTCTTCGTGCTACAATTTTCATGGTAGAGTATCATGCGAAGTAAAACCACAATGATCCTGATATATTCGCAAAACTCCGGATCCTGGTGTCTGGACTATAGCTTTGAATAAAAAAAATGGGCGGTAAGTAAAAAATGATTACATTGTGATTTCAGCTACAGCCTAGGTTCAATGCTGATGGCTCTTCAGTTCGGTCCCGTTGACGGGTGATTGCTGATGGTGCTGATGGATAGAACTAGCAGAGAGACAGGCGAAACAAAGGGCTCGCGTGGTGTAGTGGTGGACGCGTTACCCCTCAGAAAGGGTAAAGCGCGTTCAATATCGCTGTGGATCTTGAGAGATCTCCATGCTTTTAAGTTACAACATCTATTGCATGGAAACACTGCAGAGATGTAACTAAGGAATCCAGTGTAAAAAAAAAGTCGAATGTCTGGTATAACTTCGACTAATTGAAGGAATTTCGTTCATTTTTGATGAAATAGCAGGAATTAAGCCTGTGTTTGTGTGGAAGTACTACAACAAATGATAGCAGGAATTTTGTCGCTCCTCATTTCTTTCATTTCCTTATTACCCACTAACTCGATTGATAGGAAAAGTCTCATACGTTTTGTGTGTCACTAATTCAGACATGTTCAACTAACTGAGTGCCTTCATAGTGAATGACGACGGCAGCTGGTATGGAGAACAGCATCAAGGCGACAGCGTTCAGAGCTGGTTCAAGAAAGCAGAGACCAGAAAACAATGCCGTCAACACAACAACGGTTCGTCGAAAAATCGTCCTGAAGTTAATGGCATTTTTACGGACCTACTAAAATAACGCTTTTACGACAAATTTCCCATTATTTACTACTGTATGTTGAATTTTATGGCCGCATTCTATGAGTAAATAATTATTGCCATCTTATAAATTTAGTCTTGCGAAAGATTCACCGCCTCATTGTGGTTGTCCGACTGCAGCGTATGTACAGCGGGTTCATCTCCCCAGCAGGGTCTCTCAAGCTATGAAGAAGTCCGGCGTTTCCATCCGGAAGCCCATATAAGAGTAAACCAATACCAAAAATCACCGCCCCCTGGTATCAAACTAGTCGCATGTTGCCCTAATCTTCCTCTGATCCACAGCGAGAGGGTGAAGGGCATGGGATGGAGACCTGAGGAAAGCTTTGGCCAGGCTAACCTCGGGAGTTCAAGGACCACAGTGGCTAAATCAGTAAATACCTAAAAAGCAAAAATAAATAAATAGTGCTCGCAAACTGAATGCTCCCGTCTACGACATCGGGCGATGAGAGAACTAGCGACAGGCGATCAAATCCGGGGTTGCAAAGGACTTTGCTAGAAAAAGGCAAAACGAGAACGCTCTCGGCATGTACCGAAGACTGTTTCCAGCCGTGCATCTATAACGCTAGAACGATGTTTTCAAACGCAAACCTTCAAGCTCTTTTTAAGGCTGCCGATCTCACCAAATTCCATGTGATTGTCATACAGGAAATCAGGAGGACATACGCCGGTTAGATAACGGAGCCCTTGTTATTAGTGGAGGAAAACTCAAGGAAATGTCGGAGGCGTTGACTTTGCCATAAAATGATAAAGGATAAAGCTTTCGGCGTTGATCAATCTTTGAGAGATGCGCCATGCATTCGACTTAATTAAGAATTGGAAGTGATTGAATGCACATCTGAGCTTTACATTGATTCGCGGTGGCCTACTGATGTATCGAGCCAGTGCTATAAGTCTAGTACCAATATGCCGACAGCGGAGGTATGGAAAGCTTGGTGGCCCATAGGCCCGGGATCGACTCCATGTGTGTGTCGCAGTGGCGCCTCCAACCACTGCGCCACAAACGCCCTTGACTTTGCCATACACTCATCTATTTTCTATCTGGTCATCTCGTACAAAATCCTGTCACCGTGCTTGGCCATCCTTCGCCTCCAATTTGCGTGGCCGAAGAAAGTCAGTGTCATCAACTGTTACTCACCAACTTGCACAGCAGGTGGAAGCGAACTGGACGCATTTTACAACCAGTCAGAGGAAGTAATCCGCAACGAGAATTCCTTGTATAAGTTCGTCATTGCAGACTTAAACGCTGAATTAGGTACAAAAATAAATAAATAGTGCTCGCAAACTGAATGCTCCCGTCTACGACATCGGGCGATGAGAGAACTAGCGACAGGCGATCAAATCCGGGGTTGCAAAGGACTTTGCTAGAAAAAGGCAAAACGAGAACGCTCTCGGCATGTACCGAAGACTGTTTCCAGCCGTGCATCTATAACGCTAGAACGATGTTTTCAAACGCAAACCTTCAAGCTCTTTTTAAGGCTGCCGATCTCACCAAATTCCATGTGATTGTCATACAGGAAATCAGGAGGACATACGCCGGTTAGATAACGGAGCCCTTGTTATTAGTGGAGGAAAACTCAAGGAAATGTCGGAGGCATTGACTTTGCCATAAAATGATAAAGGATAAAGCTTTCGGCGTTGATCAATCTTTGAGAGATGCGCCATGCATTCGACTTAATTAAGAATTGGAAGTGATTGAATGCACATCTGAGCTTTACATTGATTCGCGGTGGCCTACTGATGTATCGAGCCAGTGCTATAAGTCTAGTACCAATATGCCGACAGCGGAGGTATGGAAAGCTTGGTGGCCCATAGGCCCGGGATCGACTCCATGTGTGTGTCGCAGTGGCGCCTCCAACCACTGCGCCACAAACGCCCTTGACTTTGCCATACACTCATCTATTTTCTATCTGGTCATCTCGTACAAAATCCTGTCACCGTGCTTGGCCATCCTTCGCCTCCAATTTGCGTGGCCGAAGAAAGTCAGTGTCATCAACTGTTACTCACCAACTTGCACAGCAGGTGGAAGCGAACTGGACGCATTTTACAACCAGTCAGAGGAAGTAATCCGCAACGAGAATTCCTTGTATAAGTTCGTCATTGCAGACTTAAACGCTGAATTAGGTACAGCGAACGAAAATGACTACAGGATAGGGAAATTCGGAAGGGAGAACGAATTGACAATGTGAAATGTGCTGTAGGATTCCTGTTGGTAGCACGTCTCTTCCATGAAAATTATTTTCCAAGAAGAGAGAAATTATCCGATGTACATGGAAACCTATTAAAGCCACGACTCGTGCGGAGAAGGATCATATTCTCACAAACAGAAATTGTGCAGCTTTGACACCTCAGTGGTACCGGGATTCTGCGCAAAATGCGATCATCACCTTTCCTGCGCGATGGTTCGATTCAAACATAAGTTGTTAAGGAACTCGGCTTTTTCAATAAAATTCTCTCTTAATATCACCCTCAGGTAAGTGAAGACTCGAGCGAGGACAAAATCTGCTTGTCGAAAGACTTAGAAGGTGTGCCGAAGTCACTTCAGTTCCTCAAACAAGATTCCGTTCTTCAAACAAGAAGTTCAGACCACATCTCCATTACCATCAAGGAGTTGCTTGGAAGGAGAAGATCACTGAGGTTTGATCCCATTGTAACACACCTAACACGGCTCCTAATAATTGCCAGCTCTACATAATCTTTGCAAGAGGGTTTACACCGGTAGAGGCATGAAAATTCATGAGGCAGCTCAAAAACGGTTCAGTCTGAAGAAGTACCGTAGGAACCTCCATGACTATATTTATAACGAAAATCTTCTCCGTTACACAGTCATTTTCTGTGATCCCGAAATCCCGGCTAGTAAAAAAGTGCTTGTAATTCTACACTCTGAAGCTCACGTTGTGGAAAGAAAGCATGAAAAGAGAAGCAGCTCGAGGACCAGATAATATCGCCTCCCATTTCCTTGTGTTTGGAGGCGTTAAATATTCGTATTTCTAGATCGTGAGCCGCTTTCGGGCCACTCACGGAAGCGACCAACCAGCCAACGAACGCAAAACTCCACCCTCATGCTTTCGGTTCAACAGTCTCTCTGCTCTTTGTTACACGGCAGAGATGTAGGCCGATGCCTCATCCATGTCAGAATATTGCGCACTACTCACAGGGTCCTTGAATGATGTTTTCTGAGATATAACCAGCACTCTCAATATCTAACCGGAATGCGAAGCCCTTATCTTCGAAGTCTGTCCTGTCTCCGAGATCCAGGAGAATATAGATCGATAGCGAAACAGATGAGCTGCTCATAAAATCGGAACAACAGCCTACAGAAGAAAGTTAAGAACTACAGAGTGGAAGCCACGGAGGCATGGGTCACTTGGAACAACCACCAACACGTTAGGCGAACGTGTTCTGAATTAAAGACAACAATTGTACTCACAGCTGCAGTTGTTTTACAGATCATAGTACGAGATTCGCACGCGCCACCATGCTCGAATAAAATCACCACTATGGAGGACGATTTCGAGGAAAAGAAACCAGTGACAAATGTGCTAGGGTACGCACAACTCGTGAAGGTGGACCATCCAAAGGACGAAAATTATGGAATGGAAAAGGCTGGTGCAGAACTAGTCCATTATCAGTTTAAAATAGTGGTGTTAGGTAGTAGTAATGGAGTCACCCACGATTCATGGTAGAAAATTATACTCGCTTAGGTCTCGACCATCTTCTAGATCGGTTCGTTTTTGAGCTGTTCCAAATCTTTCCTGCCCGTAGACATGACGAACGATGAAGTTTGCGGCGCTGATCAATCGCTGAGGGGTGCACCATGCACTCGACCTCATTGAACGTCGCTAAAGGTAATTGAATTCTTATCTGTCCTATACTATGACTTGCGGTAGTCTGCCGATATTTCAAATTCGGCGCTGCTATCCAACCAGAGAAGTCTTGCACAAATTTGTCGACCCCTAGGAATGGAAAACCTAATGAGCGCGGGACAAAGGATTGAATCAAAGAATACGTGCTTATTACAGAGCAACTCTAAATAATGCGCTGCACGCACCCGTTTTCTCCCTGTACCGACGTAAATCTTCTTGCAACGATCCTTTGCTGCTGGAACTTCTTAGCATATCTTTTGAAGTGTGTTGCAATTGGATCGAGCTTCACTTTTTTAAATTTTTTTTAAAAATTTCTTTAATTTTGTTGGAAATGCGATAACAATTTTTTGTTTGAAAAACTGAAGCGCGTTTGAAGCAAGTTTGGAGCCCTTCAACAAGCAGTTTGTATCCTTTCGTTGAATTCTTCTTAACCTAGCAGTAATATGAGCAAAGAATTTCATCCAGAATGGTCTCGTTTTAAGTGACTTACTGCCTTCTTTGTGAGCGAAAACAGGTTCTTTCAAAGCTTATGGCTGAGTGCAGTCATCAAATGGAGAAGACAATGATCAAATCCAGTGCAAAATGATGACACTGAGGAAGTGGGGGTATCAAGGGTGCACCATCTTTTGTTTGTGAGAATGCGATCAATCTCAGCAAGAGACGTGCCGTTATGAAGCTCTCATGTTGATAGGCTATTTCTCTTCCTCAGGAAGGGTGAAAATTCGTGGAATAGGCGTGGTTTAAAAATAGGAGTTCAAAAGTACTTTCCATTCCTGCCTAGATTCCCTACTGCAAATTTCCCGATACTGTATTCATTCTTGCTAATTCTTCCTAATCTAGCATTGAAGTGTCCAGTAACAAATTTACAGAAGAATATGCGGTTGCTAATGACTGTTCAAATGATTCAAATTCAATTCAAATGACCACACAACGTTTCCGTCACAGATAATTAGTAGCGGAACTTCCTCCACAAATGAGGAACGTCCCCTCAACAAACTGGTGGTATTAGTCTTCCACATCGTTAAGCGATTACATGGAGTTTGATATAAACTTTAGCATCCAGAAAAATATGAAGACTGAGGTAATCTCCATGGCGCGTCGTCCGTGTGTGGCTTTAATACGGTCCTAACGGCATCTTACACAGCCTAAGATTTGTTCTCCACCTCATTGGTGATTTCGTCGCCAAACGTCGTGGAAGGGAACATAGTGTACGAAATATTGCGGCCAGTTTATTGCTGGTTGAGAGCTTTGTTGCTCGCCTTTATTCCATAATGAGAGCTTTTCCAGGTAGTCACAACTGGTGGTCACTGAATGTCGTCCATTTGAAGGAAAATTGACACCTTACGACTACTCCTCTATCCGGCTGGTGGCGTTTCATGGAATTTGATTCAACGGCTTTAATTGGCGTCCAGAAAAGAGAGAGAAGTATCTACGAAGGCCATTCTGTTTCATGTATAAAAAACGAATTTGGAACAAGAAACAAAAGGCGTGTGTTACAACGACGTGCTCCTTAAGAAGATGTGTTGCGATTACGAACGTACTTCGGAGTAAACTGCTCAGAAAAAGAATTTTCTTTTTTATAGCCTGTTGTGTTTTACTATTAAATTTTTTAACAGCCATTTATTATTTTATAATGCGAAGTACTTTTTACTACTTTTCCACCCAACAGTTTACCTTTTCATCGTGGCTAGGAGGTGCTCCACGGTGTTGGACTGCGATGTACAGCCTGGAGATCATCGCCCTGGTAGAGTTTCCCAAGCTGAGAAGAAGTCCGGTGTCTTCATCAGGAAACCCATTTAAGAGTAAACCAATGCCAGGATCTGTCATCGCCGTGGAACTAAACTAGTCGCATGGTGGCAAATCTTCCTCTGATCCAAACGGGTGGTCACTGCCTGTAGTAGTGACGACTTAGGGCAGACTTTGGCATGGTTGAACTCGGGTCTAAATTCGGAAAAAATGGAGACTGTGCTGGGGTCGGAAGAATCAGTGAGGAGGGGCCATTCAAGTAGCCAAGTAGAATTACCTTTTACAAGCTATTTGAAAGGCGTTATTTGTGGCACACGATAGGATAGTGTTTTCGAACTAACAAACACATGTTTACTTAGGTTCGTTAATGGTCTCTGTATTCAAATCGTTTCAGAGAGTTATGAAACAAGCATCATACTGAATTCTCCATTGAAATCCGTGTTCAATTCCAAATTCTTTATGAATTAGTGTGCGGAGTAGACTCACAGTCGTTTGCTGAATTTCTTCGGAAACCATTTCATCACTGGTATATAGACAACGAGAAACATATTAATGATCCACACCAATGAGAGCTCGTCGACCAACTGGCCTAAATTACCATATTACGAGGTCTTATACTGCAAAGCGACACCAAAAGCCGCATTCAGTACAAAAACGAGTTAGCTGGCTCTACCGACTGGCACTGCTGTGACGACTAGGAAGAATGTTATGTGAATATATAAAATTATCGAAGAGATATGGAGCGCTAGGAGAATTGAAGTTGGAAGACCATGGACCAAAACTTACCGAACAAATTCAGCGTGGCGTGATAGTACGTGGAGGCAAGGCCGTTGAAGGTCAGCAGTAACTGCGGCACAAAAAGACCGGGGTTCACCTAAGCATTGACGAAGAATAATAACTCTTTATTATGCTATTCGGCGGCTGTAATCAAGAGTATCGAAGCGGAATGAAAAAACTATGGATGAGGTACCATCATTCTATGGAATACGGTGTAAATTTTTTTCTTTTTTTTTCAGTATTTCCTAGCAGAGCAAACTTTAACTCGATTTTGAAACCAATCACATAGCAGTAGTCTTATGGAGCAAAGGAAACGCATATGTGCAACGAAGTCTCCGGCATAGAGACTACAAGTACTGACGCAAAAAACATCACCACCGAAGAACTCACCTCTCGGATATATTTGTGCAGCATCATAGCGTTCAGCATCGGCAGTACGACGATCGGTAGGTTCGTCATCTGAACTCGAAACAAACCCTACCACCATATATTCATATATTTTTGCTAGCAGAGACGGCCACTCGATCATTCGGTATCCGAAAATAAGTGGCTTTTTGTATAGAATTCGTCGTAAAATTCTCTGACTGTGTGGAAACAAAAATTTTCATGGGACGCTAACCTATTGAAAAGTTGGTGCTTATGTATGCCAAACCATTGGATATTGTGGTTAGATCAACAGTACTGTTATTCGGCAAAGTCGTGAAATTTTAAAAAGTATAAATAATGAATGAAAGGGCCCGTGTGGCGCAGTGGTTGGAAGCGCCGCTGCGACAAGCACGTGGAATCGATTCTTGCGCTCATGGCCCACCAAGCCTTCCATCCCTCCGAGGTCGGCAAATTGGTACCAGACGCGTCTGGAAGCACCACTGGCTCGATACATCGGCAGGCCACCACGAGTCATTGTATGGGGCAGATATGCACTCAGTCACCTTCAAACGCCGAGAGCTTCATCCTTTTATCCTTTATAAATAATGAAGTTCTCGGGGTTGATTAATCGTTGAGGGATGCGCCATGCATTCGACTTCATTAAGCATCGTTTGAAGGTGACTGAGTGCATATCTGCCCCATACAATGACTCGCGGTAGTTTACTGATGTATCGAGCCAGTGCTCCTATCCTCCCAGACAAGTCTGTCACCAATTTGCCGACCACGGAGGCATGGAGGGCTCGGTGAGCCTGAGACGCGAGGATCGACCGTGTGCGTGTTACAAGGCCCCTCCGACCACTACACCACACACGCCTTCCAACTATAAGTTCTCTTTCTTCTTACAAGACAAGGGGTTGTTAATGCAAATTTTATCCAACGATTGCTAACGTTTCGCCTTTTTCCTTCTTTTTGGACTATGTAAAGGTCAACCGATGGTGAGTATTCGATGAACGCTGTTTCCTATGCTATTGAAACCTAAGGAGTCGAGTTTTTTACGCTGGAGCTACAGAATTATTTCAATGAGTATAATGCTTATCGGCTTGGGCTTACAAGGCTCTTAAGAAGACGAAACGGCCGAAACGTTAGCCAGCGTTGGATAAACCTTGTATCAACAGCTTCGTGTCTGCTCATCTGGAAAATGTTAACTTGCTGATCGACGCTGAAATTATTAGAAAGTTGATTATGGGAATTAAGTGTAAAATTTTTGCAATAAAGGATAAAAATCTACTTAGTTGTTTTCAGTTGCTGATCGTTTCAGATGAACAAGCAATCAAACAAAGGAGTATAAACAGTTATCCAACTTTCTCAGCTAATCATAATTGTTGATAGAGCGTATAAACGAATCTCTAAGAAAAAGTACCGTGTTCGCAAATTCGGCGACCATCGCTAGTGTCTGGTACTTGTAGGCGCTTTCGCACCATGCTTGTCCTGATTCGTACTCGAACCACTTCGTCATTCGTGACTGGCAAAGCCAAGTATTTCCAAATGGTGTAACGGATTTTCTTCGTTTGAAATCGAAACAGATCGGGAATCGAACGGTTTTCAAGAAAGCAATTTGAAAAAGAGCAAAAGTCGCTGACTAGCAGGACTTTATGTAGAGTCTGCTTAGTAGACAAATAGACGAAAGCACGAAAAAATAAGGACGGAAATCGATTAAACAGCATAGGAAAAAAAACCTGTGATAAATAGCTGAGTCGTGTTTATTTTTTAGTGTCAATCTATGGACTGGCTCTTAACAATTCATCTTATTAATTCAAAAGGTCGACTTTCTATAAGCCTTGGCATAAATATTCGAAATATTTGTTTATATGTTCTTATGAACTGATCTTACTGAGCTGATTCGAAGTTGGTATAAGTTGTTCTTATTGCTGTCGATGTTGCTGTTGTCGTTGGCCGATGGCTGACGTTCGGCGATTTCGCTTTCCTCTCGGAAAGAAACCAGAAAGACGAATTCTTCACTGTCACATGTGCGGCCTAAGGCTTTATCTCAAAATGATTTTTTTGACGTGAGTTGGTCTCTCTCGTCATCCTACGTGAACAACAGGCGGTGGGTCCCTCTCGTAACAGCACAGTGAACACTTTTGTGATCCATATGGTCGAGAATCCTCCATCTGATAGACAAATTCTCTATGTCAATGTAACGGCTCACAGTGCAAGAATATGAAAAACGTTCGCGGAAGTGAACGAGAGCGAGGAATTTTTTGTAAAGCACCTCAAACTTGGGTAATTAAACCTTTGTATGTATATAACTCATGAAGCGACTTGAAAATAAGAATGTCACCGTCTGAAAACCCACAGTCCCACATAATATAAGTAGTGGAATTCGACAAGACAGTACCGTATAGTAGGAATTATTTGTAACCATCTATAACGGCTCACAGTGCAAGAATATGAAAAACGTTCGCGGGAGTGAACGAGAGCGAGGAATTTTTTGTAAAGCACCGCAAACTTGGGTAATTAAACCTTTGTACGTATATACACCTTTTTTACACAGCGATGCAATGATATTTATAATGTATGTACAATAAATTGCATATGAAGTGGTTCAGTGGATTTTTATCTAATGCAATAACAATAGTGTATGCACCAATGTAACAGCTTACAGCGTAAAAATATGAAAGGCGTTCGCGGGAGTGAATGAGAGTGAAAAATTGCTTGTGAAGCGCCTGTGAGCAATGAAAGTATTTAACTTATGCTAACAACACAACGTAATCACATGTGAATCGACGATAACATTAATGTAATAGCATTGCCGGAGCTAACGATTATAGTGAATATCATCACAAACTAAGAAAATGTAGGAAAGGAAAGATTTGTAAGCAAAGATTAAGCTGGAGGGAAATGATAATGGCATGGCTACGGTCGTCAGAAACCAATTGACGATGATAGTGGGCGTGGTTACGTCCAAGCTAGTGGGTTGATGGCAGGGTCAAAGCTCGGGTCGCGGGGTCTAGTCTCCAAGCAATGAGACGTACCCAATAGCATGCCTGGCGGTGTGACTAATGTCTACAAGATGCTGTGTTCAGTGGCGTACCCGATGGCAAAAATGAGATGTGGATGTAGGGCAATCACACGAGCATTTTATCAAATGCAGTCTCTATCGACTTATAGAATGTGTTTGTTAGTTAGATAGAAAGTTCTCTATCTGATAGAGGAATTCTCTATACATATAGCGTTAAAATAGATGTTAGATCTCCATTAATACTGTAGATTTTTCGCCGAATTATAAGGTTATTACGTATTCTTGTTTGATGAGCTTACACGAGGTTGATAATAACATTTATTTCGGCTAACGTTTCGACGTCTTCGTCTTCATCAGAGCCGATGATCCGAGTCGATGGTCCACGCTTCTTGTTCGTCTCGATGCGGCGGCTTCGCCTTCGTGTCGAGTCAGGTCTTCTTCAGCGTTCCATCTCCTCGAATGAGGCACACTCCTTCAGTGATGCCCTTTTCAGTGAAACGTTAGCCGTAAATAAATGTTATTATCAACCTCGTGTAAGCTCATCAAACAAGAATACGTATTGATTAAGCACACCGAGGTTCAAGGAAAGTCGGTTTCGAAGTATTTATAAGGTTATTGTTACATAAAACACGTCTTGCTCTGAGGAACGTGAAATCAATCACCAAAACGTCAGCCATCGGCCGACAACGACAACTTGTACCAACCTCGCGTTAGTTCAACAAGTTCAGTTTATAAGAACATATAAATAAATATATCCATTGTATTACTGGCCAATGCGAAGGTTCAATTCACTTCCGTAAGTTGGTCACATGCATAATATTCGCAAGGAAGCTTCGTTGAGTCGCTGTCATTCCTTCACTCCTTATTGAAATACTTTTCTTGATTCTGAGATCATTTTCAACATTTCATGCGTCAGACCGACTCAGGTCTCCAGTGACAATGGAAAACCGAAACAACCAACAACGATTCTCACAAGTTTCATCGTTGTGTGCGATGATTTTAACAGAGTCACGGTTTATCCAATTTAATTAGTGAACGATGCCATAGACCGTACCGTTTTCTTTGAGCATCAGTCATCTTCACATTAAGTACATGACCATCCTCTTATCGAACTTCCGGGATTTCTATGCAAATAGTTTATTCAGATGAATTTTTCTTACCTCTAAAGAATTGTAATTAACACCGCCCTGAGTGTTCTGCAGAGATCTCATTAAATGGCAATCAAAAATGCGTAAAAGGTTTGATTGGCTAGTTGGGTAAATAACAATTTCTCTTTAAAGTCCTGGAAGTTCTTTTGTCAAACGTGTATGAATGTTCCAGAGTTCTCGTTACAGACCCATCCACACAGCGACGGTTCTGACGATGGTCCTGAACTGTCATAATGATCTTAAAACGATTTTAACCGTTTTTGTCTACTGCCTACTCTTTTTGATGGCAGGGTATATTGCGAAATATAACTTTAATGAAGCTGAGATATTTGCAAAACTCTGGACCGCAGGTGTCTATGGTGGGGAACGAACGCGCTATTGTCCTTTCCGAGTAGTAACGCGCTCACCACCACACCATGCGGGTCCTTCGTTTCGCCTGTCTCTCAGCTAGTTCTATCGATCATTTGCCGTCAGCAATCACCCAACAGTGGGATTGATCTGGGGAGCACAAATCGGCAATGAACCCAGTTAAGCTGAGGCTTTAGTTATAATCACAATTTTAACCGTTTTTGTCTACTGCCTACTCTTTTTGATGGCACGGTATATTGCGAAATATAACTTTAATGAAGCTGAGATATTTGCAAAACTCTGGACCGCAGGTGTCTATGGTGGGGAACGAACGCGCTATTGTCCTTTCCGGGGAGTAACGCGCTCACCACCACACCATGCGGGTCCTTCGTTTCGCCTGTCTCTCAGCTAGATCTTAAAACGGTTGAGTGGTCAACAGCAAGCATTTGTGCAACCAACCAAGTCGTCTGGTGTCGGTCGTAGACTGCAGTGGAGATACCGTCGAGATAAAGCTGATGAAGCTACATTCACAAAAACAAACTTCTGCCTTATACCTTATACTTCTACTTTCGACGCTTGACATCGTCTACCTTTTCTGTAGACTTCATATCTTTTTTTGGATACGCCACAGGTTCTTCCCAAAAGTAAAATAACATGATGTTTTCGAAATCCTTTTAATTTAAATTTACCTTGTAAAGTATCCTAAAGATACGAAATATAAGACAAGTCAAACTTTTTTTTGTAGATTTATCTGAATAACTCTGGTCAAATGGCAAACAGTGATTAAATAACACCTTCAATTGAAAATCACCGCCCCCAAAAGGTAAAAACAAAGGAAAATTTTGTGCTGAGTCAAATTACGTCACTCGTCTTTTTTACGAATTGTGACAAATTCCTCAATCGGCTACTCAAAAATAGAAACTTGCCTTTCTTGTCAGAGCTCCTACCTTCGGTCTCAGCGCGAGCGGCTCATCCCAATGCTTCAAGCAATAAGATAACTTCTTACAGAATTGTTTTAAATCGAAACTATGGAATTGGCAGCTTCAAAAAATTCAACACGAAACTAAATTTTTCAATACTTCCAATACAAGTTCCCCATAGAGAAGTACGAGTGATACATCGAGAACACAATCGTCTCCTACTGGACGACATCTTTGATCTGCTTTCCTGCTCAAAAAGTGCCTCTTGGTCTAAAAAAAGGGGGCAGAAATATATGTCATAGCCCCAGAAAATCAGAATTTTATCTTGTATAAGACAGCCTTTAATTAGTAGGCAAGAATATGTAGATCGAAGTGAGGTTTATTCAAATCAGTAAACTTACGAACTGAAATATTCTGCTTTGAAGACGAAAGCAACCATGATTTTCGCATCCATTGCATTGTATTCGATACACTCAAAAGTGGCTCGTTGTCAAATTGAGGCCGGCGAGGTTCATGAGTATGGCACTGCAATCTAATGCAAAGGTGAAAACCTTGTCGGTTCGTTGAGCAGGGTAGGATGCAGGGTCGTTTTGCTGCTAAACTTTTTCAAATTCTGCAGCGATACTTAACTTTTTACTACCTATTGTTTTTCTACTGTAGGGTATCATGTGAAATTACTCTATCTAGGGGTTTTTCTACTGTAGGGTATCATGTGAAATTACTCTATCTAGGGCTCACGTGCTAAGCACTACACCATCGAGACCTTCGCTTTGCCTTTCTCTCAGCCAGTCGGTGTTTTATCCTCTTAGTGTTATCAGCAACCACTCACCCACGGGAAAGATCTAGTGAGCACAACTCAGCTTTGAACCCAGTTTAGGTGAAGCTACCCTGAAGTTCAAATTCTGCAAGTATATCAGCATCATTGTGGTTCTATTTCATATAACACACTGCCGTGAAAACATAATACGCAGCAAATAAAAATCACTACATTTTTGGATTATTGAGCTACTTTTGATCTAGCTTTCGAAGTAAATAGAACGCAAATTGAGTTGAGTAATGCCGATTTGTGTTCCCAACATCACAGCTGTTGATGGGTAGCTTACTGATTGCACCGTTAGGGCAAAAATGGGCCGAGAGAAAAGGGCAAATTTTGGAACGATATTGTTGGAACGTACCATAGAGTGCTCTCATGCGATGAGAATGAACTCCTTCTAGAGTATACACATTTAGTCGTAAATTAAATGATCGTAGGCCATGTGAAAGACATCGGAAAAATGAAAAAGCTTGATGAATTCTCGACGCCAGTGACGGTGAAATGACGTGGAAAGTGGACCGTCCCGAAAAATTCGATTCATACGCAAGAACACTCCGCAACAAGTTTCACACATGATGCAGAAGCTGCAGGAGTTGGGCAACAGTGCCCGTCGTCGCCTAAGTTCATCGACTTCCTCGCTAGCGAACTATCACTCTCTCACACATGTCGGCAACCTATTAGCTTGGAAAATTTTACGGATCCCTACTAGTAGTCCTTTTAAGTCGTTAATCGTGTCGTTAACTACAGAATTCTGAACCCAAATCAAAACAAACAAATTTCTCTCTTATTTGCAAAGAATGTATGGATTACAGCGATCCTTATTTTTATTAACAAAATTTTACTCCAGTCAAAACATTTACACCTTATTTAAAGTACTCGTTTAAGATAGGCTCTTATTTTGGTCAATCCCTGTTAAAATATATGAGCTATGGTGAAAACGATTTACGGTAAATTGTAAAATGAATGGCGCAAGAGATGGTTTATAAGGAAGTGCTTTATAGTGTCGAAGAAATTATTTAAGTAGTAATTTTTTGCATTGGTTACATATTACTTTATTAGATGAATAATTGGTGCCAACAAATGGCACCCCACATTGGTGACCCCAGATGGAAAGTCTTCTTCTGAATAACGCAAATGCACAACTAGGTCAAAGACTCTCCGAAAACTGCTCTTATGTTGTTACCTGTTTCAGAAAGACCGTAGGGTACAAAGTGAATTTCTGCTAACTGGTAGTCCGGAGAGATGGAAAGCCCAGCTTGCCGAAAACATGAGATCATACTAACAACGAAGTGTGTGTTGCAAGACACCTCTGGCCACTGCGCTTTGAAAGTCTATGTTTATATTCTTTTCAGAAAAAATGTTAGAACTAAGGAAAGTATTTGCGACAGCATTAGCCACCTTCATTGATTAGCTCATAAGGCCAGTTGCGCCTACCACTCGATTACCGTTCAACCACAGACCTCTTAGTTGAAGGCTTAATCGCATCGGTCGCTAGGTGATGGTGTGTGCACCGATTTGAATTGCATCAGGAACATTGTCGAATGCCAACTGACCTCTAACGTCTGGTCCGAATGCATTGTCGAATACAAAAACCAACCATTCGCTCATTAGTGAATGAGAACAAAGGATTTTGCAGGGACAGCGCAGTTGTTAGTGATTCAGTTCATCAGAAGGCAAGGTCCTGCTTCGACCTCCTAACTGACGCTCTCTTCCAATCTACGTGTAAACTCCTTATCTCGACTATCTCCAGCATTGGAAGGAAAACTGAGTCCACTGGCATTCTACTACATTCATAAAGGAGACGAAGTTTTCAAGCAGCAGCCGAAACAACACACGCAATGTTCGAAGACCTTTGTGGATGAATGACGAATGGGAGAAAAATGAATCGAACGCGAGAGGTGCTGAGATCAGAACAATGGATGTGAGGTGGGCCATATAAAATAAAAAAGTAACAATTTGGAAGCATTAAATCCTCTAGAGTTAAACCTTAAACCGTAATTTCACCGTCATTGCAGCAAATAGCACACATTTTGATGTCAAAAGAAAGGATTTTTGCGTTCAAAAAGACTCTTTGAAATATTCGGGAGAATTGTGGAAAATGAAATACGAGAAGTGCTCATCGACAAGGCGGCGGAGGCGTACTTGATGCAGGATATGCCGAACACATGGGATTCTGGTGAAGTGGTGAGACGTGACCGATAGAGTCACACGTTCCAGTAATGACTCGATTTAAATGAAAAGTAACCAATAACTAGTTCAAACCGGTTCAAGAAAAAAAACAAGAGCAGCCAATGTGTTTGTAAGTGACGGAAACATAAAAGTCATTGTTCCTCGTTCCAAGAAATATTGACGATGACACCATTTGCATTCAGAAATAATATAAAAGACTGTCATAATTTTCAACTTTAGTATTTGACAGCTCAAATAATTTTTAAAAACTTCTGTGACTATCTGTAATTCTTGAAAAATGACATAGTGCCAAATTAGGAGTTTAAGGAATTTTCTTCCACTTTTTGGGGAATCAAACATTTTTGCCGCGCTTTCGATGAAACGAATTGGCAAAATATGGAGTGGAGATAGTCCTAATTTTCACAATTCATTATGGGAACAGAAGCCGTGATTTCTGCAAAAATTATGGAGGCAGGAGATCTCGGTCAAAGCAAAAATAAAGCATCTCTTGCCTGAACACATAAATATCACTTCTTGGTAGTGAAGGAATAAAAAACGAAACATTCAGAAAGAAACACGTTCTTCGAGTGTTTACAAGTTTTTGACAATAAATGTTGTTTACAAGCCGTTCCGTTGTCTCTCTCGGTGAAAACACTTTATTTACAACATAAATTGCTAATTAGCATCTACTCATAACGAAGGAATTCCGAATGAAGGAAGTCGAATAATCGAATGCTCGAAGATTGGAACATCTCAAAATCACTTATTCACCTGCTATTGAAATGATGTCTATCTATACACCTCATCGATATACAGACAAATTGATTCATTATCACATAGGCGGAGCTCGTGTGGCGCAGTGGTTGGAGGCGCCACTGCGGCACCACGTGGAATCGATCCCTGCGCCCAAGGCCCACCAAGCCTTCCATCCCTTCGGGGTCGGCAAATTGGTATCAGACATGTCTGGGAGGATAGCAGCACTGGCTCGATACATCGACAGGCCACCGCGAGCCATTGTAATGGCCGGATATGCATTCAATCACGGGCAGCGATATTTTATGAAGTTGAATTCATAGCACCTCCTTCAGGGATTGGTCATCGCTGAAAGCTTTATCCCTATCCTTTATTATATAGGCTAAATATGTGTTCAGTAAACTCTACGGTGCTTAATGGTGTCGGATTCCTAAGGGAATTGGTCATGATCGAATACCTCATTTTTTATCCATTTTCGCATAGCCTGAAATCATCCTCGGAAAATGATTTCGTTCTCACAATGTTTTGCCTTTTATTCATTGCTTATTCTTTTTTTTATGAAAGGATAAAAGAATAAAGATCTCGGTGTCGATCATTTCCCGAGGGATGCGCCATGCATTCATCTTCATTAAGTATCGTTGTAGGCGATTGAATGCATATTTGGCCTTTTACAATGACTCGCGGTGGGGTCTCGATGTATCGAGCCACTACTGCTATTCTCCCAGATAAGTTTGGTGCCAATTTTCCGGCCCCGGAATGATGGAAGGCTTGGTGGGCCATGGGCAAGGAGCTGGTTCCACGCAGGACACCTCTGACCACTGCGCCACACGGGCCCTTCTTTTTACGTGGCAAGAAATTATGTGAAGGTCCCGAGTTTTACTCATTTCTCAGCACCGTTTTTGATGGATTTCGTTTTCTTCGATGCGACCAGTTTAGCAGTTTTGATAGAAGGAGCACTGATTTAGCCATAATATTGTTGAAATCTCACCGTCAATAGTATCCCGATACAGTTTTTCCCTACAAGCCGTTAACTTACAGCGAAAAGAAGACATTCGTCCGAATAAATATGTTTGTTCACAGAGCATTTGCAAAGACACCGTTGGAGAAGAGACCAAGGAGTCCTCTCTTATTCGCTCTCCCTCCCTCTTCTGCTATTATGTAAATGAAAATTCGTAAAAATCTCAGGATTCTAGAAAAACAATTCGGTCCATGGTGTTTGGTCAGTTTAAACTAATGAACCGCTCAAGGATGAGATGACCGTCTCAGCGTGTTTCCTAAATCTCCCCTCTTAAAGGCGACAGTTTCCTCCAACGTGGAACTTAGGTTGTTCACATTCTCAGAACAGGATGGAAAAAAACCGTTTTAGCACCGATTTTCTTTGCACTGTGAAGATGGAAATGTGGTAGTTAACACTATATAGTTAATTACCAGCGAAGCGCTATTAGTAGCAGTGCTATGAAATGTGAGTTAAGAACACTCGTGAACAAATTTCAGACAGCGCATTGCGGTAGCAACTGGAAAAGGAACGATATGGAAAGCAGCAAATAAACGTGACGATATGCATGCGTTTCAAAACATATGTCGATGAAGCCATTTCGTGTTTGTCATTTGAATAAACATATAGCTTTTCAAAATGCTCTCCATAAGCCACTGAAAACTACTAGAAAGTACAAAAAATTACTAACAGGAGCGCTTTATTTATTCTCGCTTGATACTTCAACGGCCCGTTCCCCCTGGTTTTGCGGGCCTCAGCATAATCACCATTTTCCGGAGATTTGATGGTTAAGCCATTGTGGTTCCTTGGAATCCCGAGGTGAGCCTGGCCAAAATTTGCCCCAGGTCCTCACAACCACAAGCGTGGCCCTTGTGGATTAGAGGGGATTTGCCACCATGCAATTCATTGGATACCAGGACGGTGGTGGATCCTGGTATTGGTTACTATTTATTCCACAACAATAACAAGACTTTATGAAATCCACGGTGACAATCACTTGGTCATTTGAATAACTTAGGAGTTTTCAACTTCACTGCTTAATAAAAAAAACATTGCTCTATCGCTTTGACGCAGTCATGATAGTGTAACCTCTATACAAGTCATTTGTAAGAAGACGGTGTGGCCGATATGACCGCTATATAGGTCATTTTCCTTCTGATCGTTTATTTTGGTGCATGATATGCGCATCCCTAAAGCACTGATCAACGCCAAGAGCTTCATCCTTTTTAAAGCTTTTCTATGGCACATATCCACAAAGCGGTAGAGAAAAACATACGTTGTAATCCCATCTCCTTCTATCTCCTTAACTCCTCTAGTTATTAGGAAATTATTGTCTATGTTAAAATTAAGTGCCGTCCCATGTGGCTCCAAAACAAAAAACTAAGCATCAAAATATGGTTTATAATAATCGTCGAACATAAATATGAGTGGAACTAAAATTTCCAAAAAAATGAGAGAGATGTTCAAATTTTTAAAAAATGGAACCCAAGCGCGGCAACCACTAACTCAAAGGACAGATTGGAAAGCAGCACCCTGTTTTCAAAATAAATCTGTGACGAAGAATTAAAGAAGAAAAAAAATGCGACTTTGGCGAACCAGAAAAATTTTTGGATAGATGTGACTTGCTTGGCCTGTACTTCAATTAATGAAGGTTTCTGGAATGTGCTGGGTTAAAGTTGAAAGCAACTGCTGCATTCCCGCCGCGTGAATCATGAGTGGTTCACATGGTCGCGAATGTTTTAGTAATTCGACGTTGCAAAACTGTTCGATAAATGTTATAAAAGTCCCCTAATTAATAAAATATGCATTGGATTCTTATGGAGATGTGGTACATGAGAACAGTTTAGAACAAATTCGTAGAGAGCAGAACACTGTAAATCTCACTGTTGAATTTATCTACACCTACAATTTATCTATCTACAATTACCACGACTGCAGAATTCTCCATTTAGCCTAGCTTAGTTCTTCTCTAGTGTCAGAGTCGGCGTTGAATGGGTGGCATCGTCTCGTCTCGGCCAGGCCAATGACGTCGTACCATATCTTTCTTGCTTGCATGAGCAAGTCTTCTACCGAGAACTCGGATGCAAGTGTACGTGCATCGTTGGTACAGATCGTCACCATAGTTCTTGATCCAGGCAGCTTCCATTGGCCCTGAGATTTTAGCATCCTCTCCGTACTCGTCCTACCCAACGCTGCGAAATTGGGGGCTCTTTCGAGGTCAGGGGAATGAGGCCGGTTTTTTTTTACTGTGTTGTGTTTGGCGTATTTGATACCCACGTATAACTTGCTGGGCTCTGAACGTGGGGGCTGGTTATACTCACGGGTAGCTTGCCAGGCTCTCCCAGAGTGGACATGGAGCTTATTTGTTGGAGGCGACTCCTAGCCGCCTCCCATATACTTCCGTGCTACTTGATTGCAGGCTTTTGGCCGAATTGACTCGTAGAACGCATAAAGCGTATAGATCCGCATAAAGCGAGAACGCACCCACACACGCATGCATGAATACGCCTAGCAAATACAGAAAGCATGTGCCAGATCGGCGCAGCAGAAACAGGGAGTCTATCCCCTGGATCCACCTGCGTCTCAAGGAAGCAAAGGTCGCTTTTAGTCCGTGATTGACACCCTATCCTCCACCTGGGGACGCGCCACGTACCCCCGCGACTGCGACTAACCGGTTCGAAATCCCTCATGTGAGGGAGATCCGTGCAACTGTAATAATGTGAATTTTTAGGAAGAAAGTTGGACAGTGTTGAAAATCTCACCGAAATAATTCTTCTCACCACTGTTTTTGTCTTCTACATCTTGCTGAAGAAGCAACTGTGGAATAAGTTTCTAAGGGTTGTAGAGAGCAATTGCTGGCGAGAACGACACGTTCTACTTCTGCATTCAGTTCACTCGTCTGTGAAGCATGGAGTGTGTGAATAGATGAAAATCGGGTTCGGCGCACCTGCGGGCGAACAAATGGGGCCACATTGAACAGGCTAAGAACCCGTTAGTCTCAATAGTTGGAAGTATTTTTTAAATTAGGCAAAAACAAATAAAATTTTTAAAAGTGGAAGAGAGAGAGAATAAAGCTGATGGCGTTCATCAGTCCTATAAAGGTGTGGAACAGCTGATTGTACAGTAGCTCTCCAACGGTATAACTTGTCTGACAAAATGAGTGTCACTCATTAAAGTTTTAACGAAAACCAACCAGTGAAATACTTGATACTTGATACTTGAATGGCCCCGTCTTCACTGATTGTGCGGGCTCCAGCACAATCTTCATTTTTCGGAGAATTGCTGGTTAAACCATTGTGGTTCCATGGAATCCCGTGGTCACCTTGGCTAAAGTCTGACCCAGGTCTTCACCACAACAGGCCGTCGCCGACTTTAATAACAGGACGGTTGGTGGATCCTGGTATTGGTTCAAATACCAATGAAATATCAATATTTTATATTTAGCATGTTGTTCTACCATTTTAGGACGAGACGAGGTCATTGCTTTTTAGTGCTTAACGAGTTTCAAAAAAATCTGTGTAACAGTGATTGGCACATCCCTGCAGCCAGAAAATTTATGGAGATCAAATGCTCTGCCAAATTTTTAGCGCAAACTGCTATAGTTAGAAGTGAATGCAGAGAGCAACAAATTCGGATCACAGCATGGGTCAAAAATGTTCGCATTACATGGGAAAATAATGGGAAGCAGGGAAAATGTACTACAGAAAAAATAATAAGCTTGTGAACAAAAGTAGAGCATGAAGCTGTGTTCCGAATTTCGATCATTCACGACATCAGGAGTCGATAATGGATAAAGTGACAGAACCTTTAGACAAGGCAGGTCAACGGCACCCAGTCTGTCGCATATATTCACACGACGTTCTGTTCTTTCAGCGCAAGACCGCGGAAAAAACTGTGATAGCCAGACAGGTTTTCTTCCTGTGCACAGAATGTAGTCAAGAATGAGTTCACGCGGTGATATCAACCCGCATAAGCTGCCCGTTTGCCACCGCAGCAGACTGAATTTGTTTACCAAAAAGCTATCTCAGCATTAGTCGTGGTCCAAGAAGACATGATCCGGTACTAGAACCAAATCCCACCGGAACCCTCAGAAATAGGTGACGTAGAATCCAGATTCTCGCAACAGTTAGAAGGTGAAAAAAAATTAAGTTAAATAGTGCAATGAAAAAAGTTGGATATGAAGCATGAAACAAGATTTGAACAATTTGGGTTGGAGTACATTGGTCAAAAATGCATAGCGAATAGCACAAAATTGCATCAGAACTCGATATATCTAGAGTGGCAGAAAAATCCGACCTGGATTCGTTTTGTGTCCTTAGTACCGCCCTGAACGAACTTAAAGGGCTACACTGTATGGTGAGAAGCAGATATGTCAAAGTGCAAGAGAAGTTCCTTGAAAACCTTGAGTCATTCACGAGCGAATGGCTGGAGTATGGCATTGAATGTGAGAAACGCTAGAATGGAATCAATCCAAATGGTAGAACCTCTGACGCGACTTTTAACAACAAATTTGGTGTGGCTTTGGTGGTGATGAAGTGGTGTGAAATGTACTCGAGAACCTACAGAAAGCATACAGTGGCTTCCTTCTGTTTACTCGTCCCAAAAGTGGTGTCAAATGGCAGAGATTATTTGCTTTTACTGAAAATCCACCGGTTTCCAGAATAGCTCGAACTCTTTCTCAGAGCCTTAGCAAAGGTTAAGGTGAACTGCTTATAACTGTTCAACACTCATGAACATCCTTAGTCATTATGTGCTGACCAGTTGATGTGAGAGTAAGAGTGAATCACGTTGCTGAAGACAATAACATGCAATACATCGAAATCCCTTAGGCATTTCCAAATTTCGTGTATTTTTCATATTTCATTGTTTCCAAACGAAATGTTCTTGTCAAGTATGCCAAATGATAATTCAGTTTGGGTGGCTATTACGATTTCAGTGGAGGTTCAACAGCAATGACGAATAATCAATCAGCAGTTGAGATGCTGTTCGGACTCGTTTGGCAGACGACCAGGCGCGCAAAAGTTCAACTCGGCTACATTCCAAGCGAACACCCGTCATGAATTCTTCCGTGGCAGTCCAGGCAAAGGACTTAATATTCACATAGTCCATTCCTATTTACGTCACCTTTTCACCAAGAAAAACCCATAGCAAGTGATTTTTCGTGAAATTTACGATAAAAAACTTTTCAAAGCGGATTGCGCAAATCTACTTATTTACAAATCTATAGAGTTCGCAGAGGTCTTAAAATACTACAACAAGTTACGGTAGAAGCTTGTGTAAATTTCAGTTTTCCACTTTAGGAAAGGCAGATTTTGACCGTAAACGTCTTGTTCTCTCCTCCCTAATTCTTCTTCAGTCCTTTATGCATGTGTTGTAAAAAGTCCTTCAGTCTTAGTAGTCTATTTTAAGAGCATTAATGAAGTTAGGTGCTCAAACGATATTTGACCAACGATGTATCCAAGCATTCAGTTTGATGCGTGCGGATAACTTCACCCGGATGAACTGTGACCGATCTCCAGGATAATCCGTTAGATAATGGCCGTCGTAATAACACTTGTTCCGACAACGAACGATTACAGTTTCATCCTCTCTGCTTCGAAAATTAGCAAAGATTAACGCCACTAATTTCGATATGAGGCGATTTTTATGCGCCTAAATATCGTGCACAACATTAACAGTTGCCTCTCATTGAAATGTTTTATTCGAAAACGCCGCAATAGTCTACCGGTTCACTGCTGCTAAGGGGCACTCTTCGATGATGAAGTGCGACGCATAGCAGAGGCTCGTCCCCTATCACCACCGCTTCCCAAGCCGAAGAGAAGTTGAACGTTTTAAAATGGAAGCTCATCAAAGAATAAATCAGAGCTAGAAAGCATCGTCTTTCTAGAATAATCCTGGCCAAAAAGCATAAATCTTCCTTGCGATTCTTATACTTTGGCGACTCTTTTTGGCGAATTATTGAGAAAGCTCTAGCACGCCTATGTGTGAACTAGTTAGAAGAGAAGACGGTCTTCAGGTTCCCAAAGCCACGTTCGAGTCTACACATGAATATGATAGCAGCCGTGAATGAGTGCCTCGATACAGTGAAACGAATAGTTGAAATTTTATCCGTGCAATATATGTAAAGCCCCGGCAAAGTTATCCAAATAAATAAGCTTTTCATTTCGCCTTTATTGTTTGTATTTGCAGCTTTGATAGCGTGTGTAACACAATGATTGAAAGTTACCCGCACTGCACATAAGGTCGTTGATTCAATCCCATCCACCTGGCAAACCATGCATTCAGGCCTTCATGGTCGGAAGGTTGGTGGTATACTCAACTAGTATAATAGCAACATCAACTTCATAATTTGGTAGACCAGAGCAATCAGTGCGTAAGTCAGATATGCATTCAGTCACTTCTGACGATGCTTTATGAAGTCGGATGCATGGCATTAGCCAGGTGTTGATCAATACCGAGAGCTTGTACATTGTCTTTTTTATTTGTAGATTTTAATTCTTGCGTAATTGTGTGCGTAATTTTTTAACTAAATCATTTGATGGGCCAGCAATATAATGAGAAGAGGGCACAACAGGAATGAGAAGGAAAATTGCCGAAAAAACTGCGGAGTGGACTCCATGAGGATGCAGCCGTCTCCTAAGACTACCACCTACACGTTGGGCGGACGTGTTCGTAACCAAAGTCAATCAGCTGTACTTTCAGCTGCTGTTGTTTTGCAGATTACGGTATGAGACTTGTACCCGTCACCACACTCGAATCAAACCACCCACATGAACGACGATTGCGAGATAAAGAAACCAAGCAGAAGTGCTCTGGGGTCCACATGCGGTGGAGGCGTTTTGTAAGCTCTTTTCCGCTGAAACATTTTAGCTTGTTCTATTCATTTTGATTTTCTTAGTTGTCAATTACTGTACACATGGAACGACTAACCGCTGAATTAAGCATAACACTCAACCAGTTCTGAGACATGTCGTTCTGTTTTCGATTACTTTCAAGAATCACGACATTGTTTGCTTGGCAGAAATTAGTCAAACAAACTAAACTCTGAAGTCTCAGCGTAAATCAAAGTCATCAACCACAACTATATGTTGTATAGAGAGATACAAAGTAATTTCAAACATACATGTGTTGTAACGAGGGGAGAAGCAAGAACCCTTAGACCGGTTCAGTTGAAAGCGAAGGTAGTGAACACTTTTTCCTACCAGGTTTTAAAAGTCTATTTTTGAATGCACTAATGAATGATCAAAATCAAGGCAAAATGTTCCTTTTTGCAGTGCTATGGAGAGTTTATGCAAAAATAAAGATAAACAACCATAATTCGGCGGAACATCGAGCGAAGGTAGCGGTAACAACTGGTGATGGAGGATTTCGGGTTTCGAGCCGACTCTGTCAAACAGGCTTCAGCAACGACGGCGACATTGAGGCCTCAAACGCGACTATTAGCGCCGTCGTCTGCCGTCGTCTCATCACGCTAACTGGTCCGACTTGAAGGTGATGCCGGTTCCTTGACACTAATATTACTACGTCAACTGTCAACCTCTTCCGTTGTCACTTATAGCTGGCCAATCCTCAAAGATCTCGAGCTGGTGCCTATAAATTCCCCATTCACTGTTTTCAAGGTGATTTTTAGAGCTCTCTAGTGGACTCCGCTAATGAAGGAGAGGAAGACCACTAGGCTTTCACTGTGATGCTCTTCAACTAGTGTTCTCAGTGAGATCGTAGTCATGAATTAATCAACGAGCTCTGTTGTAGACTCCAGATGTAAACTCTCTTCGCCTGTTGTGCTCATTCGGTTGGACGTGTGGCTTATTTATTGAGGACGGCTTAGAATCGCCTCAAGTCATTTGATTCTATGACGTTGGTAAGCCAGATGTGCGCTATTGAATCCGCATACATGAATGCACTCAAATAGCTATTATTGCAATAATGTTCATAAGAAGGCATAAGATAAGAGAGACAGTGAACTTTTTGGACAGTGAACCGCTAAATTCTATAATCTCAGTCTGCGTTCAAGCTTCAGCCGTCACTGAGGAGCCGCCACCACCATTTATTCCGCGATCCCTGGTACCAGGAAGATTCACTGGATATCAATATTAACAATGGTTATGCTACCACGTAAAACCACTGCGGGCTTGCTCGTCCCAATGACCATCTATTGTGTGACCTGCGAGTAATTTAGATTCCTATAAACGATAACAAATTTTTTACTGAACTTTCCGCATCACAGTAAGACAGCTTTTTCTTGAAGTTGTAGACAGAATTGTGAATATTTAGATAGTGTGCCACGACAGCACAATGCTTTTGGTTAGAAAAATTAACCATATGATGTCCAATACGAAGACAATAATGAAACACAAGAAACGAGAAAAATCTATGCATAACTTTTTATCTCTCTTAGATTGAACTAATAGGCATTCAGTGGGGTTTCTTATCCCACACCGGTCACAAAGGATTTTTTCTTCAGAACTGTGCAGAACGTTGCGCAGTACTTGGAAGCAACAACGATTTTGTTGGAGTCGGACTATTTTTCTCTACAACACCGAAAGGATAACCAGAAATACATCGCAACTCTTCCATTATTATCATGTGCTGTACGAGAACTTGAGAGCCGATTTCGTGTCGCGTTGCTCATCTTCTTTTACGTCTCCGGCAGGAAGAGGTTCAGGCGTCACAGAGCTGCATTCCATTGCATTCTCTTCTGAAACCATGCATTATAAATGCCAGGCAGTAGTTGTCAAAACTGACTTTTATTTCACTATTTATGCATGAATAGGCAATATCCGCTCTTAGGAAATTTTATTGGGCTGACGTTTCGGCACAACTGAGTTATTCAAGGATGCAATGATTCGAATGAGGTGATTCCTTGCAAGTTGTAGTCGCTTCGAGTCGATAGAGTGGGACGCCACATGAAGAAGAGCATAGGTATAGCGAAGAACAACTGCTGTGCACATTCAGTGCGAATCATTGCGGCTCTGAAGGACAAGATAAGGCTGATGTTGGCCACAATGTAGTTTTACGACAACCTCGTGTAGGCCTTCTACTACAATAGGGTTGTGCTACAGAACGATTCACTGTTTTAACAGCGATAAGAAAGGAAGAACAAAAAAAATAGAATAAGAATAGGAAAAAATGCTACAACGCCATTTAAGGATGAGTCTGTAATCAGAAATGCAAACTGATAAAAGGTGTTTTTCTAAGCAATCGCCTGCGATGTTAGGCCTACGAATCAACAGGTTAAACAATTTATCACAGAGCAACCATCAGTTTATCACAATTTATCATAATTCAAGGCCACAGCCTTGAGATAACCACAGAGAGAACTTCGCTGTTATGTACAAGTAAAAATCCGCATGATTCCAACCCTTTGGAATCAGATAAGTAGGAATTCATCTCCTCGAACTTGTCAAGGTCAGTGCCCTTGGAGTACATTCCAATTAATGATCAACCGGTGAGGCTGTTACACGATTTTGAAAATTCGACACTGCTGCGGTGTTCCTGCTGCCCCTTATTCCTCAGCTTAGCGCCACTATGAAAGGAAACAGCACAATTTTCTTTTATTCTTCATAACAATAAGCCCAGGATTTCGGGTGGATTCGGTCAAAGCAGTTCAAAGGGAAACTCTGATTATCTACGTCAAGATTATTCATTACACCAACCAAAGCCCTATGCTTTGACCTTTTCTCAACCAGCTATCACCCCTTCAATGCTATCAACAATCACCCGTCAGTGGGAATGATCTGAGGAGCACAAATCGGCATCGAACCTAGTTAAACTGAAGTTGCAATCGAAACCACCATGTCTAAACTTTTATTTGCTACCTATCATTTTTTTTGTGACAGGGCACGATTTGAACTGCAACCACAAGGATGCTATGATTTGCGCAAAACTCTAACCTCTGTTTGGCTTCGAACCCGCGATGAGTACTCGTGTAATTATAGTTCACGGCGTGCTCTGCCATGATAAAATAATAGGCAAGAAGTAGAAGTTAACACACTATTAAGGATATTATTTTGCTTATTATTTCTAATCGGACTATTAAAAAAGCACGACCATAGCTCCAGAAGTCAGAGTTCACAACAGCGTGAACGATGGACAATGGATGAAGGACGACCTACCGTCGCGAGAATCGTGTCCGTCGAAGACGAACATCTGCAGTGCGTCGCTGCTCTCGGCAGTCATCACCCGTGACAGTTCGCCACTAGTCTGAGAAGGACCATGCATGCTGTCACTGCTCTGACCGTTCAGCGCCGAACCACTCAACCACATGGCGACATCTGAACCCCCATCTTTAGTTGCTGCGTTCACGTTGCCATCGCAAATAGACATCCGCATTGACGGCTCCTTTTCTCGATGAGCTTGAAGATGCGGAGTTGATGAATTCTTAAAGAGCTAAATAAATTCACTTTTAAGACATTCGTAAAAAGCAAACTGCTTAAATTATCACCTATTAATAAGCTAAAAAAGGGTACTGTAAAAGAACGGCGACACTCGTCAACCATTTCAGGAAATAAATGCAGGAATTTAGAACAAACAAAAAATTTTTGTAAATCAACACTTTAAAATGCACTATGAGAGTTCGTGAATGAATGAGAAAATAATTTTTTTAACTCACACAAACGTCAGCTATAAATGAACCGAACCAATAAAGAATGAAGTCATAAAACGCTATGTATAGTTTGGCGTTGAACAATTTCAATGCAAAACACTCCAACACCCCCCGTGGAGGCGAAAGCATATTTAACCTTCATAATGTATAGAGTCATTGCTCATGAGCGAAGTCAGTGTTTCTATTCTCCCAAACTAATCTGGTACCACTTTGCCGACAGCGGGTGAGCGGAGACTTTGTTTGGTACGGGTCACGCCATTAAACTAACAACCACGTGACTGCTGCCAGACACTTCTGACCACAGCGATGCAGGCAGTACTACGTGAAAACAGATGGACAAAAAGACCTTTCTTCTTTCATCGTGGAGGCTCAACTTCGAGTTGGATCTCATAAACGATCCTATCGACGAGCGGCTCGTTGTCTCCTCACTGAAAACGGAACGAATTGAAATCTTTAAGCGTATTCTCGATGGGTAAATAATCTTCAATATTTTCATATTAAACACATAACAGTAAATAAAACGGTTAAGACTGTGATCACAACTAAAGCCTCAGCTTAATTGGGTTCATTGCCGGATTGGGCTCTCCAGATCAATCCCGTCGACGAGTGATTGCTGATGGCAAAGATCGATAGAACAAGCTGAGAGACAAGCGAAACGAATGACCCGCATGGTGTGGTGGTGAACGCGTTACTCCCCGTAAAAGACAACTGTGCGGTCGTTCCCTACCGCAGACACCTACGGTCCGGAGTTTTGCAAACATCTCAGCACCATTGAAGTTATTTCCCAAGAGTTTTTATGGCATGAATCTCTATGAATATAAAGAGAACCACAAAAAGCTTTACCCTTCTGAACTCACTAAATAGAAATATGTATTTGGCATGGTGGTATAGTGGCTCTACTGACCCAAATGGTGGCAAACAGTGAATGATTTGACAAATGCTGAGCTTAATAAAAAGTTCGTCCTAAGTGAGACTTTTATTTCATTTTTTTTTTGATTCTATCACTTCTTAGATGGCCGCGTTAGGATCTCTCCATGTGAATTAAAAGGAGTGAGCTGATCACGAACAAGTTTGGTACAACTCTCCGCCTCCAGAGAGATGAGATGTTTGGCTGCCCCAGTACGGGTCAAACAAGTTTGATGCCTGCTCTTATTAAACGACCTCATTACCACTGGGCCACTCGCAGCTATATAAGCTCGTTGAAGCCCAATCGATGTGACAAAGTTTTCCCTTCGATGGTTTCGTGTCATATCTAAGCATTTGCAATGTTTATTTTTTATTTGCTGCCTAGTGCAAGTTTTCACGGCAAGGTACTACGCGAAATACAACCACAACGACGTTGAGATATTTGCAAAACTCCGGACCGCAGGTGTCTACGGTGGGAAACGAACGCGTTATCGTCCTTTCCGGGGAGTAACGCGTTCACCACCACACCATGCGGGTTCTTCGTTTCGGCTATCCAGCTAGTTCTATCGATTAGTGCCATCAGGAATTACCAGTAAACAGAAATCTAAGCATTTATTTTGCCTTCCAGTATTACTAAAACGTGCGTTCTCCAAAAGACCAAAAATGAGGAATGCATTTAAAAACCTTAGAAGTTTCCAGGACGTCTTCAGATAATAAATACTCCTGAGATACAGTCTTGATGAAATGTAATGAGCTTAAAGCAAATAGTGGAAAAGGAAGCGTCTTCAAGCTGCCTGTACCTCCACAGTGTTTTTTTTCTCCACCAAATTTCGAAAATAGCAAAGTTAGGCTAATTTTCGTTCTCAGCACGGAATTCTACTTGAAAGGACGAATTAGTGAAAGATTATTGATAAACACTCACGGTTTTACCGGAACGATTTTCTCTTTATAGGAGCTGAACCTTCTACGAAGATTGGCACTACTATTGTTTCCAGCATGGAGTGGCACCATACGAACTTGAGACACAGATTTATCCAATCTGAAAAACCACTCGGAACAAAACACATCCACCGATTTTCTTCGCTACTGTGTAGAACCAAGTCTTGTGAACGGCGATCTATGCCAGAGCAATGAAATGCTATTCTTTATATTGATCAATCCTGGTTTGATTTTTTGTGCCAAATAAAAAATCTGCGATAAAAAGGACACCAGTGTTATGACCAAATTTCATTTTTTCCAAAGGACTTGGAGACCGAGGCACCACTAGCAGAGTAGCTAGTATACACATTGTCATAAGTTCTGCAGTCATCACTCTATACATTCATATATTCACTCTATAAACAAGGTGTCATAGAGACTGTGTTGGTGAGCAAGCAACTATGATGCGCCCATTATACAGTAAATTAGGATGAAATGATTCATATACCACTCATATCCCAAACGGAGAAAAACTAGGCAGGATCTTATGCCGCTGCAGCCCTAAATTATGCACGGTTGCGAGTGTTCTCCTCGTCTGATTGACTATCGCTGCGTGAGTCGTACTTGCGTGCTCTTACATGCTTATAGAGAACGGTCTCTCCTAACGTAGAGAGCCCGCACCTCCACTACGCTTCCATTTTTGCGGGCTTAACAACGCCCGTAGAAAAGAAATTGGAGTACCACAAACCTTGGACTTCATGACCTTTTATTTTAGAAGTTCATTACTAAGATTAAGCTTACATTCAAGATTTGCTTAATTATTGTCACTAACTTCATGTGGCTGAGAGATAATTCGTGATGCTTGTGCTTCTCCTCCCGCGCGCTGTCCTCAGAGTACAGTGGAACCCACTCGTCGTCCCAAAATGCGTCCTTTCGAAGTTCTGGTGTTCGACCGTAGCCATCGTCCACGATCTTTAAGCCCATCTGAAAAGTTTCTTCAGTTTTTCGATAACAAACATGCGCTGACTCGTTCACAAATCCAATTTATATGTCACTAATTCAGTCCTATATTCCCTTATTCTTTATCCCTTCTCCACCTTTCTCTCATGTTCTATTTTTAATTTTCCCTCCTTTGTTCTATTTTTCTTGTTTATTTCTCTTCTCTGCGTCTTTCCCTGCTTATTTTCTTATCCCCTGGCAATGATCACCCATGTCAAGAGAAACTCTCACCTTGCCATTCTTAGGCCTACACAATAGTAAACGAAACAGGAGGCATGGCAGCTGAGAGACTTCTCCAATCCGAAAGTATGGGGTGCTGAGACTAGTGAACAACTGAGAAAAAGCAAAAGGCAAGAAGGTACAAATTGCCCTCGCACGACTACGTTGGACTCTAACGGAGAAATCAAAGCAAACCAGGAAAACATCAGACGAATGCAGAATGTGCTTGGGCAAGCACAATTCCTCCTAATATCGTGCATATCATACTCCTACTACTAATTCCTGTTCCTTTCTTTTCTTTCTTTTTTTTTCGTTCATTTCTCTTTCTCAACCAGTCATCTTTTGTATAGCGCACCGCCAGGTTTCGGTCGATAAGTACGTTCGTTTCGAAATCATCATCATCTTCTCCCCATGGATTAAGAAGGGCTTCAGCGACCTGGAAATTCTCCTAAATCGATTCCTTCTGGATTTTTCTAATGAACTCAATCTCACCTTCAACCAACCCATGTAGAGTACGAACTGGATACTTGTCATGAACGGGAACACCATGTCAATCTTAAGCAATGTAGTCAGATGCAAATAGTTCTTAGCTCAAGCGTTGCCACTTGGGTAGCAGAGAAGTTTTGACGGTGGTATATTTAATAAGCATGAGATCATGATAGATACTCCATAGTGGAGTTCTTCGACAATTTAATTTAACTATCACCAAACATTTTAACTAATTTTTAGGTGCAGGTAACGGAATAAATGGATTCATAAAGGATTTCATTTAGTTTTGTGTTAAATGACTCACCATATCACCTTCGACTGCGGATCCCTCAACATACTGCCTCGCAATCACACACACCAAGAAGTACGTATGGACCGCCAGACACACAATAGTCGGGTAAATCATTGGCAGTGGCACCCAGTCGTAATTGCAAAGCCATGCGAGATCCGTGCGGAACTTCTTCACTTCCTGAAATCGTCGCCGACCTAATCGAACTTTTACTCAGCTGCAAATGCCTTATAGCTATGCCAGTCTTTGTCACAACACTTTTTCCAACGGGTCAGAACCATGAGATGGTTAAGTTAAGTTCATAGACATAAGGATTTCTGTTGCAGATCATAGTGCTCAATGACAGACCTCAGAAAGTACAGTGACGTAGTAGTCGCTTTCAATATAACCCTCCATCCTAGCCCGATAAATCAGCGCCCATGCCCAGTTGAACGGCAGAAAGTATTTATTATAGTTATACTGTATTTCGTCAAAGTTCTTTTTTTCATGTGGCATCATGAAACCTAAAGTTCACTATTTCAGATCGACAAGGACAATCGATGATTATCATAAGAGTATCGATCACATATCTGCAGCGGATACAGTGTCCAACGTTGGAAATCGTTTGCGACATCTCATTGACAAATCCCGGAAGATCAATACCTAGAATGCTTGAATCTGAACTGAATATAACAGAGAATTTTAGTGTTTAGGCCAACGAATGCTTTGGCGTTTGCACTGATAGAAATATAGTTTAAACAGGTAGTTGTCGGAGTTGTTAGCCCGATTGACTGCTCGCCTTGTGCGGACATGCCACGCGGGACTTTTCCTGTGGTTTCACAGAACACGTTTTCAATCTTGTGTTATTACTGTTTATATAAAATAGCAGCAATACGGTATTAGCGATGTGACGATGTACAGGAACGTGAAGAGTAAAACAATCAGTACCAAGAAGGACGATGTAAGGGTCGTGGTAGAGCGAAGACGTTTAGAGAGCTGTGGAGAACGGTATGGGAAGAACTACCTGAGAGCTGGGAGTTTGACAAAAAGAACTAGTGACAATGTTGAGGGGGAGATTTTCTAAAATCTTTCTAGAGGTTATTCAAGGCTTTTGTAGAAAATATTTGTGACAGCAATGCAGCAGATTACATGAAACGCAGATTGAAACGGCAGATGCCAAGAAATGCCTGCAGCTGGCAGCTGCTTCCTCAGTTCCCGAAATGTCGGACACAAAAGAACAGTTGTTAAAAAGAAGTTGCAGAATTCCTTTCCAGCCATGTGCAAGGCAGATGTACGAGATGAGATCGCTATGAAACAATTTGTAGAAAGTGGAAAGATAGATGTTGGATTACTAGCAGTAAATGTAGCTACCATATAAACAAAGGATAGAAAGAATAAAGCTCTCGGTGTCGACCAATCTGCGCCATGCATTCGACTTCACTAAGCATCGTTTGAAGGTATCTGGCCTTGCATATCTGGCCTTTACCTTGACTTGACTCGCGGTGGCCTATCGATTTATCGAGCCACTACAATCCTCCCAGACAAGTCTGGTACCAATTTGCCGACCCCGGAAGGACGGAAGGTTTGGTGGGCCACGGGAGCAGGGGTCGATTCCACGTGTGTGTTGCAGGGCGCCTCCGACCACTGCGCCACATGCGCCCTTAAAAACATAAGATAGTATAGAAAATAGGAACTATTTATAGAATACTTCGAAACCGACTTTCTTTGAACCTCGGTGTGCTTAATCAATATGTATTCTTTCTTTGATGAGCTAACACGAGGTTGATAATAATATTTATTATCGGCTAACGTTTCGACGTCTTCGTCTTCATCAGAGCCGATGATCCGAGTCGATGGTCCGCGCTTGCTGTTCGTCTCGATCTGGCGGCTTCGCCTTCTTGCCGAGTTTGGCCTTTCTCAGCGGTCCATCTGTGTTTTTCTTCCGGACATTCAGGGAATCAGAATCATTCAGAGAATGCTTGCAATACCTAAGATCTCATACGAGTCCCACTAGACATCCACAACATTAGCAACAGCCAGATCGGAGAAAAATTAAGATATTTTACCTTCCATACCTGTGTCCATAATATGTTCACCTTCTTCGACACCTTAAGCCGCAAGTAGAAAACCATTGATTTATTTTGAAAAATATGCTACTAGCGAAGTTTCTTATAGGAGTTCTTAGCATAAAAAACATATTCATAGAAATGAGTGTGAGCTCCCTCAAAGGAACGATTTTTATCACACATGGTCATTTTCATCATCCAAGTAATCATGAAGTGGTGGCGATTTACTTTTCGTAGAGAAGCCCTTGGTCAAACAGCGTCTTCGTCGTTTTAAAGCATGCAACGTGAGCTGTAAGATAATTCAATGTAAAACCCATGGCAATAATGACAATAACTATCGTTCCGCGCTTAATCAATTCAATGACTTGGCTACCAACTCCGCAAGGGATTTTCTTAGTTTTAGGACGACTCTATAGCATCACCTGGGTGAGTTGGCTGTATCGTACGATATTCCTACGATACTGACGTGCCTTTTCTGTGGTTCCACGCACATATAGCGCCGTCATCAATGCGATACTGAAAATTAGTGGTAAAAGTAAGTGCCCATCGTTCATAGAATTGGTATAAACATGTTTAGGTTCACGGCACTGTTTAGTTTTGGAGAAATCTCATCAACAGTTAGAGTTCTGTAAAAATTCGCAGATACAACTATAATGATGATGAGATATTTGCAAAACCCCGGACCTGCAGTGAGGATCGAACACGCTACTACCCTTTCTAGAAGCTAACGCGTTCACCACCACACCATGCGAGTACTTCGCTACGCCTTTCTCTCAACTAGTTTCCTATCTAACGGTGTCATCAGCAATAACACATCAACAGGATCGATTTGGGGACCACAAATCTACACTGAACCTAGTTAACCTGAAGCGGCAGTATGAATCACGATGCAATAATTTCTTGCTTACTGCCTATTCTTTTTCCTTGGCAGGGTATAATCTGGTAAAATGTGCAAAAACACGTCTGAGGCAAAGGCGAAACGAAAGACCTACGTGATGTGGTGGCGAACGCGTTAGCCATCAGAAAGGGTAATAGGTTGTTCGGTCCACACCGCAGACACTTGCTGTCTGGAGCTTTGCAAATATATCAGCATCACTGTAGTCATATCTCCCATTATACTCCGACATCAAAAATGATTGAAAGCAAATAGAAGCGATTGCATTGTGAGTATTCACAGAGTTTTTTAAAGTCAACTTTAATTTAATTTCGGCACGGATGGTGTACATCGCTGTTTTTCGAAAAAATTTTAGGATGCTGTTATATATCTTCATGGCTGTTAAGGTGTCAGCGTCATCGCTTGCTTCAGAGCCTTAGTGATTCGCACTGAATGTCCACAACAGTTAATTCTTCAAATCATGCTCTTTTTAGTGGCATCGAGTAGAGTCCAGATGAATGGGGCATCTCATGAACTCGCGGGACTCGACTCGAATCACTGCAGCACTTAAGAGAGCGATAGCACTGAAACAGTAGCCACCATAAAGGGTAATGGCATATTTGCGCAGGTGAGACAAATTTTCAATGCTCAGAAGCTCAGATATGTGACCATCCCTGCATTGAAACCAATGCGTGAAGTGGCTAACGTATTATTAACAGATTACTGGATTTAAAAAACCGACTTTCATTTAATCTCGTCGTGAAAAAACAACAGCTAGGTTAATCACAATAAATATTTATGAATAGCTCATTTATGCCTATAAATAAACAAATAAAGATCTTGAAACCTATGGATGATGCAAAAATAAAGCCTTTAAAGATGGAATGAAACCCATACTTATCTATGAATCCAATGATGTTATAGAGATACCAGAAGCGCTTCAACACACCAGCTACGAAGAAGCCAAGCATCAAGTCGAGCGGTATGTACGAGAGACGGGCGTTCGTAAAGTCAACGAGGGATGTAAACACCCTGAAACAAAAGCTTCCTATTAAGTGACGAAAAACATATGGGAATATTGTGTTTGTTCTAAAGCATTCTAACTCTCTAAGACCCAAAAGACCGACTTTCTATAAACCTCGGCATAGATAGCTAGATTTCGCCTTCCTCAGAGCCTGGACGTATTTTATATTAGAATACTTTAACCATGGAGTGGAAAAAAAAGACTAAAGTATTAATAAAGATCAAACTCTTGAATAGATGGTCATATAGTTTTCTGAGCTGCACAAGCGATCATAGAAACGGCTGCGAACTAACTGACGGGGTAGGGTATCGGTGGGATGTCAACAATCGTTATGTAATTTTCAACACCACTTTTCCTTAAGCATCTCTTAATGGCGTAACTTACTTCATTTGATATGAAGGGTAGCTTAAAAAGAACCTTACTTGCGTTCGAAACATTATTTTGGGAAACCACCTTACGCTTTTGTCTAGTCCGAGTGGCTTCTATTTCGTAGCCAGTGGAAATGGCTATTTTTCGTACCAGGTCTTGCGATTCCTGTATTATTGACATCCCACCCAATGCCCTACGCCGTCGGTTTGTTCACAACTGTCTTTGTGATCGTTTCTGCAGCTCAGAAAGCTGTATGATCTGTCCTAACGGGAGAGACAGAGATTGCATGAGTTCAGGTATAATACACTTGATCTCATGTAACGCACGCTGTGAGGAATACATTGGAGAAGCGGGTAGACCACTTTGTGTCCGCATAAAAGAACACCGAGGTGGGAAAGTTAAAATAAGTCAAAACACTCCTCTAGGTACGCATAGGGCACAATGACACAACGGCGATGATTTTGAAGTGACTGTGCGGATCCTAGCACAGGAATCGAAAACGACAACGCGCAAAACCCTTGAGGCCTTTTGGATAAATTTCAAAAATCCAAAAATGAGCCGGAAAGACGAATGCCTCACTATCACACGTGACCTGGCGCCCTATTTCAAAATGATATTTTGACCCCGGAGTGTGTCTTGCTCGCGACCCCACGTGAACAATGCTTGTCAATGCTTGGGCCAGTCCCACTCGTAACATCACGGTGAGTAGCCTTTCTGTTCAATATGGCGTCTATTCAAAATTCAAATGTGTCACTTTCTCGCGAACAACCGCCTTTTTTGCAAAGCTTAAAGCAGCTTAAACGCTGCTTTCAATAATGTTCATCAAAATGGGACACTCACTGTTCACAAGAATCAGTGATGAAATCGCTCTTCGTAATTTATGGGCGAAATCTATTCCACTTCTTTTTAAGCACTCTTTGTCACCTCTTCTCGGTCTTGTATTCTACTAGATATCAATCCATGTGATAGAAACAAGTACAAGATTCTCAACTCTTATTGGTCTATGAGTTTCAAAGCTGAATATTTGCTCGTTTGTTGGAATTATTTTGTGCGGAGCACGTCTTCTTAAATTTGGGCGACTTAAGTATTCTAAATCCAACTTTTCTCTGTAAATGCTTTTGTCGCACAGCACTGCACTCCTACTGCTGATGATACCTTACTCACCACCACGGATTTAAAGCACCTTCGTTGCCGACAGTCAAAAGTACGATGTTTTTGGACAATCATTTCTTGAGCATCACCAGATCGAGTGTCTTTTTTTGCATTTCTGAGGAATGAAACCTTCCTAACAGGTAACCCTGTTATCGTGTAGCTATTGCCTGGGAAACGCCTAATTTTCAGCCCGTTACGGGCCTCGCACAACTCGTCCACCATTTGAACAATCGCTCCTGGTATACAGTAATCTATGCGATCTATAGATGATAGAGTAAAACTTTTTAAAGAGTAAATCAGTTGGCAAGTTTAATGCTTTAGAGAGTTGTAGAAGAGAGCGAAAACGCCCAAGTGACATATGTGTTATTATTACCATACGTTACCATAATACTCCGCCCAATAACAATTCCCTTCACTGCAAGCTGTCTTGCTTTTTACTCAAATTACTACACAACCACTGACCCTCATTAAATCAGAGGTTCCTTCAAAGCTGCGTGAACCGCTGCTCAGCCAATGCATGTACTTTATGCTTTATAACAGACTTAGACAATCAGATGCCAATATCAACCCCAAGATTCGACAACCATATAGAAAAATAGTTTTGGAATCGACTACGAACCCAAGTGCAAGGAGTAGATTTTCTCTAGCAAGAAGGAGAAGATAAAAACAATCTTTGTCACTAAAAACTGCAAACAAGAAATGAATTGAATATATGTATAACAAGTGCAAGTTCTATGTTGAAAATAATTGTTATACGTAAAGCTATGTGTGGAGCAATAGTTAAATCTTCTCTTTCCATCGTTGTTGTTGTCACAACCTAGTGCCTTGGGCCATTCAAACTCCATCTCTCAAGAGGCTCATTCATGCCTGGATATGTGTACATTTTTATTAGGCAGTCATAGAAAACGAGCTCTGTTTGTAGTGACCTTATCATACACGAGTTGGCATCTCAGTCTTGAAATATGACAAGTGTACTTCTTGAGGTTATAGCTGAATTCTCCGTAAGGCGGTGGTCGGATCCACCGCAGGAAGATGGTATCAAGAGGACATCGTCTTCGATCTATATATATGATCGATGTTCAGATGAGTTGTGGAAATAGTTTTTACCCAGTAGCAATGCGGCGAACAGCTGTTTTCTTCACTATTTCAGAGTCACATACCAAAAATAGTGGGCATGAACCCACTTTTACTGCATTGTTTTACCCTGATGTGGAAAGTCGACAATTTATAGGGCTCTTCGTTACGCACTAGCTCCTCCCATTAGTCACTATTTGCTTTACTTTTTATTTCCGTGTATAAACAAACTTTACAAATTGTGAGTATTCTGCGATCGGCTTGTTGTTTTGCAGCGAGTTCTCAGTGAGTCGAGGTGTCAACCTCGCGCATTCCAAAGCCCCCTGATTGATCGTAAATAAACTATAAATCATTTTTATCAATTGAGTGACAAATAGTCAATGTGGTCATTTTTCCACATAGATGGTGAAAATTGAAGGTGACCAGGTGAGGTGATAAGATTATAGCTTGTATGGTTAGCGGCAACTCCAGTATGTGAGTTGTTACGTTGGTCCTTTTTTAGTTGTTCGACTTGTTTTTTTTAACTAAAGTTTCGAGGTAACACTGGTTGGACGTTTTCAAGCACCACTGCAACCTCTTCTCCACATTTGTGGATTGGAAGATGATTTATAACCTCGCGAGTAGATTACTACTAGGACAACAGCGATTCTTCGAGTTGGTTTACTCTAAGCCGGATGAGACTACCGAATACTCCAATTTGACCCTACTGAAAGTATAAACAACCATTTGAACACCGTAGTGGAACATCTAGCGAATTCCTTTGTAATTTTAATTATATAAAAAACAAACTGAATACTATCCATACTATCCATCAAGTAAAAAGGGCTACATTTTAGAACGCCAACTGATATCAGTCAATGAACACACAAAATTATTTGTTGTCATATGAATAAATGTGCCTGACACGTTCAACCTACCGACGTTGCCTCTCGGTCAATGCAAAGCGGTAGATGGTGCTCACGATTCCGAACAGTCCGAGCCAGATCAGATACTGTATCCAAACAGCCTTCCACACGGATCCTTTCCATCTAAAGTGTAGTTCTACGATTACAACGCTGTTGTTACTAGTTCTCTTCCTCATACGTTTAGTGAACGCTAACGAAGTAGAAGATTCTCATAGTCATCTCCTACTCCATTTTGGCTTAAATGGAATATTCTCCGAAATAAAAGTTTCTAAAAAGCGTTGGGTTTCTTAGGACATAAATAAGACACGTAGAAGCACTTCCTAGCTGAAAATTCTGTGTTTCGCTTCAATGGAGGCAATTCAGAAATTTACAGTGATTAAACAATCACGATATTTTTTCTACTTACTAAAATTCAGTTCCTCGCAGAAAATGGATAGTTGTAGCAAACGAAAAAAAAAGCGGATCCGGTACTTACTAACCGAAAGAAAAGCCTAATAAATGTCCACGGACGCGACGTGGATACGGAGAGATTGTAATTGATTGTCATTTCACACAACAATAGACAGAATCGATAGGTCTGCGAGATGTCAGCTGAAGGTTTCCGTACAGAACTCAGCCACGCCTGCCCATAATGTTCTGGTATGCAAAGCTGCTTACTGGTCGGCCAGTCAACGTCGCACTCGGCTCCGCATCGCCGCTCGGTTATAGAGCAACTACATCGGAATTCATTTCCCTAAAAACGAGTTCTCGAGTTTTAACACTACTGTTTTTCATGTTAACTGAATTTGTTCACATTCTTGTATTTGTAGAAGTCAGCCTTCCATTCTTTGTAAATCTGTTATTTAAACTATATTTTACTTCAACGGAGCAAACATAAAAATCCCTCAGATAATGTTATTTGGTCGTTAGACCTGGTCACCTATCGCTTGTCACCGGTTGCCCATTGATCGTCGAATGACTCGAGCGGGCGTCAGTAAATCTTCCATTTCTCACTGTCGCCGCTCTAGGGACTCATTGACCATCATATCTTTCTTCTAGGGTTTTCATGAAGAACTCTGAGCATCGGGTCGGTAGCCTTTCTCCTGTGCGTTTGACATCCCGAGAAAGCCAATCACAAACGCCTCTTGTCCATCGGTTATCGCTCATACGCGTTATGTTTTCGTCCACCGTATCTTCGACAATTTGGCATACAGAACGGCGTCTTTGGTTTTTCATCGTTGACATGGATCGGGACTTCAGATCCCTTCCCTCAATTCCGTGACACGGGAGTCTTCTAGCACCATCCTTTTGACTGCTCGTTCAATAACTCTGAGTGATCTACCATCTTTTCTAGATAGCGATCAGGTTTCTGTTGCATACGTTAAAACAGGAGGAATTGTGGAGTAGAAAAGATGGGCACGGAGTCAGGTGTTCTTTATTCTCTTCACTACATCCTCGATGCTCCTGAAAGCTCCCCAAGCGGTTCGTTTCCTTCTGCTCAGCTCTGGAGCTAAGTCGTTCATCATATTGGTTTCCCGACCTAGATAGACATAACTGGAGCATTCGGAGATATTCGTTCTGTTGAGCGTAAATGGGGCATATGCAAACAATCCGTTCCTCATGAACATCGTTTTTGTGAGGTTTATTGAAAGCCCAATCTTTCCACAAACACTATCAAAGCCCGTGCCCATTCTTTCGTCCCGACTAGTGCTTGGCGCCATGAGAAAGACTTCATTTACAATGGAAAGATGACGTAAATGACGACCACCGACTTTCACTTCCATGGTGGCCTATTCCAATATTCGCATGACGTTTTAGAGCGTAGGAATAAATAATTTTAACAACATGATATCGCTTTAGTAAATGGAAGGCTTTGCCTAACCGATGTCGCTGTTGTCCCAAAACTCTACACGCGATCAGACCACCGTCTCCTTCGTGCAAGATTCTATTTCATCCGCAAATGAGAAAAAGCCGCTAGATTCAAAAAACGAAGTTCCACAACCACCACAAACTGGGACTTATTCAACTCACTAGTCGGCTATCGGGAAGATGCCGTTGTCGACAACATCGACGAGGAATACGATCGGCTCATTGAACATCTTCACGTTAGTGCTATAAAAGCGGAGAGTTCGAAAATCACCAAGAAACGTCTGCCTCCAGAAACACTCGAGTTGATACGCCAGCGTGGAAACGCACGAGCCGCAGGAAACCGCGAACTAACGTCCGAACATCCAAACCAAGGAAGACAGGCGATAAAAGAAGCTCTTAAGAAGAGAACAGCAGCAGTAATGGGCGAAGCTGCAAAGGATAGGAAAAACATTCGCATAGCTCACCGAAGCTTCGCCAATTACAAGGCCAAGATGATTGCACTCCGACGCCCAGACGGAACAATAACAGCGTCCAGAAAGGCAATGGAGAAAATCATCCACGAATAGTACTCAGATCTCTTCAATAGCCACGTCCACTTCGCGTCATATGAAGTAAAAGAGGATGGATATATGTTGTACCACCGGTTCTCCCTTCCGAAATCCGACATGCCATTTCGTCGTTGAAAAATCGAACAGCACCAGGTCCGGACAGGATAAGATCAGAACGTCTGATGAACCTTTCGCCAGTCCTCGTAAACACACTGGCTCGGTTCTTCACACGTTACCTGTCTGAATGCAAGGTTCCTACTCAGTAGAAGACCAGCAAGACCGTGTTGTTGTTCAAGAAGGGTTACCTGCACGATATAGGGAACTATCGACCAATCTGCTTGCTGTCTGTCGTCCACAAACTTTTCACTCGAGTCATCCCAAGCAACATTGACATAACACTGGACGAAGGGCAGCCATATGAGCAAGCAGGGTTTCGAAAAGGATTTAGTACGGTGGACCACATCCACACGATAACAAGGCTAACTGAAGTATCGCGAGAGTACAAAAGACCGCTCTGTCTCACTTTCATCGATTTACAGGCCTTTGATTCAATTGGGATAGAAGCAATTACGGAAGCCCTTGATATTCAAGGAGTCCCTACTCAGTACATAAAGATTCTTCGTAAGCTGTACAAAAATTTCACAACCAAAATTTCGCCATTTTACAACGATATTAACGTTGACGCGCCAAAATTATTTACCGGCACCCTCCAGAACGTCATGCCAACATTGGAATGGTATAATATGGGAGTGAAAATCAATGGTCGGCAGTGCACCTAGGATGTAGTAAAGAGAACAAAGAACACCCAACTCCGTGCCCACCTTTCTGCCCTAACGTATGCGTCAGAAGCCTGGTCGCTGCGTAAGCAGTATGAAAGATCACTCATAATTATTGAGGACGATGCTAGGAGTATCCCGTTTCACACAAGTAAAGAATGGGGTTCGGAGCTCCGACCTGTGTCAACGATCAAAAATTGAAGATACCGCTCTGTACGCCAAACAGTCGAAGATGAGGTGGGCAGGACTCGTGATGCCTATGAATGACATCCGATGGACAAGAGCTGTTAGTGAATGGATTTTTCGGAATGTGAAACGTACTGCAAGAAGACCATCGACGCGAAGAGCCTAGGAAAAAGTTATGATGCTCGACGAGTCGCTAGAGCAAGCTACAGGTGATGCAGGTGATATCGCCTTGTGGAGCCCCTCTCTTTACGACGATGTTGATATCGCTGTGGAATGGTGATATTTTGGTGACGCAATTTTGATATAGCTCATAAAGTGTGTTTAAATACTGAATAGATACGTCCTGTCTGTTCAGAGCTCCGATGAATGCTTCTATTTCTGCCTACTTCTATTTCTGGTCAAAAGCTTTCCTTGAATCGATGAATGTGAGGCACAGCACGCTCTTGTACTCTCACGATAGGATACACGATGAGCCTTGTTATCGTCGTTATCGCAAACGAAGTAATAAAAATATGCTAGAGCACGAGCTCTCCTCTAATCCTCCACACATGAAAAAACTACTCATCAAAAATATGTACCAAATAGCTAAAAATGTGTGCATAGGGGAAGGGAAACGGAAGGAGTCGCTAAATCTGGCACGAAAAATAGTCATTCCCAATCGCTAAGAACCCGAAGCGACTCGAGTCAGACAAAAGGGTAGAATTGTTCCCTAAAATAACGTTTAGAACCTAAGCAATATCTTTTTTTAAAGCAATCCTTCATAACAGACGAAATAAGCTACGCTATTAAGAGGTACCTAACAAAAGTGGTCTTTAAAATTATGTGGAGTTATTGACGAGCCACCCATTACCCTACGCCATCAGTTAGTTCGCAACCGTTTCTATGATCATTTGTGCAACTCAGAAAACTGTATGTTCTAACAGGAGAGACGGGATTGCATGTGTTCGGGTGCAATATACTTGGTCTCATGTAACGCATGCTGTGAGGAATATATTGGGGAAACGAGTAGACCACTTTCTATCCGCATGAAGGAACATCTCGATGGAAAAATTAAAATTCATCAAAGCACTTTTCTAGGCAAACATAAGGCACAAAAGCACAACGGCGGTGATTTTGAAGTGACTGTGCGGATCCTAGTGCAAGAATCGAAAACAGCAGCGTGCAAAACCCTTGAGGCGTTTTGGATAAATTTCAAAAATCCAAAGATAAACCGGAAAGACGAGTGCCTCACTATCACACGTAACCTGGCGCCGTATTTCAAAATGATATTTTGACCCCGGAGTGTGTCTTTCTCGCGACCCCACGCAAACAACGCGTGGGGCAGTCCCACTCGTAACATCAAGGTGAGTAGCCTTTCTGTTCGATATGGCGTCTATTCAAAATTTTGATCTTCATTGATGGCAAGAAGGAGAAGAAAAAAACAATCTTTGTCACTAAAAACTGCAAACAAGAAATGAATTGAATATATGTATAACAAGTGCAAGTTCTATGTTGAAAATAATTGTTATACGTAAAGCTATGTGTGGAGCAATAGTTAAATCTTCTCTTTCCATCTCATGTAAGTCATGTGGTGAGAGGTACATTGGGGAAATGGGTGGAACACTTTATGTCCGCATAAAACAACACTTGTATGAGAAAGTCAACGTTCTTCAAAAAACTCGTCTAGGTACACGTATGGCACGAAAGCACAATGGCGATGATTCCGAAGTGACTGTTCTGATCCTAGCGTAGGAATCTAAAACATCAACACGTAAGACACGTGGCGTTTTGGGTAAATTTCAAAAGTCCAAAAATGAACCGGGAAGAGGAATGCATCACTACCACACGTGAGCTGGCGCCTTATTTCAAAATGATTTTTTAACCTGGGTGGGTCTTGCTGGCGACCCCACGTGAACAACAAGCGGGCCAGTCCCACTCCTAACAGTACAGTGAGTGGCCTTTTTGATTGACATGGCGTTTATTTGAATGTTTGATCTTCATTAATATTATAGATATTTCACCGAGTATAAGGCTACTGTTACATACCAATACCAGGATCCACCACCACACTAGTATGAAACTAGTTGCATGGTGGCAAATCTCTCATCCGCAAAGGCCGCGACTGCCTGTGGTGATGACGACCTGGGACAGAGTTTGGCCAGACTGATGTCGAGACTCCAAGAAGCCACAATGGCTAGACCAGCGCAACTCCGAAAACACAGAAATTATGCTGGGGCCCGCAAAACCAATGAAGATGGGCCATTCAAGCATTCAAGTATAATCCTAAACTCTATCGTTCATTCAGTTCAAAAATATTACTAAAACGTTGTATCATCGTTTTAGAATGATTATCGGTCATCAAGCCGTAGTAGTGATTTTCAATAATTAAAAGGCATAGATGGTATTCGCTGAAGTCTCTTATGACCATGACCCGGGTGTGCGAATGTGGTTCACACAGGTAAATCCCTTGCAAAATTCATCTCATTCTAGCGGTTTCAGTTCATTTAAGGTCTTCGATATGCGCTTGTGGATGTTTCTCATCGTCAGATTCTCCTAGAGTACACTCGGAAAGCTGACCGAGCTCAGCGATTAATGTTGCTTATTTGGCTAGAGAGCTTATCGAATGAAGTATACAACGGGAGGTGTAGAAGTCAAAATGTGAAAGCTAAGACAGTATCCAACTTTTAATACATTGGCTTTTACTTTTTCAAGGCAGAAGATTATGTGAAATACGACCACAATGATGCTGAGATATCTGCAAAACTCGTGCCCCAGGCCAGACTCAAGATAGCGATTGCCCTCTCCCGGAGCTTACATGTTGATAACTGCACCACTGAAGCTCTTGCTTTTCCTTTCTCTCAGTAAGATTTTGCCCTAACGGTGCCATCAACTAAGTAGCTAATACAGCGTCTGAGCGGACGAAAAGGATGACTACTTCTGTTCGCCCTGGGGGTAGGAGAGACAACCGTTCAGCTAATGTTTCACAGCAATGTAGAAGTTAAGATGTAATGCAACAACAGAGCCTCCCAACGCTTCGTTTTTCAAATGTTTAGGTGCAAGGAAACAAAACCATTACAGAGCCCTTTCTAAGCAGAAATGAATCAAATACATGAGATGGTCGGTAGAAAACGAAATGCATAAAACACAAGGGAAGTGCATGAAGAGAAAGAAGACCCGTTGCTTGTTAGGAATGTTGCTTTCAGATGTAGTTTACACAACAAGGACAAATGTGGTGATAGTGAACATACTACAACCACAACGATGCTGAGAAATTCGCAAAACTAGGACTTTGAGCCAGATCGAACCTCGATTCCCCTTTCCGGGGGCTCGCACATTACCAACTGCACCACTAAGGACCCTGGTTTGCGTTTCTCTCAGCTAGTTCTACCTCTGGTTTCCCTTCTCTTCGGTCGGGATTAGCAATAGGAGGATAGGAAGGCATAGGTGCGGTAATATCGAAAATAGGAACCATTAGGAAGAACATTTACCACATCATTGCGCTGTTTCGATGGCGACGGTGAAGCTTAGTCCAGGTGCTGTAGAATGGAAAATAGTTGGATGTGATATCTTCGCTACTGGTTTTCACTTTGTCTTTAAATTTACGCAAAGCGTTCTTCGTTCTTCAGCACAGACGGTCTCCGGCATTTCTGGTTTAGAGGGAATGTTGTGCGTTGTGAACAGACTTCTCCACGAAAGCAGCAAATCCCACGATTGGTCGATGGACCATCGGAAGGTGGGATAGCAAGACAAATCGCTTAGCTCTGCAGATCCTTGGTACAATGATTAGCTCGTTTGTGCGAATTGAAATGCTTTCCTCAGTTCCCATTCATTGATTTGAAATTCAGATTCAATTATTCATGACCAGTCCGGCGAACGTTCAAACGATCTCCGATTGCCTAGAGAGCTTTGACATTTCTTTGAAAGCGCTCGCTATCAGCCCAATTCATCCTGCAAGGTCAATACCATCCTCCCTCAAAAAAACATTGCAACATGCTGTCGACAGTAGCAAACAGGTAGATTGCCCTAAGTTCAGTTAATGTGTTCCACTGAAAAAACTGGTTTTGCAGTGATACGATAAGGTTCTCAATTCTAAAAGCACTCTGGTTCAGCTAGGCACGGGAATAATATGATAAGTTTAAAATTATAAAAACTAGAACTGAAAACTACAAACTACACTAACTTAAACTGAGCTTCCATAGCAGAATTATTTATCGTCAAAAACGTTTGTGGAGAGTAAGTTCTGATGTAGGGCGTGTGTGGCGCAGTGGTTGGAGGCGCCACTGGGACAAGCACGTGGAATCGATCCCTGCGCCCTTGGCCCACCAAGCCTTGCACCACTCCGGGGTCGGCAAATTGGTATCCCTCAGGGATTGATCAACGCCGAGAGCTTTATCCTTTTTATCCTTTAAGTTCTGAAGTAAACAATGTACTCCCACAGCCGACTTTCTGTTAACCTCGACACTGATCGAACAATTCTTTGTATTCTTGTTGAGCAAATACAAAGTGTTATTTTATTTTTTTATTTACGAACAAGCTAATTTTTCGGCAAATTTCACCTTTCTCAGAACCTAGAGAGATCAAGTTACAGTTAAACAATGCATTACATAATTAGTCCTCATAGCCAAAGAATCCAGTTGACTTTGGAAGACTTAGCGCGCTCCAATAGAATTTTCCTCCACAATGACAATATTCATGGACTTTGGTATGAGCGCAGTATTTTTTTCATCTAGTTGCTCCCACGTTCCTTCGTCTAATTCCTTCATGTGTGCGTACTCTGGTATCCCCTAGGCTTCCCATTTTTTCTACTGCTTGAATTGTTTCGTACACCTTCATGTTGAAAGTAATGTGCTGTGGCCATAATCATAACATGGTCTCTTGTGCGTTTTCGCTTAGGAATGTATTGCCAATTTCTCTTCAGTACCAGAGTGAGATGGTTTTCGGGTTCGTGCAGTCATGAGTTCACAGCGGCTTGCGCTTTCCATCCTCATCCGGCATGGCCAGCGATTCGTCTCCTTACCACATCCCGTGCCGACGAGCGAGCCACACGAAACACCGCCACCAGTTCTTGCGTAAGTTTCTTTATGTTCGTATAACTTCTGTTCCTTTTCTGATCTGATTCTTCCGAAGTCCTCTCTACAGTTCAAATCTTATCTTGCGCATAGGTGCTGTGCAGTTTCTGGATGCCAGCGAAAACAACTAGAGTGGCACTGTTCTCGTATTATTTTGAATGTATAGTGGATTAGTAGAAGTCGTTCCTATCAACGAGTGATTGTTCTGATCTTTCTTCAAATCGTGCCAGAGATGTCTGAGGACCTCGTTTTATGCAGAGTGATTCCAGTCGTTTCTCGGATGTTGTGCTGCCGCTAATCAATTCCTTCAACAATGGTCCGCCTAATCTACAGTTTTCGACAATCCTCGGGTATTCTCACTGGGTTCCTTCACTCGTGTTTTCGAACACCGGGTCGATTTCTGTTCATACGCTTCAACTAGATGGGAATTCTTTGCCTAACCGTATCAATGGAAGACCAAATGTTGCTGAGGTTAGTTGATATGCAATGTCATCGTCCAGTTTCTTCCGTGTATTCTTTTCCATTTCCTTTTGTCTAGGTAGGTGTTCAAACAGATGATTGTTCGACATACTCGGTGAAGACAGTTGATCCCCTTTCCCAAGAAGAAAAGGCAAAATGGGATCTCGAAAATCTTATAGGAGAAGAACTTCTGAAAGTTGGCGAAACACGTGATGCCATTAGTAGGTGCGTTGTGATAACCACTTTTATATTCAACTATGCTGCAGTATTATAGATTTCAAGAAGCTGCATCTCACGGAAACGCAAATGCGATCAATAATTTGGCCGAGTGTCTGTTTTCTGGGATAGGAACAGTGTGCAACAAAGAGAAGGTAACCCCTGCATCAGTCATCAATCTTTCTTTTCATTTGTTTAGTCAAATATTCTGAGCACTTTGGAAGTGTAGGCTTTGTTTAACATTGTCGTATTATCTACACTAACGACTAAAACAGGGCGCGTGTGGCGCCCTGCAATGCACATGGGATCGATCCCGACCCCCCATTCTCACCAAGCCCTCAACCCCAACGGAGTCGGCAAACTGGTACCAGATTTGTCTAGGAGGATAATGCCCTAACTCAATGCATCGTTAAGCCCCCCCTGCGAGTCATTTGAAAGGCTAGATATGCATTAATCCACCTCCAGCAATGCTTAATGAAGTCGATTGCTTGGTGAGACCCTTAGGGGTTCACCAGCGCCGAGAGCTTTATCCCTTTTTTAACCATGAAAGCACTAAATTTGTTCGAAAACAGACTAAACGATGATGTCTGACATCAGGGGTGTTCAGGCATTTTCACTGTGGGAGCAAGCAGTATCACTTGGTCACGTGAATGCGATGTATTCACTTGCTGTTTGCCTCATACGGGCTGCTACTGCAGGAGAACCGAAAGGGGACAAGCTGCGTGCATTCCGATTAATGCGAAAGGCAGCCGTAGAGGGTATGTTTTTTTTTGCGAAATCGTTGGTGATGAGTAGGTTTCATGAATATGGTTCTAGCCAACCACTGTCTGCAAAGCTCTCTAGTTCCTTTCGAACCTGCTTTCTATCACATATACAAGTAGAGCTCTGCAGCCATTACTGAAGTATTTCATGGCCTTAGTTTTACTGAACTAATATTGACACATTAGCTACCACGTCTAATTCTATGTGGCCGTTTGAATAAGCTTGTTCGTTAAAAAGCTCTTTGCATATTTCCAGTTGTAGAATGAAGCTTTCCCAGCCCACTCTCGCCAAAGAATCTGTTTTGGGCAAGCGATGGAGTTATTACCAAAAATGCAACAGAAAACTGTACGCCAAAATATTTCCTTATTTTTATTTCACGACCCATTTCCACATCTTATGTGCGGATCGTAGAATTTCGTCCATTCTATTCGTTTCCTGGTATCCATCATGCGTGTAGGTTTGGTTGCTGCTTGAGGACTGCCGTTTTCGTCATGAACGCTGTCGAAAACTGCACCAATCGATTCTTCTTGGAGCCATCAAGCAGCCGGGTTACAGCGTTCTCATTTGGATTGCAAGGAGTGAACTGGTTCCAGACAATTCTGGTACCAATTTCACGACCACGGACAGATGAAAGCTTAAATACACCTCTGAAAAGAATGTAGCGTATTTGATACATTACGGCGCCACTCTATCAACATAAAACGACCTTTGTGTGATTCAGGAAATGTGCATGCCGCTTTCTACCTACTTGTCCGGTACATTCGGGACTACGATGTAGAATCCGCTAAGGAAGTTATTCGCATTGCTGCTCGCGATGAAGGCTACGCCACCGAGATGCGGTCGTGGACCGAGAACAGATTTTTAAATGGGAAGTGTTTCCAGCTTGTAGAACAGGTGCTTGCAGATTCCCCTTACTAGAAATCATGTGTTTGTAAGGTGCAGTAAAATAGCGTCTTAACGGGAATTTCGAACTAATCTCCGCAAAATTTATGTGGCTGGTCCCTTTCTGTGTTCTGCACTTTATTTTTTCATTTCCTACAAGATGAAGTTGTTCCATAATTCACTTTAAGCCTATGGACTTGTTAGCAGTTCATTTGGTAGATTTATTCTGCTACTGCGTAGATGACATAGTTTTTGTTAGGTTATTACAAAATTTATCTTTCAGTTTGCTCATTTCCGAGCCATAGTCGTTATATATGGTACGTGTACAAGTTTTTGTTGTTATGGCATTGGAATAACATCGTTGTATAAATATTTGTTTTATGGGTACGCGTTTTGTATCAGTGATTAAAAAAAGGGATCAAGCTCTTGGCGTCATTGGCCGGATTGATCCTTCCTGGAATCTTGGAATAGTCTTATCTGAGAGTTTTAACGACTACCACAGGTGCTTTAGTCGATAGTTGTGGTCGTTGGAGACCTTTTTTTTCCCAAAAAATCCGTTACCAATTTGCAAAGAGGATAGGGAAAGTAGGTGGGCATGGTTGATCTAAGGCGAGATCTGATCAGTAAGCACACATGTATTGCATCGCATCTCCGACCACTGTGTTAATCGCCCTCATGAGCATTATTCTAAAAAGACACCACACAGTAAATAAAAGTCGAAACGCTGCAATTTCCACTGCAGCTTCTGCTTACCTTGGTTGGCTAAGCCAATTTGTGCTCCCAGAGCATCCCTTTGATACGTGACTGCTGATAGAATCGATAGAGTAAAAAACTGCCTGAGAAAAAGGCAAAGCAAAGTCTTCAGTTGGTGTGGTGGAGAGCACGTGAGAGCAATCGCGGGCTCGAAACCTTTAAGCGGGTCCGAGCTTCGCTCATATCTCAGCATCTGATTCTATACCACGGTGTACTCTGCCATGAAAAAGAATAGGCACAAAACAACAGTTAATACAGAATATTTTTCCATTGTCCATATCAAAAGCCTTAAATGAAACCGAATGATATAAGCAGGCAGATTTTCGACGGGGATCCTTGTATATGATTCATATCGCGGCTCTTCAACCCTATAATTCTGCTGGGAGTGTCATGTTGATATTTTCGTGGTCTTTGACAGAACTGTTACTTTGATAAAGACGGTGCTCAAGGAATTCGATAATGTTGGGGAATCTACAATACTGCAAATGAAGTGGAAGAGCTAACAATTACCATTCCAATAGAGAATGTATCGGCATAGATGGTTTTCCATTTGTGAACATTGCAACTCTACATGTGGGCATTCACTGAATGACATGCGAAATTGTCTGAAAGTGATTCCAAAAATAAGTCCATAGGGCAGCTGAACGAACACTCACCTTTTCGACTCAACAGTCTCAGTGCTATGTTAATTTTTCACTTGCTGCCTACTACAATTTTCACGCCAAGTTATGCGAATTACCCGTTGACGGGTGATTGCTGATGAAACTGATCGATAGAACTAGCTGAGAGGCGGAAGAAACGAAGGACTCGCATGGTGTTGTGGTGAACGCGTTAGCCCCCGGAAAGGGTAATAGCGCGTTCGTTCCCCAACGCAGACACCTGTTGTCCGGAGTTTTGCAAATAGCGCAACATCACTGTGGTTGTCAGTCTCAGTACTATATTTTTCATGTGTCGTTCAGAGATCGCTTGAACAATTCCTTTTCAATACGGTAAACAGATACAGCACCAAGCCCTGCATCGCACTTCAGACATTCGACAAATACCAGTCTTTTCCAATCAGGTATAACGTATACCAAAGGCAAAGCATAGCTATGTTAGCAATATGAGAGGAGCTTTGGATGAGAAGAATAACACAGCATAGGATAAAAGTGTCCCGTAGAACGACCAAAAGGTGGATGCATGTGATACGCACGCAACGTAATGAAAAACGCGGGTGTCACCTTATACAAAACAAACAGCCAAATGGGACATTGTGTCGAGCTTTGTCTCCAGAAACTCAGAGGTGCAACGGTGGTGGGAAAACGGCGCACGTAGCGCAGTGGTCAGAGACACCCTGGAATACAAGTGGCATCGATTCCTGTGCCCGAGAGTCACCAAGTCCTCCATCCTTCTGGGGAAGACAAACTGATACCAGATTTGTCTGGAAGATTGCAGCACTGGCTCGATGCGTAGAGCACTGCGAGTCATTGTAAAGCTTAGATATGCATTCAGTCACCTCCAACGATGCATGATGAAGTCGAATGCATGGCTTATCCCTCGGGTATTGATCAACGTCGAGAACTTTATCATTTTTTAAACGGCGTTGGGTTACCTGGTTTAGTGAGAGAACATCAAATACCATGTGCATGTCCCTCTAACTGTTTAGCGCAGTATATTCCTGACCCTAATTAATTAACGTTCGAATATTTTTCGTCACTCATGAAGCGACTTGAAAATAAGAATGTCACCGTCTGAAAACCCACAGTCCCACATAATATAAGTAGTGGAATTCGACAAGACAGTACCGTATAGTAGGAATTATTTGTAACCATCTATAACGGCTCACAGTGCAAGAATATGAAAAACGTTCGAGCGAGAGCGAGGAATTTTTTGTAAAACACCTCAAACTTGGGTAATTAAACATTTGCACGTATATACAAGTAACCATCTATAACGGCTCACAGTGCAAGAATATGAAAAACGTTCGCGGGAGTGAACGAGAGCGAGGAATTTTTTTGTAAAGCACCTCAAACTTGGGTAATTAAACCTTTGTACGTATATACACCTTATTTACACAGCGATGCAATGATATTTATTATAATGTATGTACAATAAATTGCATATGAAGTGGTTCAGTGGATTTTTACCTAATGCAATAACAATAGTGTATGCACCAGTGTAACGGCTTACAGCGTAAAAATATGAAAGGCGTTCGCGGGAGTGAATGAGAGTGAAAAATTGCTTGTGAAGCGCCTGTGAGCAATGAAAGTATTTAACTTATGCTAACAACACAACGTAATCACATGTGAATCGTCGATGACATTAATGTAATAGCATTGCAGGAGCTAAAGATTATAGTGAATATCATCACAAACTAAGAAAATGAAGGAAAGAAAAGATTTGTAAGCAAAGATTAAGCGGGAGGGAAATGACAATGGCATGGCTACTGTTGTCAGAAACCAATTGACAATGATAGTGGGCGTGGCTACGTCCAAGCTAGTGGGTTGATGGTAGGGTCAAGACTCAGGTCACGTAGTCTAGTCCCCAAGCAATGAGACGCACCCAATAGCATGCCTGGCGGTGTGACTAATGGCTACAAAATGCTGTGTCCAGTGGCGTACCCGATGTCAAAAATGGGATGTGGATGCAGGGCAAGCACGCGAGCATTTTAGCAAATGCAGTTTCTACGAATTATAGAATGTGTTTGTTAGGTTGATAGAGAATTCTTTATCTGATAGAAGAATTCTCTATACCATCTTCGAAAAAGTCATGCAAAAATGCTATACATTAGCAAATGGCCATCCTCCATCCGCTCCATCTTCGCCTTTTTGGGAATACACCGTTCCTACAAAAACAAACAAGACGTAATCGTAATCGTCTGCGTACTGCGCAGCCCAACAGTGCGTACGTGATGGAGTCATTCGACGTTACCGCCCTTTATACAAACGTGTCGAATGACTCCGCAATGCAAGCCATATTCGAACTCCTTACACAGCACGAAGGAGAAATAAACATGTATGGCTTCAAGATAGAGCAGTTGATGGCACTCTTAAAAGAATGCTTGAACTGCTCAATCTTCAGATGGTCCGGAAATTACTACGCTCAAATAAGAGGGTTGGCAATGGGACAGCGACTGGCACCAAGTCTTGCCATTGCTTTCATGTCTAAGGTGGAAGCTCCAGTGCCCCTCCTCGGGCCGCTACTCTACTGTAGATATATAGATGACTGTTTTGTCCTTTGCTCAACACAAGAGGAAATGGACAAATCTTTCGAGTTGTTAAATGAACAGTCAGAGTATATCAAGTTCACCCGAGAAAAACCGAAAGAAAACTGGTTTCCATTCCTGAATGTGCAAATTAACTTGTCAGAAAATGGTTATATTGGGTAATCCATATGCTGAAAGATTAAGCTGGAAGGCTTAAGATGATAAAACAACCAATTTCGATAGCTAATATAGGCATCGCTGCTGAGGTAAAGATGACAAACAAAGCCTGAATCGTTTCCGATCACTGACGTCTATGATTCTTCATTCCTCAACGTACGCATTGGAAACATAAAGGATAAAAAGCTCTCGTCGTTGATCAATTTTTGAGGGATGCGTCATGCATTCGACTTCACCAAATATCGTTGGAGGTGATTGAATGCATATCTGGCCTTTACAATGATTCGCAGTGGCCTGCCGATGTATCGAGCCAGTGCTGCTATCCTCCGTGACAAGTCTGGTACCAATTTGCCGACCCCGGAGGGATGGAAGGTTTGGTGGACCATAGGCGCAGGGATCGACTTCACGTGTGTGTCGCAGTGGCGCCTTCAACCACTGGACCACACGCGCTCGATTGGAAACATGGAAGCTATAATATGCAGAATGAAACGTCGATCGGCCCATTAAACTAATTTTTATGCGACCCACCTTCCAGCTGCTGTGCATGCTCCAGCATTTCTTGCGTTAGACGACTCGTCCGTATCCACCATCAAGATCTTCGAGCTGTTATGTGTGGATTCCGCTGCTGTTTGAGCATTTTTCGTCTTTGTTACGAATGACATTGAATGCTGGTGCAGTCGACTCTCCCCTTACTGCACGAATAACCGCACTCAGGCGTTCCAGCATTGATCTAAATTAGTCTGGCACCAATTTGCTGACCCTGGAGGATGGGTAGACTTGGCAAGCTAGAGCCAAGGTCGAAGCAGCTCCGCGCTTATGAAAGGATTTGCTATCACAGCGCTGCCTAATTACTGTTAAATTATTAAGTGCAATGAATAATTTTGTTGACTACTGGTGATGGTAAGTATAAGGTTTGTACATATGAAATGTCCGATTTTATTGTTTTAATTATCCGTGTAATTTTTTAAATAAAAATTTCGTCTATATGTATGTTTAATATAAATTTTTGAGGCCCAAAGTCTGCTCCTTCTATATCTGATTTTAGTTTTTTTCAACGTTTACGATTTTAATATTTTTACAGGCTTTAAGTTTAATATGAATCAACGTGATATTCGTGTCCTTTCTCGTACGAGTGGAAGAGTGGACATAACGCCGCGGCAGCAGCTCGGAATATCATCAAGTTTGGGGTGACGGTAGTGTTGGTGAGTCAACAGTGCGAACATGGTTCCGGAAATTCCGATCTGGCGATTTCGACCTTGAAGTTAAGGAGGGCCGCGGACGTCCCAGTGAACTTGACGACGATGAATTGAAGTCACTAGCGGAAGCAAACACGCGAACAACTGTTCGAGAGCTTGCAGAACAGTTTGGCGTAAGCACAGGAACAATTTCCTCCCAGTTGAGTCGCATATGAGAGAAAAAAAAGCTCTACCAATGGGTGCTGCACGAATTAAACGATAATTTTAAAAAGTCGGCATTTTAAAGTGTCGTCTTCTCTCATTTTGCGCAACGAAAGCGGGTCTTTTCCCGATCGAACTGTGACGTGTGACGAGAAGTGAATTCTATATGACCACCGGCGAGTTCAGCTCAATGGCTGGATTGCGGTAAACTCCACAAAACTTCCCAAAGCCGAAATTGTACCAAAAGAGGGTTATGATGACTGTTTGGCGGTCTGTAGCCGGGCTGATTCATCACAGCTCTTGAATCCGGGCGAAACGATTACGGCAAAGAAGAAGTGCCAACAAATCGACGAAATACGCCGTAAACTCCAACAGCAATGACCAGCATTAGTCAACAAAGAAGAACGTATCCTTCTACACGGCAACGACTGGCCTCACGTTGCGGAACCAGCGCTGAAGAAGTTTAAAGAATTGGACTACGAAACTTCCTTTCATCTGCCATATTCATCAGACTCTCTCCTACCGACTATCACTTCTTCAAGCACCTTTGACATAGTACGTAAATATTTTGATCCCATCCTAAGGAACTTCGATCGCTATAAACAGTCTTGTTATGCAAACCTATTTTTACGATCTGAACTTGTTGTTTGTTATTACTGTCCAACAGTCATTATGCGTACAATAACAAAAAGGGCAAGAGGATGTTTGTAAGAGCAAGCTTCCGCCAGCTCATCTCTGGTTTTGAGAGGATTTGGAAACGGTAGCCGACTAATGTTTTCGGTAAAGAAGCTGGACCTGTGCCAAATACCGCCTTCTCAAAAAGCATAAAAATAGCCTCGTAAATTGCTATTCGAGTTCAGAGTTCCTCCGCTTTTAGATCCGTACCGTATTGATCTCGTGTGTCACCAATGTAGATGATCGTAGTTGTTAAGTCATGCTGCACGTAGTCGTTATTGTACATTAACTTTATCATATCGTTACTAAATGACAGCTGCGAATTGTGCATTAGTTTAGCATCATCGTCACTACGCCACGCTTCCCATCAGCCCAGTATATCTTCATCATTATCCTGATCCTCGTCCACGTGTCAATGTCCATTGTTTATCAGTTGATCTGCGGTGTGTTGTCAGCAGCGGCGGTTATCCTCAAATGCGTTCTATCTGCAACGCCATCGGTGGAATGTACCATTCTTTCCATGCTGTACACCATGCGTACAAGGTCGCTGGCTGGCCAACTTATGCTGTGTATTTGTTTATCATTTCTCAGTCGTTATCTCTCTGGCCCATGATATCTTGTGCAATGGTGGCACCCATCGATGCTCAAACTTCACGTTGCAGACATATCGCTCTCCAAGACCAGCCGCCTGACCGTGTTCCTCAGATGTCTCATCTCGTTCGTAGTCACTTCAACCATCGAAGCTTAGATAACTTGCTATCCTCATCTATCAATGTGGAAGTGCACATAACCACTGTACATAAGATCTCTGGCTTAGCCTAATGCACGCCTGGTCTGCATCTCACTATTCTGTTGTTCTAGCCATCGGCATCTTCGCTACTGTACGCGCCAGTGGGGGCGCCATCATCCTCATCCCCTTACTCGTCATTGTTATCAAGTTGCTGTTATCATAGTGCTAATGTTGCATTAGTATTGTTTGCAATACACTTATGCCTTCGTTAGCCTCACTTCAGTAGTAGGTACAGCACCTAACAGCCGTGAACTTGCCTCGTTTGTGTATTAGTAGTTCTTCGTCGATATTAATGTTGTATTGATGTATGTAAAGAGATTAATTACCAACGTTTGAGGTATTGTCCTGTGGCAACTGCGAAAGGTCTCTCGTGGCGTCTTCTCACGAAGTCGAGCATTTTGCTTGAAGCTAGTGGTTATTCGGTGCCGAGAACTGACTCGAAGGCCTATTTTCCACTAGAAACTGCATTAGTAACTAAGTTTTAGTAGATGTTAAGAGCAGAATGAGAGCTCGTCTACGTGATGATCCGATATATTTAAGAGGACGGCAAACGAAAGTATGGTATTCTTCATGCCCTTTGGGCGAACAAGACCCAAAAGGCGACTCTGACGAGGGGCTGGGATAAATGGAGAAGGCCTGGGTGATGCTCGTTTTACTCACTCGATCATAAGAGACAAAACAAACTATCGTTTTCGAGCATTCCGACGCACTTTCGATTAGATGTATTCAATTTCGATGCGATGTTCTTGACCACGTGTCGAAACGCTCAACTGTAAGTCGAAAAGTATTCTTTGTAGAGTAGTCTTTAATTTTTCGAATTTGCTGAAATATGACGACAACTTATGCTCTGTCTAACACTTAAAGCTCTACTTGATTTTTTTCAACCCATGGGTAGAGAAAAAGGCGAACATCACAGTGGTCATGATGTCGGTCATCGTGAGCACGGTGATGGTTCGTTCTCTCTCCAGGCTCACCAACTCTCTTATCACTTCGAAAAAACCGCTGTCTGCAATCTAAGTGGGAACGCTGCAGCTTAGTTATCTCATGATTCCAAGGAGAATCGACTGGACCAGCATTCAACGACATTCAAGCTGAAAGGAAAAGTCTTCAAGCAGCAGCCTAAGTCACACGTAAAAGCTGGAAGACGTTCATAGACGATAGATGCGAGCAAACGAATCGAATGTAGGAAGTGCAGGAATCCGCCCAGTAGATTTGAAAGACGAGTCGTACAAAAGAGAAAAATTGTGCCCACGGAACACATTGGCCAGTGTGGTAGAGTCTGCACATCTCTGTAGACAAAACGCAATGTATCCAACTCTAAATCGATGTAGCTCTGTTTTCGTAAAGCTTTAAAACACACTGCTTCCTCTTTTCTTCGCATCCACACCTGTATTTCGAAGAGGCAAAGCGATTGAATAAGCAGGATTCTGTCCAGCGTGAAGTGATTACGCATCGCAATCTCGTTGGTGTCCAGTCGCGTTTTCGCTCGAAATTCTGAATTTCTAAGAAACAGTCGTTGAACTGTAAGTTTTAAAAGCGAGATACTCGTCTTCATATTTCATGAACATGGGACTGTCTATTAATCGTATATGTTCTTGCATCTTTTCTTTATCATGGTCATATCATTTAAAACTCCGATGCTTTTCTTTACGAATGTCCTTAATTGCTTGGCGGTCGAGTTGTCTCCCTGAAATCCTGGGACAACCGTGTTAGGGCTTTTCTACGTTGGTCGAAGGGTGCGAATGTTCCTAAAGAAGTCTAACACCAGTTTTCTGTCTCCGGAAGAATGACAGGCTTGATGAGCCTGTCGCAGAGTCGAACCAGAACCATGCTTGTGACGAACGGCATTACAACCACTGTGCTATCCACCATTGGCTTCCTTTAATACCGTTCACTTATCGCTTTTTGTTGCTCTAATCAATAGTCATATATGAGGTTGTTACAAATCCTTACTGCTGCTAACGTATCGGTGCCGTCGCCTTTTCAGGAGTTGCATTGATGCAAGTCTAATGTTCATAGCAGTTGTTTCCTACGCTTTGTTTCCATATTCAAATCGAGTTGAATTGAACGGAGAGGAATCAGTCCATCAAATTGCCGGCGTCCAACAAAATATCGGAATTATTACTTTAATATGTGCAAGCTTCCTCCTACTACATTATTTCCGACGGATATTCCACTTTCCAAAAGTGGATCTGAAGAACATTCGCGGAATCTTACGAGGGCATATTCTAGGGCATATGTACTTTCCATACTTGTAGGTGTTTCGTGTTCATAGAAAGCGAAAAGTATTCAGCTTGGAGGGTGCGTGATATGTCCACTAATAGTGTGATCGAGAAAAAGATTGAAACATCCCCTGTTCGTATTGTAGTTCATCCTCTCTGGTTGGCTTCGCTCATCACGCATTCTCAACTTAATACAATCAAAGTTTTCGATGTTTTTTTGCACAAGTGAAAAGCTTGCATTTCGATCGTTTCACTTGGTGAGAATAACCCTATTTTGATGACCACTAAGACCAAATTACCACTATACCTTACACAATTATGGTATACACTAGTTAAACAAACATGTGAACGGTTAGTAGACTAGAAGAGTTCGCTTCAATTATAGGAATCGTCGATGTCCTAGAAGGGACCGAATCGTAAAGGATAGATTTCCTACCAATCCACAAAACCACAGCAGCGGACTGTGGTGACGACCTGGGAGCGCCATTCTTCGGCTATCTCAGATTTAGTGGAAAAACACGCTTTAGCAATGTTAATCACGTTAACGACAAGATAACAGTGCTTCATTTTGCAATTGGAGCCACATACGGACTCACGTCAATGTGTGGGGTGCGAAGACAACGAAACGATTAGAAAACGAGCTAGAAGCCGTATGAAATGTGTTCACGAGCCATAGAGGTATCTAACCAAGTAGGTAACTGAAGAGCTGTTATTCCTGGGAATAAATAATTTAGATATCTTGGGTTCTTAATTAATATGTAGTGCGGAGTGTTGTCACCGGTGCTAGCAGCAACTGCCCTAGTCCACTATTGGAGCATATCGTGGAGCTCATTAGAGGAGGGGATCTGCTAACGAAATTTTAGGCTTTCTTATTGGCTTTCCGTTGAGTGGCTCACTGAAATTTATTCAATGTTTCCAGAATCTTTGTCGTGACTTTTCGCCATAATGCCACAGGTTCTATCATAGATTCTGAACCAACCCTTGTTCGTTCTGTTTCGTTGGATGTAAAGCAGGGTATAAAGGATAAGGATAAAGCTCTCGGCGTTGATCAACCCTGTGGAATGCGCCATGCATTCGACTTCATTAAGTATCGTTGGAGGTGATTGAATGCATATCTGGCGTTTGCAAAGCAGGGTAGATAATTTTAACAAGTTAGAGAACATGAATGGCACTAAAGCCTGCTATTCCACTGCCATCCATATTACTACGATTGATTACAAATTAGATGCTCTTTGGGAACTGTTTTCTTTTAAAACTTCACCTAATTGATAAGTCCCTGGATTCATTGTTCTAAGCAGAACACGAGATTGGTATCATAGAATTTGTTAGCACACAGCTGATGTTTCAGCGGATCGCTTTGAATCGTGGATTTCTGGATTTATGTAAAAGCTATGTTCACCTAATCATTGATCTTTGTTAGGATTTTTAATGGAGCTATATGGAATACCTACAGTGTCAACTTTACCCCACTATATGATGAAATCAAAAACTGAAGAATTAAACTGTGCTATGGCTAATGTTTGGTAGACAATTCTCTTCTCCTGCTAGAACCCTTTTTCCCAGATGTGATTGTTGAAAGCTTCGTTGGAAGAAATACGAAAACCATAACTGATTGACAGACTCACACTGGCCTGCTGCAGAGGTTACGAAATTAGATGTAAGTGGCTTTTAGCATGTTCACTGATTATAGTATATAAAAGAAGATGCGCAGTTATCTGAACCTAGAAAATATAACCCGTTTTATATGAGTATAATCAGGAAGTAAAGGAATTTATCTCAAATTTGAAGCAATACAGCCCAAACCACACAACGATGCTGCTACGACACCGTCCTGCGCCTAGCAACCGCGTAGACTCGGGAAATTGACACTAGATTTGCCTGGGACAGGTTCACTCCCTCTAATCCACGTGGAAACGCTCTGGAACGGATATCCAAGGACTGCAAGGAGATTCGACTCAACCTGTAATCAATGACATTCATGACGAAAACACTAACATCTTCAAGCAGCTGCCAAACTGAAGTGCAAGATGTATTCGTTCTTTGATGAGCTTACACGAGGTTGATAACAATATTTATTATCAGCTAACGTTCCGACGTCTTCATCTTCATCAGAGCCGATGATCCGAGTCGATGGCCCCATCCCAATCCCGTTGATGGGTGATTGCTGATGGAACTGATCGATTAAGCACACCGAGGTTCAAGGAAAGTCGGTTTCGAAGTAAAGTGCAAGAATTTCAAAAACCTTTGTGCGTGGTGGACACGAGGAAACTAATCGAATTCAAGAATTGCTGGGATCAAGCACAGTGTGACGCATGTGATGTCGGGTCTTGTGAGAATAATAATTGTAGTGTTACCTTCTTATTCACCGCCTCTTACAATTTTTCACCGTGGGGTATTATGTGTGATAGAACCACAATTGTACTGAGATATTTGCAAAACTCTAGCATCATTATGGTTCTATCACACATAACACCCTGCCGTAGAGAAGTTAACATTGTGATTTCGACTGCAGCCTCAGCTTAGCTGATTTCATTGGCGATTTGGGCTCCTCAGACCAATCCCGTTGATGGGTGATTGCTGATGGAACTGATCGATAGAACTAGCTGAGAGACGGCGAAACGAAGGACCCCTATGGTGTGGTGGTGAAAGCGTTAGCCATCAGAAAGTGTAATAGCACGTCCGTTCTCTACCGCAGGCACCTGTGTTTCGCAAAAATTTCAGCATATCTTTGTGGTTGTATCACAAATAATTGTAACAATTCTAATATTTCCTTACTCCAGAGGTAACTGATTGCCAAAGCTTCCGTCTTACCTCTTGCAGCAACACTGAGATAGCACCCATTCTGGTGGGCAACCATCTATGAAGGATGGAGGACAAAGCGTTCGGCGCTGGCCGTGGCTAAAGCGCCATGCAGATCTATGATATGATATACAGATCTCTAAGATAAAATAGTCACTCTGCCTGACTATTGTAAGGGCGCATGAAGTGCAGTGGTTGGAAACGCCTTGCAATGCACTATGATCTTTGGTTCGGTCCCGCTCTCCAGGTTCACCAGGCCTTCAATCACTTCGGGATCAGAAAGGTGGTACCAGACTTGTCTGGAATGATAGTGCAACACAGACCTCATATTGTTTAACTTTTTGTCCACCGCCTATCATTTTTTCATGGCAGCGTATTATATGAGATACAAGCAGAATCACTAATTGACCTGACACTTCGGTGCGCCACGAGTCGTTGCAAATGCCAGGTATGGATTCAATCACCTGCAGCGGTGTTACGAATTGAGTCGAATGCATGGCGCATCCCTTAGCAATCGACCGACGCCTAACGCTATGGACTTTAGCTCTGACCATGATGGAATCTCAGCGCCGCGCGGATCCAGTCGCGCCATCGAGCGGCCGAGGTGCCGACGGGGCGTGGCCGTCTGCGTGCCCGCACTTGTCGCCTGTGTCCTGCCTGCTTCCTCTAGGTCCAGCTCCGCAGAGTTCTGTGTTCACCCGTGGTGCCACTCCGGCAGTTTTTTGTTTAATTTCTTGACTGATTGTTTCAGTTACTCGGATGTACCTATCGAGTTAGGAATATAGATCACGGCTCTGCTTTCTCCTTCATAGGGACAGCTATACCTGATGATTTCGGTGGTTTCCATAGAAATCTCGTGAATTCAATCACTTTTTGTTTACTGTATTCTTTATTAATGGCAAAGTATAATGTGAAATATACCCACGATGCTGAGATATTTGCAAAACTCCGGACCGCAAGTGTTTGCTGTGGGGATCGAACCTGCAATTGCCATTTTCGTGGGCTAACGCGTGAATATTGATGGAAAATGAGCAGACTCTGTCGTTGGTCCAGTTTGAGATTTTTCCACACTGAGTTGAAGAATCCACTTTTTCGGGTGTTTCGACATTTTCTCGTAGTTTTTTGTTTTATTTCCTTTTCTATAACGTTACCAATCAGAACGTTTTCAGTGTTAGCTGTTGATAGCTTGTTTGATCCTCTGTTACTTTAATATCTTAAGGAACTGATTTTGTCCGCTATGACGTCTTCTGACGAAGCTGAATTGGTTCGTGATGCCGAGGAAACCGAGCAAAATCATCGGTTTAAAGTCCAAATCAATGAGAAGGATTTGGTGGGTTCATAAATGAAATCCCACTTGTTTCATATGGGCGGTGTTACGGAAAGCCTCGGGTTTGCTAACCATCGTTTTAGAGAAATTTACTGCTTCCACAACATATCGTTCTATCCCGATAGTCCTGATGAAATTTCAAGCTTTGAAATTAAATTAAAAGATAACAAAAGAGCTAAATGTCACTTCAACTACCTACTCTCTTGACTTTCCAGAGACTTTAACATTACAGAACAGTTCTCTTCTGTTTTAGCTATGTGTCAATGGATGTGGTTTCTATGGTACACCACAGTGGGGAAATCGATGTTCGAAGTGTTGGCGTGAACACCAAATTGCTGAGAAACGTAGCCAAGATTACGCCAAGAATAAGTAACTTTGTTATAATTTCGGTTTTCTCTCTTCAACTGCACCTTGACGCTTTAATAATGTTGCATGATATTTGATCATATTTCTTTACGTAGTCCTCCCAATGGCATCGTGGCTGTGTTTCTGGGTGTAGGACTGCGATGTACAACGGGAGCACTCAGCCTCCAGCAGGGCCTCCCAAGCTGAGAAGGAGTTCGGCTTTCCATCAGGAAGCCTGAGGTTCTACCACCGCCCTGGTATCAAACTAGTCGTATTATGGCAAATCTCCCACTGATCCACAATGGGGGAGATTGCCTGTGGTGCTAGTGGTCTGGAGTGGACTTTGGCTAGGCTGACCTCGAGAATCCAGGGAACCACAATGGCAAAACTAGCAAAACTCCGAAAAAGTGGAGATTTGCTGAGGCCCGTACAACCAGTGAAAAGGGTCATCGAAGTTTCCATTTAAATAAGTAAACAAGTATTTCTTCCTGTAATAGCTTACATCCTTGGTATCACTTTTTCAGTACCCGCATTATGAGAAACAAAACTATAGATATTTTGCCTCATCACCTGTGCAAAATGTAGTACTTGCAATCATTACCTATAGTATGGAAATCACCGGTAAAGTCTACGGTTGTCCCTGTCACAGTTGCTCAGTGGATTGCTGTCTCAATGAACACGGACAGGGAATCAGTTTCAGTTTTTATATGAAACCTTATATTTCATCGTTTTTAGCAGAGATGTAGAGTACACATACAGTTCAGAGCTGCAACTAAATGTGCAACAACAGGAGTTTCGAATAAACTACCCATTTGTATCCTCAGCACTTGAGGTAACACACACAAGATAACCAGCAAACCTGACCATAAAAAAGAAAATGGAAATAGAGTGCAAGTAACTAACTAGTGTAAGTAAACCAGTAGGTGGTTTTTGTACAAGGTCGCCGACATGAACGATTGGTCTATCATAGTGGGTGTTCAACTTGCGATTATTTACACAATCATATGTATTATATATACTTGTATATATGTATATGTATGCACGTATGTATATATATATAATTTACTTATTTTTCGCTTATTTATTTATGCGTGGCCATGTATTCGGAGGCGCCCTTCAATACACATGGGATCGATCCCGCCGCTCCAGGCTCACGAAGCCATTCCATACCTCCGGGATCGGCAAATTGGTGCCAGACTTGTCTGTGAGGATAGCAGCACTGGCTCTACACATCGGTAGGCCACCGGGGTCATTGTAAAAACCAGATGTGCATTTAATCACCTGTTTTATGAAGTCGAATGCATGACGCGGATGGATCAACACCGGGATCTTTTAGAGCTTTTTAGTTCTATATATTTATGTGGAACATGCGGTCGTAGAATTCAGTTGTGTTTTGTTACAGTTTATGTTTACATCTGTTTAATGGAAGTATTTTTAGGACGTTGCTTAGTTTCGACAGTTTCCAAGAACGGCGCAAAATGACAACAGAAAGTAGAACGTTGACGATTAAAAAAATCTTCCGCTCGCCATCCATGCTCACATCGACATCGGGTCAGTTTGTCAATCAGTTGTTGCTCTTAAGTCTTAGTATTTTGTTGAGTAATTTGTTCGTATGGTTGAGAGATAACACGGCAGTGTAAAAAAAACATCTTTCATGTTGTGCATACATATTCTTTACGTTCCGTCTAAACGACTTGTTATGTAGGTGATCCGCTTATACTCGGACAGCAAGTCTCGCCAAGTGAGAAGCCCGTGAGGTGAATGCCTTCTGCGTTCTCCGTTCTTCTATTAAAGTTTTATTTTAAATTCGTTCGAAAATAATCTATGACTTCAGCATAGTTTTGACTTTCTCAACCTATTTTGACCCTCCAGAAGTAGACAGCTAAGTCCGGATAGCATGGCGGCACGTGAAGTGCTAACCGATTTTCTTGTGACGAATCTATCGGCAGCAGTGCTCCAAGAAGTAACTCGACAAGTTAAGTATGCCGTAGCAAAAATTCACGAGGCAGGTTTTGTGTTTGTCTTGGTCTATCCTTTTTTTTCATGTATTTCTTGTTTTGCAGCTGCGAGTTACGCCAGATGAATTGTCTGAGCTTGTTCAGAGTTTCTATCAATATTTGTTAGATAAACTGAACCAAAATCCATACTTTGTGCAAGAAAGTGAGTGTTTTACAGTTGATGGCTCTAACGGTTTTGCATTCATTGCCCTAATAAATTTCAGAATGTAAAGTAAAAGTCGAGGATGTAGTAGAAGAAGTGGAGAAATACATTTGTATATGTTGCTATAACAACTTGTTCTGCGCTAGGTAAGTCTTCCATATCTACCGCATTGCTTCTTCGGTAAGCGTGTCGCACAGAGAACCGGTTTCTTTAGTTCTGACGAGGAGGTTGCGGATTTATCCCTTCAAGAACGAATACGATCATTGAATTGGGTAACTGCTGGATTCCTAGAAACAAAATTGGATTTCACTAGGCAGACAGTGAGTTGCTTACGAGATGTTTTAAGTTCGACATAGTTTTCTCTTCTAGTGATAATCACGCTATTTCAAATGGGATTAGGATGCTAAAGTTACTTGGTAAAAGTTTAGGTGCGAGATCTTCTCGACGACGCGATTGCTGAAATGATCGACATTAATATCCATAGAAGGTCGGATGAAAAATTAGAATGCCTTGTACGGTGTTCCCACAAGATCTTCGAGGCACTAAAAGAGAGTGGTAAGTAGTTATTTCATTGCGTATTTTCATTTCTCGTTTTGCTCGAATAAGCATTGGTCCTCTACAATTGTGATTTTCGTTGGAAATCGTCCTTCCAATTGAAGAAGGACACTATCTGGGAAATAAACAAGTGGGACTTTAGTTAAAATGGAACTAAATCTATTACTGGAGCGCATTAATAAATGAGGTGTAATATGTTGGTGATAGCGACTTGTTTTTTGTAGCAGGAGGGTCGGGTGACGCCTGTTTTGTCTCGGCTTGAACATATTTCCCGATAACTATTTAATTTAATTGAGGAGGACTTGACATAATGTAATAACTTTACTGCCTGTTCTCTTTTCATGGCAGGGTATGATGTGAATCAATCACAGAGAAAGGCGAACCGAAGGACACGCATGGTGTGGTGAAGAACACGTTAGCCTGCCGAAAGAGTAGTAACGAGGTTCGATCCCTGCTGCTGACACTTGCGGTCCGGAGTTTTGCAAAATATCTCAGCATCTTTGAAGTTTGGCTTGACATATTTAGAGAAGAGGCATTGCTCCGTTGTGTAACTAATGCGATCTATGGTGTGAATATTTTTTCTGAAGTGTTGCATTATCGTCGGCAACCACTGATTTCAACACGCATGTACCCTCAACTAACTACTGCGCTAAACTTTATTTAAACAAAATCAACTTGTGCTATCACTAGAATCTCTAGAAAATTTTGCCAGTGAAGTAGAAGTTCTTTTTATTCTAGAGCGGTAATATCATTATTCTTTGCAGCTCGTAAAACATTTTCTTCTATACTTTCGTTGAGACCTCTTTCCCGAACCTCGAAGCGTACAGTACTTCATAGAACAGGGCATGATTGCATCCCTCATTGCACCCTGGTTGTTTATAACTGTAGCGTGTATGTTGAAAATTTTGTGAGTATGAGTTCCTCCTTTAGTTGTTTAAATTTGCATCTGAATTTGGATAAATAGTAAGTAGATAAATTTGAATCCTAAACAGCTTTGAGACTAAGATAGCATTTTCGAAAAGTCACTTATTTCCTTCGATGGATAGTTCGAGGCCTTTTTTATAAGCCTATCAATTTCTTGATTGCCAAAGTGCTTTAATTATGGAAAATTTACTAACGGCTATTGAAAAGGCGTGCGAATGTGTTGGAGTAAAAATGGACAATGTGTTGGAAATCAAAATGGAGGCAAAATTTACGAATCACTTAACGCAGGGGAGTAGGGTAAGAACGCCACCGGTAAGGCATCTTTTTAGATTAAATCCCGCTTGCTCACTCGTTTCAACATAATGGATACGAACTTGGGTGAAATTCGGCGGAAAAGTATACGTTTTATGAACTCCAAAAAGGCTTCAAAGTTTTACCATTGCAGAATGAGAATCTTGTTAGCAAATGTCAGTTAAATAATGTTCACTGTTAGTTCGGGTATGATTAGGTGCACATGTAGCGCAGTGGTCGTGGCCGCCCAACAGTGCACATGGGATCGATCCCCGCTTCCCAGGCCCAGCAAGCCCTTCATCTCTCTGGGATCGACAACTTGGCATTAAACTCGTCTGGAAGGATAGCAACACTGGCGCAATACATCGGTAGACCGCCGCGAGTCATTATAAAGGGCAGATATGCATTCAATCGCCTCCGACGATGCATAATGAAGTCGAATACATGGCGCATACCACGTGGATTGTTCAGCGCCGAGATCTTTATCCCTTTTTATGTTCGTTTATTGTAGGTTTTTGTTTAAACTTTTTCTAGTGATTTCCAGGAGCCCAGGTTCATATGTAACAGGAACTAATGTGTTAATATATACATAAAAGAGAACTTTACATCTGCTAATAAACATTCCCTGATAAACTTTAAACTAACCCCAGTGGTGGTATTGATTACTGGTATCATTTAACGTCAAGACCAGAAAAGTTGTTTTTAATAGTTCATTTTTTTTACCGAGACGCCATATGATATTTTTTTTGCCAAGTCACATTTCGTCAGCTTTCTGCAAATGGAATTCTTGTGTGTGGATTTCACAGTAATTATTTAGGTGCACCTACGAGCGCAGATGAGTTTCTTCCTGTGCTTATCTATGTTCTGCTTAAAGGGAATCCGCCACTAATTCAGTCAAACGTAAAATTTATCAGCCGATTCGCACTTCCGTCACGAATTATGAGCGGTGAATCTGGTAAGATAGGGTGCATTTAAGGTTTTCCATAGTCCATTAGTTCGGTGTTTTGTAGTGAGTAGCGGTGGTATTCTGATAAGTTCCTGTCCAAATATGGTTGCTGTTGCGGAATGTTCACATCGATCGATCAATCAGCAAGTGGATCCGTCTTGTGTAAGAACTAGCTGACTGATATCACAACGCAGTAGGGAGATGAGACTTTTAGGTGGAACTCATGCCCACTTCAGTGGAAAGGGGTTCAGATCTCCAATTCCTATCTTATCTTCGTTTATGTCTTTATCTTTTCGAACAACACTGCTAAAAGAGAGCTGACACACACGGAGCTCGATGAAGTACAAGGAAGGGTGGGAGTCCGCATAAATTGGGAGAAAAAAATCGAAATAATCCACTGTTTTCTTGATGCACAAACAGAAGCGTGTTATTACAGCATTTGTTCATTCACAAGCTGAAGTTTCGACGGTTTCCTTTTCTTCAGAACCTGGAAAAGGCAAACTGATGTGCCATCTAATCAGCCAAAAGCTTTCATGTGTCTATAATGCGAACAAAAATTTGTAGGCTGATTTTTATGTGCTGAGGTACTGAAAGTGTTCGAAAGTGGCTGAGTAGACTGCGTGCCAATTTGACCTTTTCAAACTCGTACGAAGGCGAAACCGCCGAATCATCAGCTGTTGTGAATGGCTAGGTGCTCAAATAACAATTTCGTGTTTGCTCATCAAGGAAACAGTGAATTTTTGCCGAGGTTAAAGTAAAGTCGGTACTAGAATTTGCCACATGAAATACCGACAAAATCGGAATACTCAATTAGTTTGGTTTCCGGATTACAGAAACCACATCACAGTTAGAGGTTTCAGCGAACATGAAAAACGACGTGAAAAAGGAACTATGCAGAAAACGAGGGGAGGATTAGCTGTATGGGCGCTTTTCAGAGAACTTTCGAACCACGAAACTGCATACTGGCTTTCTTCAGTGCTATCGTGCTGCTATACAGCTAAGGCGTACGATGACGATCTAACGATGTTGAGGATTCTTTTTATCACTCAAAGAACATTGGAGCGGTTTTTTCTGAAATATAACTGACACCACAAAATCAAGCCTCTATGCGCAATCCAAGCTAAGGAATTATCTCATTTGGGAAATACACCAGAATAATATGAAGCTTGTGTATTGCCATGTAATCAGTGGAAAAATTGGCAACAAATATACAAGTACGACAGTAGAGTGAGGGTTGCGCGAAAATGATGTTGGACGACTATTTACAGTATCTGCGGAAACGTTAGTAGCTCATGCAAACGGACTGTATTCACGGTTTCAAGCAACATACGGATTAAGGAAAGGTACTTGTGAAGGTCACATGCCCGAAACAGCACCACCATATACGACTATAACGGTGGAAAAAAGTGAATGAAAAATATGCAGGTTCCTAAACGACTGAAAAGAACGGAGCGTCGAAGTATAGGGCAAGGATGAAGAGTATAGTAAAGGACGTAGTAATTAACGATGATATGATTACTTCATCCTATATCGAGTGGAGTAATGGTGTCACAATTTGCTTTCATTATTAAGGTGATAATTTCGTCGTTGCGTGGAGAACAGCGAAGTTTCAGGATATTTTTTCACCAACCTCTCGTGTGCGCTGCAATTCGTGCAGGATATGAACTACGCCAGCTTGAAGATGGAACAGTCGGAATTTGAAGCATACACGTCTGGCGATTTGGTTCCGCCACTAAATATGATGAGCTGCGGTTGTAACCAGGTTTGTTATTTGTCATTGTCTATTCACGTGAGTTCGGTAGGAAAGTTTGAAAGTTTAGAAATTTGAGAGCTATGGTAAGAAAGTTGTTTTAGAGAACATGATGGACGACAAAGTCTTAATATTTTTGTCTAGGTAGTTCGAAGACTGTGGTGTTTACCAGCTATAATCGGTAATTTGAGTGTAGCATACATTACGTTTTTCCAATAACAAAGTTAACATGGGTCTTTGTTCATTGACGACATTTATGATCTCTTTATTCTTCAGTTCATTTTGAATCTATTTTCTTATGTACTATTGTGCAGATGTTGCCAGCCGAATTAGAAATATCATTACACATCTAAGTTGGCCTTTCTTGTTTCGTATAGCATTGTCGGAAATATGAAAGAAGAAGACATCCCAACTGTTTACCGCCTCATCGTGGCTGGGAGCTATTCCTGGGTGTCGAGCTGCAATGTGCAATTGGGAAATTCATCCCTTTATCGGGGTCTCTCATGCTGAAAAGGAGTCCGGCATTTCTAACAGGAATCCCAACTAAGAGTAAACCAATACCAGGATCGGCCACCGTCCTGGTATCAAACTAGTCGTATAGTGGCAGATCTCACTCTGATACTAGAGGGCTGCGACTGGCTGAGGTGGTGACGCCGTGGGGCAGAGTTTGGCTAGGCTGACCTTGAGACTCCAGCGAATCACAATCGCTAGGCGAGCAAAACTCCGAAAAGTGGAACTTATGTTGGGGCTCGCATAACCACTGTGGACGGGCCATCCAAGTAAATAAGAGAAAGAGGAAGGAGAGTCTGTTGTTTATAAAAAAAGGTCACTTTCACTTAAACGATAGGCTCGGTTAGAGAAATATTCCAGGCTCTCGGCTCGATGGAAGAGTCATTATTTCGTGTTCGAGAACTTATTGATCGGCAACGAGCCTTATCAAACAGAATCGATGAAGTTGAGAGGAAACTCAGCCTGTTTGTAGCTTTTTCTTGTTTTTTCTTGTTAAATAAATTACTCTTTTTTGGGGGATTCTTTCAGGAACAGTATTCAGTCTTAATCGTATAAGAAGAGTGTTTCGACACATATACAACTATGTGCATTAACTGATTGCATAGGCGAAAAATCTCTTCAAATTTAAATGGAAATTGAATTAATTTTCCATGACAAAAAGGTGTTATATAATCTACACAATTCTTTTCATTTTACTAGGACAAAATTTTACTTTTTCTTGAACTCGAGAACAGTTCCTTTTTCATCGTCGTCGATTAGCGCTGAGCAGCATGACAATTAAATGAGCAAAATTTCATCCAGAAGGAAGGAGTTTTCGTCCAAAAATTCATCGTGGTTGTCACGCATGGAGTAAAAAGAATTCCCTCATGTAAATGGCATTTTAAGTTAGAAGAATCGCAGTAGGAGCAAATATTTCAGAATGAATGTAATCTTAGAACGCTAAGACTAAATCAGTTTTGTAAATCTATCAGATCCCAGTTACCGTGTCAAGAAATTGCCATCAAGAACTAACATCTCTGCTAATATGTGATTTTTTACGCCGTTTTAAAACAATTTGTTTTTGTTTTTTAAAGTTCCCATAGAGCACTGTCACCAAATCAATAACCTACAAATACATAAATCTGTTGGTTTAGAGTTTTGGATGCATTCATTTACTAACACATCAGATCGAATACTTTATTTTGTTTTATTTGACCCGCCTTCACGTCTACAGTGCCGAACTCAGCACTTCTCATATTCGATTCGTTTCCACGCATCCGTTACACACGAACATCAAGAATTCCCTCATGTAAATGGCATTTTAAGTTAGAAGAATCGCAGTAGGAGCAAATATTTCAGAATGAATGTAATCTTAGAACGCTAAGACTAAATCAGTTTTGTAAATCTATCAGATCCCCAGTTACCGTGTCAAGAAATTGCCATCAAGAACTAACATCTCTGCTAATATGTGATTTTTTACGCCGTTTTAAAACAATTTGTTTTTGTTTTTTAAAGTACCCATAGAGCACTGTCACCAAATCAATAACCTACAAATACATAAATCTGTTGGTTTAGAGTTTTGGATGCATTCATTTACTAACACATCAGATCGAATACTTTATTTTGTTTTATTTGACCCGCCTTCACGTCTACAGTGCCGAACTCAGCACTTCTCATATTCGATTCGTTTCCATGCATCCGTTACACACGAACATCTTCCAACTTTTACGTGTGGCCTCGGCTGCTGCTTGAGGATTTTCATTTCATCTTGAATGTCATAGAATTCTGGTCGAGCAATTCTCCCTGGAGTCCTGAGATAGCCGTGGTAGAGCGCTCCCAATTAGATTGCAGAGTGTGGTTTTTTTCCCCAGACAAGCCCGTTACCAACTTCCTGACCCTGGAAGGATGAGAGACTTCGTTGACCCGGAGCGGAGTCGAACTAGCACCATATTCATGAAGACGGGCATCACTACCACTGTACTATCCGCGTCCTCTTAGACCTAATCAATGCTTACTTTTCCATTGTTTTTAAAATAACATTGGTGGTACTGTATAAGGGGGCAGACATTGGCTAGGCTGTCCTGGGGACTCCAAGGAACCACACTGGCTAAACCAGCAAATCTGAGAATGAAGATTATGCTGTGGCCCGCACAATCATTGAAGACGGGCCCTCCAAGTATCCAAGGGCTGTATAAATAGATCTCTAATGTAATATAACTATGCCAAGATATATTCATAGTCTAATATCGTGTACACACCAGTCGAATGATATAATCGATGAAAAAGGTGTGGAAATATTTGTTTGGATGTTAGTGTTTTACAGTGAAGAGGACGACTTGTCTGAGGAATTTCGAAAGTTCATGACCACCTATCCTTCCCAGGAATACCAAAAGCTTAAGGAACAGGTGTGAGCATGTACTACTAATCGTCTTCATTGCTAGTTTCATTCTTGTTTGCTGCTATTTTTTATCCCAACCAAAATATATGCACGAGGAAAAAAATTTTTTCCAGTAGCACGCACCAGCCAGTAGTGGCAATGTGGTTAAAAATCGCATGGTCTGAAATTCGTTGGTCCTACTTTTATGGAAATTTCAGCTGGCCCGAGAAGAGAAAGAGACCACTGAGGTTTGTTCATTAACGTCAATGTTGTCGAGCTCGAGCAGATCAAGTGGAGAGGTTACGGAATCCCTGGGCGGTGAGGTTTAGTTCATAGACTCTTTGGTTTTCGTTCCAGCAATACAGCTGGAGCAGTGTACACTGTTTTCTTTACCAATTTAGTACTTTCTCGAGCACAGTCGAATTTTTAATTCATTAAACACTGTTTTCTGCCCACTATCAGCAATGAATTCTCTATCAGCTTCCCAGACACGTTTGGTAACTATGTGGGAAAAACCTTATATGTCTAAATTATGGAGCGGTAGAAATATGCATACCACTTACCAGTTTTCCCGGTAGATGGAAATTGGGACGCTGTTTGTCGCTCCTCTTCGTAGGTTTGTCTAGTTGCAGCTGTCGATAACTTCTAGTCTTGGTGCGCTAGCGGAAAATGCCGTACTATGCACTATGAACATAGTGTTTCTATCTCTATACTTCCATGTGAACTCCATTATACCACTGCCACTTGTTGTGGATCCCACTGTCCTCTCTTCTGGGACTGCTTCGTTGTTTTACTGCACATGCTGATTAAATATGTCTCCTTTTGGAGTAAGCTTTTAGTTAACGATACAATCTCATACTATCTGTCGGTAAACTGTCATTATACTTGCAAATTGAAAAGCACAAAAAATGTGGTTTTCTGAAGGCGTGACGGACAGTGTGACTCACATTACGACTCCTGTGCGCCGTTGAAAAATTTGGCGTCGTCTCGTGTCATGGCCAACGAATTTTAAGTGTGGTTGCGTGTCAACATATCAGTTCTCAAAATATCACCATCAACATGTACTCAGTATCATGGTGTTGCACGAGCAGTGTTCGGTGTTTAAGAACATTAAGTTAACACCTTTGAAATGAACGCGTATTTACTATCTTTTCAACTGAATATATTTCTTCACGGATTTTTAATGAAGCTCAAAACTCTAGTGAAGGATGCAATTCATTGAAGAAATTCCTTGGAAAAACAAACATACAATGTTTTTTTTAGAACAGACTGCTACTGCTGCCACTGCTACAGAAAGTTAGATATACGTTGTTTTTATGCTCGTTATTTTGTAAATATGGTTGTGTGAAGTTTAAGTTTCATTTGTTTCTTGTACATTGTTCCGTCATGATCTTATATGAAGAGTACTAACCTTAGACCGGTGCTTTCTTCTTTTTCTGGCAATGAAGTGTTAAAATTCGTTCTGAATTGAATAACGACAACAGAACAAGTAGCACCAGTGATAAAGATGTCGAAATTTTTTTTTGCCGTTCACAGTCCCAATTTAATTTTTATCCCTTTTGTCGACACGACATAGTAACACACAGTGATTTTCGTTTATTCGTACGCACCATTCCTTCTCATGTGTGATTCGTCTGTGGATTCAATGCAGTAACATCGCAATTAACCGTAAGGATCTTCACTTTCCGTATTATGTGGGTAGTTTGCTTGTGCACACAGAAGTCACCTCGTGCATTGAAAGGAATGCATACTCCCTCTGATTGCATATTTTCCAACAAAGGAGTTTATAATCACAATCTTAACCGTTTTATTTACTGCCTACTATTTTTAATGGCAGGTTGTAATGCGAAATATAACTACAGCGATGCTGAGATATTTGCAAAACTCTGGACCGCAGATGTCTATGGTGGGGAACGAACGCGCTATTGTCCTTTCCGGTGAGTAACGCGTTCACCAACACACCATGCGGGTCCTTCGTTTCGCCTGTCTCTCACTTGCGCTCCCCAGATCAATCCCGCTGACTGGTGATTTCTGATGGCAGAGATCGATAGAACTAGCTGAGAGACAGGCGAAACGAAGGACCCGCATGGTGTGGTGGTGAAGGCGTTGCTCCCCGGATAGGAAAATAGCGCGTTCGTTCCCCACCATAGACACCTGCGGTCTAAAATTTTGCAAAAAAAAAGTTTATTTGGTATGTCTTTTACATTTATTCAATAGCCTGTCCAAAACAGTTATTGTCCTATATGTGGCCTGTGGAAATCTGTACCGTACACTTGATAGATTGGAAAAGAATTTTTATAACGAGTATTTCAATGCCTCCCAACGGTTTACCACCTCACTGTGGCTGGAAGGTGTTCCAGGGTGTCGGTATGCGATGTACAGCAGTGGATTTGTCCTTTGGCAGGCTCACCCAAGCTGAGATGGAGTCCGGCGTTGAACCACAATGGCTTAGCCAGCAGATCTCCGAGGACTAGAGGTTATGCTGGGGCCCGCACAACCAATGATGACGAACCATTCAAGTACTAAGTATCAAGTAAGTATTTCAATACGAACCGTGTGTAGCGTTGTTTGCACGAGGTGGAAAGAAGTTGAGTACGTGATTACGATAGTTATTTCACCATTGTGGGCAGATTACTGGGCTGATTACCATCACTCATTGTGATAAGACCCGATCAACTCAAAGTAAGTCTCACTCTATTAACTGCTACTAACTAACGTGGCTTCACACTCCTTCGGAAATATGGTACAGGAACTGACAGCCCTTCTTCTCATCACGTTCTTACTGTACTTACTAGTAATAGCGTACGACACCGGGTCACAAAGAATGGCAAGTCTTCCGATTTGCACTGGTAGTATTTTTATTTATTTTATTGTTTTGGCTGTTGCTTGAGGATTTCGTCTTCTTTATGAGCGTGGTAAAATGCTGGTCGAGTTCATTCTCCTTGCAATCTTCGATATACCCTGTCAAAATCGTTCCCACGTAGACTGGGGAGATTGTTGGGGAGTCGGTCTGATTTGCACCGTGCTTCGTGGTACACTGCATGCATCACTAACCACTGTGCTGTCCTCCTGCCCAGGTTTCAGCATAATGATATTTTTTTTTACAACCACAGTGATGGTGAGAAATTTACAACGCTCCGGACCGCAGGTGTCTGCCATGGACAGCGAACCGGCTATTACCCTTTATGGGGACTAACGTGTTCATCACCACGTAATATGAGTCCTTCGTTCCGTCTTTCTATCAACTGGTTTTCTGTCCAATAAATCCATCAGTAATTACCAGTCAACAGGATTGATCTGGGGAGTACAAATCGGAATTGCAGCCAGTTAAACTCTATACCCTGCCCTGAAAAATTGTAGTAGGAAGTAAATAAAAAGTTAACATTGTGAATTCGACTTTTGTGCTCCTCAGGTCAATCTCGTTGACGGGTGATCACTGATGGCACTGTTAGATAGAAAACTAGCTGAGCGAGAAGCGAAACGAAGAGCCCGCATGATGTGCAGGTGAGCTGGTTAGTCCCCAGAAAAGATAATAGCGGGTTTGACTCCCACCACAGGCACCTGCGGTCCGCAGTTTTGCATTTATCTCAGCATCATTGTAGTTGTATTTCGCATAATACCTGCCATGAAAATTGTACAAGGCAATAAATAAAGAGTTAACGCTGTAATATTTTTTTATCATTATATTTTATACGACCTGTCTTCACATTTGCTGTGCGGGTTCAAGCAGTTCTCACGTTCGTTTCGTTCCCTCGTATCCATTATCCACTAGGCGCTTTCAACTTTTACGTGTGGCTTCGACTGCTGCTTGAGGACATTCATTTCATCGTGAATATCGTAGAATGCTGATCGAATTGATTCTCACTGGAGTCCTGAGATAGCCCGGCTAGAGCGTTCCTAGTTTGACTGCAAAAAGATATTTCCCGGACAAGGCCGTTGCCGATTCCTCAACTGTGAACAGATGACAAGCTTGGTGGGCCGGAGCGGGATCATAAAAGCACGTGCTCGTGATGACTGGCATCACTATCACTGTGCTATCCGCCTCTGCATTAATGATATTTGCTAGAAAAATCACTGTTGGCTGTTTCAGGTAAATAATCATAAGCAAGTTTCATTAAATAATCTGTACAACATCATACCATGATCTCGTATAAATATGCGATTAATAAGTACCAGGAGTTATCATGCAGTCCTACTGGTACCTTTTTACTCATAGCGAAGTAAGATCTGCTTTAATTCTTATGAATATTTAGCTTTAAGGATCGTCAATGTAAATATGCAGTCGAAATGTAGTAGATATTATGAATGAAATTAGAGGAAAAGAGTCTTTAAGATGGTCCAAGAATATTGAGCTATTATAGTTACCCCTCCTTACGGTTTACTGCTTCATCGTGGCTGGCAGGTGCTCCTGGGCGTCGAGCAGCTGTATAAAACGGGTAGGACCCATCTTCCGACAGGCTCTCTCAAGCTGAGAAGGTGTACGGTGTTTCCATCAGGAAGGCCAGCTAAGAGTAAACCAATGCCACGATCCGTCATCGTCACTGGTATCAAACTAATCACGTGATGACAGATCTCCCTCTGATCCCACAAGATCGGCGACTGTGACCTGGTGCAGACTTTGGCTAGGCTCACCCCGGGACTCCAGGGCACCACAATGGCTAAATCCGCAAAACTCCGAAAAATTATAGATTAGGCTGCAGCCCGCACAACCAATGAGAACGGACCATCTAAGTAGGTTTAGTAGCGACCCATTGTTATCCGTTCATTGATACAATGTTCAACGTGTTCAATGTAGATAAGTACATTCAATGTTCAACAAAGTGTAGAGATATGAACTACCCATGAAACGATTCTACACAACAGAACTTCTTGTCCTAATTACAAGATAAACACAGTGGGCTCTAACAATAAACAAAATGCCAAGGGACGGGTACCAGTTTATCATAAATATGGACCTCGTTCGAAGTCATCCTTAGGCCCACCAAGCCCCTAATCTAACCAGCATGGGGACGTTGCTAGAGAACTTGTCTGGAAACAAATCACTCCCTGCAAATGGGAACTATCTAGCATGGATTTCCGAAGGCTCCAGGGAGAACCGTATTGAGCGCATTCCATGACATTCATAGAAAAGACAGTTCTCAAGCAGCAACCACGCGAAAATTTCGAAGACTTTTGTGGATGATGGGTGCGAGGAAACGAATCGAATGCAAGAGATGCTGAGACCCGCATTGCAGATGTGAAAATGTGTGATTTAAAATATAATGGTAATAGAATGAATAAGATACCGCCTGGACATGTGTCGATAGTTCAACTTACTCGTGCGATAGGCTATGCGACCATGCAGTATTTGAGATCTATATCACGTTTGCTCGACCGAACAGGTCACATTACAGCTTATGCAAGTCCGTAGCAGTATGCAGTGGAACTGGAAATCGAAGTCCACTATAACGGACATTCTCTTGATTGATTAGGAGCGGAGACCTATTGTTTTATCATCACTACTTGCACATATGAGAGTTCTGATCTTAATTCAGAATTTATTCGATGTTTAGGCTGAGAAAAATCGCGTTGAGGAAGACAATGGACAACGGGTCATCGACAAAAACGAAAACATGAAAGGTAACAGTTCTCGAGATTCATTGACTGTAGTGAAACGCCATACTGAGAGAAGTTGCTCGGAGAAGTCTCGGTGAACGGACCAATACGGACCATTTCGCCTGACTTGGTGTTGCAGTTTTCAACCACTTGCGAATTAACAGTTACAGGCGGAATTTTGATTGATTTAATTATTCCTGTGTCTGCGATGTTTGAGAGTTCTTATGGTGTGGTAAACATTGTTGGACACCATACAAATGTCACATTATTCTCCTTTGCTTGTATACCATTTCAGTTTCTTCGTAAATTAACAAGTTTCGAAGTCTGTTGTTCGTTTCCATCCGAGAGATTTTGTCAGTGGCAACTGCATCTTTAAAATTATAGTGCCGATCTAGTCACTGGACTTTTTGGGCTCAAACATGTTCTTGTAAGAACTATTTTGGAGTATAATGGAGTATAGTCAATGGAAAAATGACTTAAGGGTTACAGAGTGGCGGTAAAACGAACGACCTCCCACCTGTCACAATGATTTCCGTCCAAAATGTTCTAGATCTATCTTTTTAGTGATCTCCGTGACTAGTGCATAAGAGTTTGAATTAGTTATGCATTATTTAACACATTTTCGACAGCATGTATTGATTTCAACGCAGTAGTTGTACCGAAAATTTGCATTGACGCGCAATGCGTTTACACTTCCTTCTCGGGGGTTTATTTTGCCACCCAGAATTGTTTTGCTTTTGATTTTGTATCCTGTCGATAGCTTGCTCAACACCAACATTGTCATGCGCGGTTCGAAAGGGCTGTATTCTACCCTTCATAATTAACAAGATACTTTATTAGGCGAGAGTTTATTTCGCCGCGAAAGGCTCTTCTTCCAGGTGAGGCTAGTACTTGCCAAAGAATATCCAACGTTTTGAGATCTTTCCGCTACCATAAAGCTTAGACCATCGAAGAGACCTGTATGGAAGTAAATGCAGTGCCGATGTACGTTTCAGAGTATCTTCGTGTTCACCGAGTGTGTATTCACCAAGGTGCTTTCACTAAGCCTCCGTCTATAAACAGTTATCAACTTCTGTCATCACCTTTTATTGATGTTTTAAACAGTGTGGTCAAAAACATTGGTAATACAACTCACAATTTCCGACCATCACAATGCCTACTGCATTGTGATGGTCGGAAATTGTGAGTTGTATTACCAGTTTTTGACCACAGTGTGGTTACAGGCGCCAGTGTGACACACACGTGGAATCGATCGCCGCACCTCAAACTCACCAAGCCCTTCATCACTTCGGGGTCGGCAAATTGGTGCCAGGCTTGTCTGGGAGGATAGCAGCACTGTTTCGATACATGATAGGCCACCGCAAGTCATTGTAAAGGCCAAATATGCATTCAATCACCACTAACGATGCTTAATGAAGTCGAATGCATGGCGCATCCCCCAGGGATTGATCAACGCCGAGAGCTTTATCCTTTTTTATTTACTGATTTCTCCGCACTTCTGTTTTTCGAAGGGCAGGATAAACGGGACCTTATTCTCAGTGGAATTACCGTTTGGATGTGCAATTTTTCTTCTACACCTCTGCCGAAGAGTTACAATTTCGTATGCATTGGAAATGACTATTTGCCGCTCCATTTTCGGAGATTCTTCCTTCTATTCCCTTTTCGCGCACACACTGGTTGCTTTTCGAAGCATATTTCGCACAAGCGTCCTTTTTTGTGTGAAGAGAGAAAGGAGAAATAACGGGCCAGTATGTTTTGTCACGTTGTTCTCTTCAAAACTTTGTGACGTAAGAGTTTCTGGACAGCTTGATCTTGACGTTCACTAACGGGTACCACTCTTTGGATTATTTCGGGTGAAATTTATGTACTGTGAGTACCCAGGATCGACTTTCTATTAATCTCGGCATTAGATTATGAATTCGTCGTTTTCTCTTTCAGCAATCGCGAAGTTGTTAAACAGCATGCGTTTACTTCCATGCAATAACACACATACAACACAATCGTAGCTGATGTTTCGGCAGAATCGCCTTCTTCAGAGCCTGGAAGGGTACACCAATACGCAACTTACTAGATCAAACACTTCAACAGCACAAACAGAAAGATGAAAATCTGAGCGATAATTACAAGACCTACGGCTTCTCGAAAAAACCCACGGCTTTTTTTCATCTGCCTTCCACTGAGGAAGAACAGCCGCTCAGAGTCGCATATGGCTGATGACTGCAGCACCCCTCGTCAACGATCGATGCGAAGGTAAGGGGCGAGATCACGCATGATCTCGGGACATTCCTCCCTGCTATTCATTGTAGGAATTTTGGCGTTTATCCAAAAAGCCTCGAGGAGTTTGCGCGTTGGTGTTTTAGTATCCCGTGCGAGGATAGCGACTTTTATATCAAAATCTCCACTATGCTTTTGTATCCCATGCGTGCCTAGTGGCGTGCCTTGTCTTGCTTTTCGTTTGCCATCAAGGTGTTCTTTTATGCGGATACATAAAGGTCTGCCCGTTTCACCAATACATTCGCCTCCGCAAGTACCACAAGAGATTAGGTATAGCGCACTTGAACTCATGCAGTCACCGTCCCTGCCATAAGGGCAGATCACGCAATTTAGTGTTTGACACAGACGGTCATATAAGCGGTTATGAACCAACTGACGACGAAGAGTATTCGGTGGTATTTCAATCCTCTAGACTTCCCCTTCTTAAGCATCGCTTCATCGGTGCACTTATTTCATCGCTAATAAAGGGCAACATAAACGGGACCTTCTTTTGGCCAAGTGTTTCGTTTTGGCGCGTCGCGTTCCTTTTCAACATATCTCGTGGGGTTACAATTTCATAGCCGTTGGAGATGGCTATTTGCCGAATCAAGTCGCGCGATTCTTCCCTTAGTTCCCTACTTGTGCACACAGAGGTGGCTGTTTGGTTTGGCTGTTTGGAAGTTAGATACCTGACTTCGTGTGGAGCTCACGGGGATAAGTAGATTGGCGAAATAGGAAGAGCACACTACTTGTGTAGAACATCGAGATGAGGAAAATAAAGACAAACAAAACACCTCTAGGTACACACATGACGCAGAGACATAATGAGATAGATTTTGAAGTAAAATCTCTATCCTTGCGCACCAATTTCAAAAGGAATTTGAATTTTCCAGATGTAAAACTCTTGAAGCAATTTGGATGTATAGCAAATACGCAAAGATGAAACAAAGTGAATGGTGCCTTATGCGTGAGATTGCCCCATATCTCACACTTATTTTTGAGCTGATACAGGCACACTGCTTATCCCATGTGGGCACTGTGTTCTTCCCGTGAGGATTACGAAAATACCTGGATGAGCAGATTGCGTGTCACCATGACCACTGGTAAGCCTATGGCAAGGCCTGATAGGACAAAGAATCAGCATTTGTGAAATGAATTCTTTTTAACGACATCGTGTCTACTCATCAGCAAAACAAAATTACTGTTATATATTCCGAGATATTTTGACATGTTCACGTTATCTTCACTAACGCTTTGTCCACTATAGCATTGGCCTTGCCTACCACAGACATACTTTGTTTTCAGAACAAGTGGAACATCCGCCGGCATCGCGTCGTCGTCGTCACCACGTTAGACATCGTGCCAAAGGTGAACGTCGAAAGTCGAAGGCAGAGAAAGTGTACTAGGTTTCGAACAACTCCGGCTTGCAAGAACTCATACGCATGATAAGGCGAATCTCGTGGCGAATGATCTGCCTTGAAGTTCAGATTTCCAAATATTTTGTTCTCAACTGGCCAGACGGTGATAATAAGCATAACACGCTAATTATTAACTAATTCAACTCAATGTCTGATAAACGAGTTTTCTGCGGTGCTATGGTGTTACATGAAATGGTGTCAAGTTTACCTTTTTTTATATGACCCGTCAGTACACTATAAATATACAATGTGGATCCCAACGCTTTTCGCATTCAATTCGTTACCCTAGCATTCATCTTCCACAATGGTTTTCGAGCATTTCGCGTGTTGCTTCGACTTCTTCTTAAGCATTTTCTGGCAGTATTGGAAATAGCCGAGCTAAGGTGTTCCTACGATGGTTGGAGGCGAGTGTTGGGTAGGCGTAGAACTAGCACACTCATTTCCATAAATGGCAACACTAACTACTGCGTGCTACACACCCCTCCTCTTCCTATTAGGTTAATAGGATTTTTTTATTGTTAGTTTTATTTCGTTTGTTCTTCTATCATCCTGTCTCAAATTGAATGTCTCTGATCTTTGGAGAATAGGAGAAAGGAATTGGATACTCGAAACGGTCGGTCGTTCCTCATTAATTTCCAGTAGAGAGCCTTCACGAGTTGCAAGTGCCCATAACAATTTCTGCTTTAATTGTGAAAATCTGATGCAAGATGATTCTTGTATTTGTACAGAGGGATAAGATGCACGAACTAAGGTTATCGATCATGATTAATGGAGAGCAATTAATGAACGGGAAGTTAATGTAATTTTCCATTCGTTACATCACTTCAACAATTGCACTGTCATCTCTTCACTTTTCATACTACGGCATTCTCAGGTTTTATTTTACTGGAATAAATTAAACATTCAAGTAGTACGCTTAGTGGTGGGAGAGGGATGCAGGTGGTTTGTCTCCATTTTTTTTTTCGCAAATGAGAAACGTTATATCCTAATTAGGATTATTAGGCTGAAGTTGTAATAATTCGTTGTGTTAATTCGATATTCGATGTGGTCCAAAGCAGTGCTTGCCTTCGATCTAACGAACAATGATGGAGTGACCAGCCTGTTATAATTCGACAATTGAGCCTTTGGTCCGCGAGAGACCGAGTCGTATAGAAACTGATGATTCAATTGGAAATAAGGTGATGGGCCAAAAGAATTTGTGGGCTGCGGCCTCAAGCCATCTCAGTTGCAGGCTGCCGGCAACAGTTAAAACATAGTGAATATCGAAGCCTAAGGAAGTGTTGTAATATGAACCAGAAGCCCTAGAATGGAAAGAGAAAAACTATTTAAAAGGATGAACCTTAAGCCTCTTATGAGAAGAAAAGTAGTGCACGCAAATACTGTAACGGATGGCATGTCTTGTGTGCAGGTTTTCTCAACGGCGCTTTATTTTAGCGCACAGAACTTTTTCAATTCACTGCCATTCATCAATCGATAGCTTATCCAACACTGATATTGTGGCGGATGAAGGGCATAGGGAGCTACTGCCTGCACTTAGTAACCTTCAACATGTACAGAGAAGTCCAACACTTAAAGTTGTCTTCTCGCTGTGATAAGTTGGTGAACTCAACAATTAACACATCGCACATGTAAATTGCAACAGTTACAGCCTACAAAGTCCACATTGAACACGCTTTACGTGCTAACAAGCATTACAATAACATCGCAATTCCACTTCTTCTGAGCATCACTAAGGTAACCTGCACAGGTGTACCTGCTGCATTGATAGCACCCAGTGATAACACGCTTTGCTATGTATTCTAATGGATTTATACCCTGAATTATGCGCATGCGCTTTATGTTACCAACACAAGGTCCATATATTTTTGAGGTCACTTCATAGATACGGCCGTGCGTGTTGGAATACGAATGGGAGAGGAATAGGAATGTCCGAAAACAGACATGGTGGAACACCGACCACAAGCTCAACTGTGGATATTTTTGAATACCCGCAACAGATCCTCCATTCTCAACAGGTCTGAAAGAATAAGCGAAATAAAAGCCATTTATCTCTCTCTCTCCCTCTTTCTCTCTCTAAACTATGAGCCATCTGATCGATTGTATCATCCAAACAGTTTCCTTGAAGGTATTTCTCCACTATTAGCCTCTCGAATCTTACATATTTGGATACTTGGATGGCACGTCATCACTGGATGTCCGAGCCCGAGCATAATCTCCATTTTATTGAGCCTTTGGTCCGCGAGAGACCGAGTCGTATAGAAACTGATGATTCAATTGGAAATAAGGTGATGGGCCAAAAGAATTTGTGGGCTGCGGCCTCAAGCCATCTCAGTTGCAGGCTGCCGGCAACAGTTAAAACATAGTGAATATCGAAGCCTAAGGAAGTGTTGTAATATGAACCAGAAGCCCTAGAATGGAAAGAGAAAAACTATTTAAAAGGATGAACCTTAAGCCTCTTATGAGAAGAAAAGTAGTGCACGCAAATACTGTAACGGATGGCATGTCTTGTGTGCAGGTTTTCTCAACGGCGCTTTATTTTAGCGCACAGAACTTTTTCAATTCACTGCCATTCATCAATCGGTAGCTTATCCAACACTGATATTGTGGCGGATGAAGGGCATAGGGAGCTACTGCCTGCACTTAGTAACCTTCAACATGTACAGAGAAGTCCAACACTTAAAGTTGTCTTCTCGCTGTGATAAGTTGGTGAACTCAACAATTAACACATCGCACATGTAAACTGCAACAGTTACAGCCTACAAAGTCCACAGTGAACACGCTTTATGTGCTAACAAGCATTACAATAACATCGCAATTCCACTACTTCTGAGCATTACTAAGGTAACCTGCACAGGTGTACCTGCTGCATTGATAGCACCCAGTGATAACACGCTTTGCTATGTATTCTAATGGATTTATACCCTGAATTATGCGCATGCGCTTTATGTTACCAACACAAGGTCCATATATTTTTGAGGTCACTTCATAGATACGGCCGTGCGTGTTGGAATACGAATGGGAGAGGAATAGGAATGTCCGAAAACAGACATGGTGGAACACCGACCACAAGCTCAACTGTGGATATTTTTGAATACCCGCAACAGATCCTCCATTCTCAACAGGTCTGAAAGAATAAGCGAAATAAAAGCCATTTATCTCTCTCTCTCCCTCTTTCTCTCTCTAAACTATGAGCCATCTGATCGATTGTATCATCCAAACAGTTTCCTTGAAGGTATTTCTCCACTATTAGCCTCTCGAATCTTACATATTTGGATACTTGGATGGCACGTCATCACTGGATGTCCGAGCCCGAGCATAATCTCCATTTTTCCTGACTTTTACTGGTTTAGCCATTGTGGTTCCTTGGAATCCCGAGGACAGCCTGGCCAAAGTCTGTCCCAGGTCGTCATCACCACAGGCAGTCGATGCCTTTGTGGATCAAAAATAGATTCGCTACCATGGTACCAGGGCAGTGGTGGACCCTGGTATTGGTTTACTCTTAGCTCGGCTTCCTGGTGAAAACGCCGAAGTCATTGTCAACCTGGGTGGCTTTGCCGGCGGATGGATCTTCCCGCTGCACATCGCAGTACCGCATGCGGGAACATCTTCCGGTCACGATGAAGCAGTAAACCGTTGAAAGGAAAGTCGTGGTTATCGTATGAAATAAGCGTATCCATAGTAACATATAGACACAAGGCACGATAGACCAAAGTCCCATGATATCTGAAGTTTCCTACTCCTCAGGTGCTTTCATTATTGAGAAATTACTGGGGTTATCGGAAAACGTCCGGTTTGGGAAGCACAACAGCTCCAGTTTTTGAAAATTATTTGACTTTTATTTCAGCCCCGTAATGAATCGTGGTTATTCTATGGAATCGCCGGATACAGAGACCATAAATACAACATGAAAATATATAAAGAATATGAAAAAATAAGCGGTAAATAAAAAGTCACAAATTGTGATTTCAACAACAGCCTCAGCTTAACTGGGTTCAATGTCGATTACCCCAGGTGGTTCCTGTTGAAGTGCGATTGCTGACAGCACCGTCAGGATAAAAAACTGGCCGAAGGAAAGGTAAAGCGAATGATAGGACCGACGTCACTCGCAGATCACTCTGATCGGGCGACCGTCCAGAATAGTGCGAGGTCTGCCGATGCAGCCGCCCCGCAACATCAGACGTCAGAAGTGGTTTGTGGCGCTTATTTTTGTAAGCGGAAGATTTCTAGCGTTTGTTTTTGGAAGCAGAACTACGTGGAGATGTTTTGATGGCAGAATCGTTTACTTTCCCTCCATCTTTATGTTTCTGCGCAGGCGTATACTCTAGTGAAACTTATTCTATTCGTTGGTGTAGATGAATCCCTCGATTTAGATGCTCACGAGGCGGCTGAGAGGTTTGTCGACTCGGTGGGCACAAACGGGTGTGCAAAAATATGTATTACAACCAGTTCAGAATATTGCTTCTACGTCCGATGTGATTGGACAGGAAGAGGTGCGTTGCGTGTGATGTTGTACTTTTTTTTTTACCCCTCCACCATTTCTCAAAGGCCTTCGCCTATGGAAAGTGTTTCATTTTGGGAATTTTACTTCTTTCTAACTATTGTTTTACTGGATCTACAAATTAGGTTTATAATTCATAGCCGTTTCATTACAACTGATAGTTTTACAGTTATGGACTCGTCGTCTAGAACTGCGGAAACCTAAACTCCAACGGGATGAGGTGTTATCGGCAAAGGTTATTGACAATCGTTCACGAACAACGATCGGTTTATACAAATTCGGTTTTCTCTTTCTAGGTGTATTATGCCCCTGAATGGGAGTTGGATAGAAAGCCAAACAAAGATGTTGGTTTCCCTGATCCGCTAAAGAATTATGGCATAACACCGGAGAAATGGGAATACTATAACAAGGTTCGCACTTTTCACCAAACATTTAGTGCCTTCGAGTAGAATTTCCCAAACATGCATCAATTTAAGGTGGTATGGCCTCCCAACTATGTGGTTCCAGAAACGGGATTACCAAAAGCCAGGGAAGTATTCCATTGTAGAGAATCGGTAAGGCTATACTCGATTTGTAACCTCTCTTCTTGCTCTTTACAAAAGGAGCTGCTTTATGAGTTTTTGATCCGAGTGATTACAGTGTTTTTGTTTCCAAATTCTATATCGACACACATTTAGAGCGACAGGAAGGTTTTTTATTACCGTTGCTCTTTTCCATAGGTGCATTTCTCACCAAAACGTATGTGGCAAGCCTGTGAACTCGTATGGAGAACGAATGTTGATGAGGCGATCACTCAGCTGCAGTTCCAGCAGTTGAAGGTTGGTATTTACTATCATGTGCACTGCGTTATAACATGATTCTTTGAGTGGATTGGATGTGTCGGTGTGCACTTTACAGTTCTGATCCTTAAATGTTTCATTCTCAGTTCATTTCTACTTATGGTTGCTGAAGATCTTTACCTAAATTCGTTTCGTGAACCGGTCAAGGGTGCTGATCACTATTTAGAGTTGTAAGATTCTTGGTGAAGTCTTAAGCGAGGCGAAAGAACGAGCAGTGAATGAGTTTCACATTGAATTTCCATCTGACATGTATGTAGCGGACGCGTTTCCCATCCAGTGCAATATTATTAAAGGTAAATGTCAGCACTTCAGTGACTAATTTGTCTTCTTAACAATACATGTTTTCTTTTTTCTTTGGTTTTCGATGTCGTTGAACTTCATGGAATCGAAATTTCATCCCGGTTCTCTTTCAGGAGCGCGCCGTCATGCTCATGAAAACTGGTGCACCATTCGATATCGTTATATTAACATCTTTGTCAGGCTAGAAGAGGTAACATTTCGTAATAATGTAGGGGTATAGCTTCTTCTAAGTCTTTCGTCCGTACCGTTTTCCAGGGAACTCCTCCACCGTTCCGAAGACGAGAGAAACTGAAGAACGGCTGGGAACATATGGAAGCGTATTACAATTATCTTAGATCACGTAGTAAGAAATATAGTATATAATAGTGTCAAATTGATGTTTTGTCCATCGACTTCATGGCAGCTTCGTTCCTTGAAGTGTTTTCTCCTTGAAAAATGATAGAAGAAATTTGAATGCTTTGTTCTGTTCTTGCTTTATGCTTTGGTGCCTCACCTATTGATACCTGTACTAGTAAATGAGGCGTTTCTATTATTTAAACTTTCACTTGCGATTACAGATGGTTAATGTAAAGAAAGGTGTTCTGGTCACCTGTGATCCAGCAATGCGACAACTTCTAGTGCATTTGGACGAATCGAGAACACTAGGCAGCAAGTTTATCGTCAAAGTACTTTTCTTTTACATTGTCGATTTCAATTGAAATTAGAGTGTAGGCCTTAATACTATTATGGCAGAGAAGACTCCCAATTAGATGTCCATGTTTCGGATGTAGGAGATAGGAGATAGAATGTGATTAGATATGCTTTTACTTACTTAGAAACCCGGCCGTCTTCACCAGTTGTGCGGGCCTCGGCATATACGTGTATTCTTGCATTCTTCCGTGCTTTTGGAACGCTTCGAGCTTTTGTTTAGGGTGAAAAGAGTTTAAGCAAGCCTTTCAGTTTAGTAGTTTCTTTTACAGCATATGCATAGATAGTCATAAGGGTTGGGAATGAAATAACAATTATTTACTGGTCGAAATTTGTTTTTATATGCTGAACATGAAGTGGTGTTTGCTGGGTTTTCGATAACTTCCAGTGTGTTTTATTAAACATGAGGAATAATGAATTTGATGGATGGTGTCATAACTTTTCTAAACTATAATTTTTATTCAATGTTTGCTTGGGATTCGTATCTCCATGACATTGAAAGGTGAGTTTAGAGTTTCTCCAGACGTGGAATCCGCGAGCTAAGGCATGAGGCGGTGAACCATGTGTAGTGACTTATCGTTGTCATGGCAAAGGAAGACAGAACCAATGATTTTGAAGGCCTAAGTCAAGGATGTGGAATTGAAGTTGGCTCTCAAGTTATGCCATGAGACGAAAATTTAAAGCAGCTTGTTTCCACATATTTAGTGAATTAGAATGTAAAATTATACTACAGCTACGGGTATGCAAATCTATTCAGTAGTAAGCCTTCTTATCATCGGGAGTCATGTGGCACAGTGGTTGGAGACGCCACTGAGACACACGTGAGATCGATCCACGCGTCCATGGCCACCAAGCCTTCCATCCCTCTGGCGTCGGCAAATTGGTACCAGACTTGTCTGGAAGGATAGCAGCACTGGCTCGATATATCGGCAGGCCACCGCGAGTCATTGTAAAGGCCAGATATGCATTCAATCACTTCCAACGATACTTAAGACGAATGCATGACGCATCGCTCAGGGATTGATTAACGCCGAGACCTTTTTTTCTCGTCGTCGTGGAAAGATTTCGATAAGTGTAGGACTTCGTTGTAACCATCTATCAACTCTCCTCTCCACGATTATAGTCCCTATTGCAGGCTTTCTCTTCAACCACAACTTTTTGGCTCAGGAAAAGTCATCCTCTAAACAGTTCTATCTTATTATTTATTGAGTATATAAGGTCTGCGTTGAATAACTTATCGAACGAGTGCGAAAAATGCAGCAAAAATCATCCACTGCGAAGACTGGAAGACCTCAAAGAAGATGGCTGGATGTCAACTCATGCCTGGCCGATTAGGCTGTCCAGGTGCGAGTAGAAAAATACGCTCTTCGGACGTGAAATGTTGGCTAGGCCTGCACAAAACTCCCGAATACTAATATATCATTTGTCACATGTTTGCTAAGGTTTTAGTACTTTTTTGTTGTCTAGATTCATTTGCTTTGATGACTTCTGGGTATTGTTTAGGATGAGAGGGTATCAAAACTAAGAGATAAACTTACTTGGATACTTGGACGGTCCGTCTTCACGAGTTGTGCGGACCCCAGCACATATGCCATTCGTTCCTTTCTCTCGCAATCGTAGTCCATGGTGGTGGTCTTGTTCGAGCATGGTATCGCTTGCGAGTCTCATACCGTGATCTGTAAAACAACTGCAGCTGCGGGTACAGCTGATTAACTTTGTTTACGAACACGTCCGCCCAACATGTAGGTGGTCGCCCAAGGGGACGTTTGCATTCTCTTGGAGTCCACTCTACTGTTCTTTCTGTCCATCTATCGTCTGTTTTTCTCATTATGTAGCCGGCCCATCTATTTTTCGCTCTCGATGTATATTCTCCCGGATCTCGAAGATGTGACAGATTTCGAAGGTCAGAGCTTCGCATTCCGGCTAGATATTGAGAGTGCCGATTGTGTCTTAGAAGACATCGCTCAAGCGCTCTGTGAGTAATGCGAAGAATTCTTGACGTTGTTGAAGTATCAACCCACGTCTCTGCACCATAACAGAGCGCTGGGAGGACTGTAGAATCGAAGAGATGAGCGCGGACTTTCGGGTTCTTCAGTTGGTCGGTGGCTTCTTTAAGAGGCCCGAATGCGGCCCAAGCTGCTCTCCTTCTTCTATCTAGCTCTTCCTTCATGCTGTTTTCCATGTTAATTGATCGCCCAAGGTATACGTACGCGATATTGTGTCGCCCTGTCGAACCCCTTTTCCTATGGGTATGGTAAGAGGTCGATGGAAAAGCTGTATCTTCGTAGTACAGTTCCGATAACAGTCGGACAGAGTTCTTATGTAGGACGAGTCCACTCCTTGGTCGCCGAGCGCTGATAGGATTGCATTCGTTTCGACACTGTCAAATGCTTTTTCATAGTCGACAAAGGTCTAGGACTAGAGGCAAGTGGTATTCCCGACAGACTTCGAGAAACCTGGACACGGTCTGGATGTGGTCCATGCAGCAAAATCCTTTTCGAAATCCTGATTGTTCGACTGGTTGCGCCTCATCCAATGTCCTTGATATGCGCGAGAGGATAAACTTTGTGAAAAGCTTGTATAGTACACTTAACAAGCTTATAGGACGATAGTTACGAAGATCCTTTCGGTCTCCTTTCTTAGGTAGGATGACCGTGCGCGACGTCCTCCACTGGTCTGGGATTTTCTCCTTTTGAAGGTATGCTGTCGTATGGTCTGCTAGAAGCACATGTAAATTGTGGCCTCCAGCCCTAAGGAAATTGGCGGTGATATTGTCTGGTCCTGGAGCTGTGCCTCTTTTCATGCTTTCTATCGCAACGAAAGGATCTCGTATGAGTCGACGAGATGGACAATGGACGGGTGCACGACAAAGCCTACGCCGCCGACATTTCGTGACGGGACCTTCTCTCCACGGATCACAAAGGTCCCGTTGTTTAATTGGCATATGTTGGTCTTCTTGATTTTTGTTTCCTGTAATGTGATCACATGAAATTTAATGCGATCTGCAGCTGCAAGAAGGGCGTGAAGATCGGCGTCTGTGGAGAATGTTCTGGCATTATATGTGCATGGTAAGAAACAATCTCCATGGCGTGTTGTAAAGCCTACGCCGCCGACATTTCGTGACGGGACCTTCTCTCCACGGATCACAAAGGTCCCGTTGTTTAATTGGCATATGTTGGTCTTCTTGATTTTTGTTTCCTGTAATGTGATCACATGAAATTTAATGCGATCTGCAGCTGCAAGAAGGGCGTGAAGATCGGCGTCTGTGGAGAATGTTCTGGCATTATATGTGCATGGTAAGAAACAATCTCCATGGCGTGTTGTACGTGTGTTCTTGAGATCCGGTTCCAATGACGTCCTGCCCAACCCGAGATTTTCTGGCCTCTCATCGGTCGTCTAACCTCCTGACGTCATAAACGGGAGTACCCAGTGTGCGGGGTTACTGAAACTGGCCTATTGCTGGTTGTGCAACTTGGTCCTCCCTGGAGTGCTAACTTAACCTTGCAAGGGCGTATCCAGGTCTTCACCACGATGTGGATCAGAGAGAGGTGTGTTTTCGGCGTCGGATCCTTCGCTCGGTCTTCCTACTATTTGATTCGGAAAGGTGTTGAAACCGAAATCAGAAAAGAAAGTAGGAATGTAAAAGTAACCGACCGCTCAAAGGCCATGTAGAAACCGAAACCCAATAATAAAGATAATAATAATAAAGAATATAAGTGACATCTCGTGCTTGACCAGCTAGAATATAGAGAATTACTTGATCAATGCCGAGATTAATAGAAAATCGGTCGTGAGAATAGAATAGAATTGAAACTTCCTGAAAAACTGGGAGCGAAATGCCGATTTATCAGATTGCCAACATTGGCGCTGCTGACCCAATCACCAAGCGGTACATTGACGAGCAGTATATATTCTATTACCTTTTATCCCGACAAAAGATCACTCTGAACAGAGAAGTGTTGGCTTAAACCTCACAGTGGCCATTATTCCAGCATCACATGCATTGGAACCAGTGCACATTTGGCGTTGGGTTCTAACAATGCGTTGTGTGCAGGTTGTAGCAAGGGCTGTTTTAATCGATTACATTAGCCGACATGAGTTGTATATGGGTCACTTTTTTTCCCTTTGTTTATTTCTTCACACAAGACTTTCAATGATTTCGTAATCTTTAACCTGTAACTCCTGCTATCGTATTTCGTATTTGGTCCAACCGCTTACGAACGTTTTTTTGTCGGTTGCTAACTTTCAGTTTCTTGGCAATAAAAAATAGTTTTTCAATAACTAAGGAGGTGTGAACACGACAGAATAATAGAAGAGATTTTGCTGTGTTGTTGTATGGGTGTGAATTATGTATTCTTGTATTTACTCTATGTTGGGTTACTGTAGTCCATTATGCAAATGCATTGCTGTCAGCGTTTTGAAGCATTTTGAACGTTAACTGAGTCGTGTGGGTGCTCGGAGACGCTCTGCAATACACATGGGATCGATTCACGCGCCCAGGCCCACCAAGCCTTCCATCCCTCCGGGGTCGGCAAATTTGCTGGTTTAACCATTGTGGTTCTCTGGAGTCCCAAGGTCAGCCAGGCAAAAGTCTGCCCCAGGTCGTCACCACCACGAGTATTCGTTGCCCTTGTGAATGAGAGGTAGATTCGCCACCGTGAGACTAGTTTAATACCAAGACAGTAGTGGATCCTTGTATTGGTTTAATATTAGCTGGACTTCCTGGTGAAAACGCCGGAGTCCTCAGCCTGGGTTCCCTTGTCGGCGAATGCATCTTCCAACTGTACATCACAGCCGAACACCCAGGAACACCTTCCAGCCAATAATGACGAGGTAAACCGTTGAGAGATGAATCGTAGTTATCGTATGAAATAAGCGATATATAGTAACATATATACCCAAAGCACGATAGGTCGAAGTTCTACAATATTTGACGTTCCCTATTCTTTAGGTGCCTTTGCGTGTAGCGCAGTGGTCGGAGGCGCCCTTCAATAAACATGGGATCGGTTCCCGCCACCATGACCCACAAAGCCTTCCCTCCCTCCGGAGTCGGCAAATTGGTACTAGATTTGTCTGGGAGGATAGCAGCGCTGGCTCGATACATCGGTAGGCCACCGCGAGTCATTATAAAGGTCAGATATGCATTCAGTCACATCCAAACGAGCTTAATGAAGTCATATGCATGACGCATCCATAGGAGATTGTTAAACGCCGGGAGCTTTATCCTTTTATTTTATTTATAGATGCCATGGTGTCCATATGCCTCTCAACGATTTACCCCGTCACCGTGGCTGGGAGGTGTTCTTGAATGTCGGGCTACGATGTACAGCGGGGCAATTCATCCCCCAGCAGGGTCTCCCAATCTGAAAAGGAGTTCGGCGTTTCCATTAGGAAGCCCACCTGAGGCTGAACGAATAACAGGATCCACCACCTTCCTGGTATCAAACTAATCGTATGGTGACAAATGTCTCTCTGATCCACAAGGCCGGTGACCGCCTGTGGTGGTGAGGACTTCGGGCAGACTTTGGCTGCGCTCCTTGGGACTGCAGGGCACCACAGTGGCTAAACCAGCAAAGTTCCTGATAATGGAAATTATGCTGGGACCCACATAACCTGTGAAAACGAGCCATCCAAATGTCCATATGGTCGTTCGATCCACTTCCCTATGGACAATGTAATGTCCATAGGGGCGTCTTGAGTTATTAGCTAATCCAACGCGAACGCGGATTTTTTGAAGGTCTCTCATAGTCCATCATACACTCAGAAATTAATTTAACACGAATTTCTGGACGGGTTCATTCGACTGATTGGAATCCAGCGGTGGGTACTCGCAAGTGCACTTACGCGTACGCTGAAGTACGTGGTTGGTTTTGCATACTTTTTGACGAAGATTGGATGCAAAATCACTGAGGAAATCTCTATAGACGTATCTCTGGTGTGTATGAAGACTGCGTGCATAAAATGCTCATTCATTAGTGTGTTTTCACGAAGGATAGCTTTATAAACATTGCTCGCTCTCAACTCTTAGTGTTATAACCTTTCCGTGAAGTTGTAAATGTTGTATTCAGAACCGTTTACTTTAAAATCAACAAATCTTTATAATTAGCACTTTTCGTATAATCTGCAACCATCACACTTTGCAACATCTTCGATGTGAACGTGTACAGAATTTACATGCACTCATCGCAACTCTCTAACCTTTTTAGTTTTGAAGTCCATAGAAGGATAAAAAGATAAAGCTCTCGGCGTTGATCAATTCCTGAGGGATACGTTATACATTCGACTTCGCTAAGCATCGTTGAAGGTGAATGAATTCATGGCTAGGCTTTCCAATGACTCGCAGTGGCCTAACTATATATCATTCCAGTGCTGCTATCTTCCCAGACAAGTCTGGTAGTAATTTTCCGAGTCTGGAGAAATGGGAGGCTTAGTGGGTTTGGGGCGAGGGGATCGATCCCATGTGCATCGCAGGGCTCCTCCGACCACTGCGCTACATGCACCCGTATTGAAGTCCATAACCTTTGTAATTAACCTTTCTGTATTTACTGCTGAAAGAAGCTAAATAAAAATGTTTCGTGGATTTGCTTCATTTAGTTATCACCATTTTTGACGTGTATGCAGTCGATTAGATGTAATTCCCGATGTCATCCACACATCTTTTCTTCCACTTTCGGCCGATAACTTTGAAGGCACTTGAGTGCCTGGTCATTTGCACTCTATCCATTTGAATCAAGCTCGAATAGTGTTGGCCTCTTAACTCTCTGCACCTACATTGACTGAGTAGATACTCCATACGTTCAACATGCAAGTTCTAGAGGTCAAGTGGCGGAGCAGATGGGTATACCTAAACTGTGAAGAAAAGTTCTATACACTTAAACCGTGGAGAATCGAGAATGTTTGTACCCTTTGGTAGTCTTTGTAACACAAAGTGCATCGCCATCTTAGCGAGCATTTTTAGAAAACGTAGGACAATGCGTTGAAAACGTTAAGAGGAGTGCTGTAAGCAAGCACCATTTTTTCCATTCCTTCAATGCTTTTGAGTCCCACTATTTACTCTGCGTCCGTCTATATCTGTTAGGCTTCCTTCAGATACAATTTATTTTATACTTCTTTACTTTATGTCTTTTGTCAACTGGTAGTACAAGCGATTCCATCAATTCTCTCTGTATAAGTGGAAAATCGAAAGCTAGTCTTAATTTTTCTGCCGCCGGCGCCGTTCGAGCCTACGCAGTTTAATTTTTGATTGACAAATGACTATTATTTTACTTCATACTTCTGGGGGATTCAACTTTACCGCATTGGCGTGGCTTATGTAAGAATTGTAAAGAAAGCATGGAAATATGCTTTACATGTCATACAAGACTTTAGCAAATGGTGACAACCAAATACCTGAGTGATGGACGACTTGGATCTGTTGGAATAGAACGGAAGGTTACATCAAGTAACATATAAGATAAATGGGATTTGAAAAGCAGAAATTACCCATAAAGGGTACATAAGAGCCGAACTACAAGGTGGAAAAAGACTTACTTCAGAGCTACCAGAAGAAAACATACATCGCGACCATATGTGTGCAAGACCTGCCTTCCACTGAGTTTCCGACTTAAAACACTTCTGATTTTGCAACCGGCGGAAAAAATGCGATCTATACACCGACCCTATGAACCGCGACAAACAGTAAGAAGTATCCTAAAAAGATTTTTCGAACAAATGATAGAAAGACAGCTTTAGAGCTTTGCTGTAACTTTGTTTAGACAGGGTGCGCATTAATGTGAACTTCCCATGTTTTGAAGAAGGTGAAATCTAGTAAGCCTTTGAAAATAAGTACTGCATTGAATAACCTCACTGTAATCAATGGGAGACTAAGAGAACTTCGTATCCGAAGCTTACGACGATAGTGATGTTTCATGGTCATCTATTATATGTAGTCTGTTACACTGTCAGGTTTTTTTCCATATCATCTTACCCACCAACTTCTTTGGAAATACTTTGTTTTAGGAGCTGGATGAGACTCACTTATTTATCGACCGCGAAATAGTGAAGATTCTGGAGGAAAAATTGGATCACTTAATGGAGCAAATGAATCCAGAATTGAACGAGAAATGATTGAGGTTCTTGGATGTACATGGGTTTTTTTGTAACAGTAATAAGTTTTTATTTAAGTCTTATGTTCATTTGCTGTACTTTTAGACGTCTTCGCATGTGTTTTCCAAGAACCGTTTGTAATGTTCAGTGGCTATCCTGTTTTCCAAAGTATGTATATAGAACGTAGGATGAAAACAAAGGCTTGGCACTGCTCATTTTGGTGATTCCGATAGACCTGCATTTGGTCACAGAAGGCCCTTTTTTCTTCATTCTGAGTCGCTTCAAGGATGAAATTCGTGTCTCTTTGGAACTCTTACGTGCGACTGGATAACTCCATAGGAGTGATGGGTCTTTATTTCAGAACTTAATATTATGATCTAATGTAGTCTTATTACTTAGCCTTCCACCGTGTTCATTTTTATTCCGTGGTTGGTGCTTTTTTGAAATTGGCGATACCATAGTGAAGGTCATAAATTGTTTTTAACAACTGTGTAGCCTTAAGGCACAATGCCTGGTATGACTTAGTTTTTTAAAAGTAAATACCGAAAATTGGCCTACAAATGGGTAAAAACGGCAAGGGCTGCTGGTTTAAAACCATCAGTTGTCTCTCAACCAAAAGTTGACTTACCAACGTCTTGTACTTGCTTATAAAAATGCAAAAGTTAGTATCCAGCGTCTACCGATCCATCATTGTTTAAGGCTAGACCTACCATTAGCTGTGTAGACGGACCAACGGATAGGATAACATAGTTTTTAACCCTAACATTTACCCAGCTGTTGAAACACATTCCAGCCCATTTTACAAATACCCAGATGGTTCTAGATTGTCTACGTACTGCGCAACCCAGCAGTGGGTACGTGATGGAGTCCTTTGACGTTACCGCCCTTAAACAAACGTGTCGAATGACTCCGCAATGCAAGCCACATTCGAACTTCTTGTTGAACTTGAAGGAAAAATAAAAATGCATGGCTTGTTCATCCAGCAGCTTATGGCTCTCTTAAAGGAAGTGCCTACACTGCTCGATTTTCAGATGGTCTGGGAAATACTACGCGCAAATAAGGGGGCTGGCAATGGGACAGCGACTGATACCAAGCCTTGCCATTGCGTCTATGTCTAGAGTGGAAGCCTCCGCACTCGGTCTCCGGCCGCTACACTACTGCAGAAATACAGATGATTGTTTTGTCGTCTTCTCTATACAGGAGGAGATGAACCAAAAGACGATTGACTCCCGTTTTTAAACGTTCAAATTAACTTATCGAGTAGCGGTTACATGACAAAGTGGAACCGAAAACCAAGTAACAAAAACATCATGGTTCATTTCCTTTCTTCCCACCCTTCACACACAAAGAGGGCGCTTGTGAGAAACATGTTTCAAATAGCCACCTCTGTGTGCACAAGTAGGAAACTAAGGGAAGAATCGCGCGACTTGGCTCGCCAAATAGCCATGTCTAATGGCTACGAAATTGTAACCCCAAGAGATAAGTTCAAAAGGAAAGCGACGCGCCAAAACGAAACACTTGGCCAAAAGAAAGTCCCGTTTATGTTGCCCTTTATTAGCGATGAAATAAGTGCAGCGATGAAGCGGTGCTTAAGAAGGGCAGATTTAGAGGAATCGGTAGCAATAATTGAAATACCACAGAATACTCTTCGTCGTCAGTTGGTTCATAACCGCTTATATGACCGTCTGTGTCAAACACTAAATTGCGTGATCTGCCCTTATGGCAGGGACGGTGACTGCATGAGTTAAGGCACGATATACCTAATCTCTTGTGGTACTTGCGGAGACGAATATATTGGGGAAAGGCGCAGACCATTATGTATTCGCATAAAAGAACACGTAGTCAGCAAACGTAAACCAAATACTCCACTAGGCACACATAAGACCCAGAGACATAACGAGGAAAACATTGAAATACGTGTCACGATGCTCGCATAGGAATCGAGAACACAAGCGCGCAAGACTCTCGAGGTGTTCCGGATTAATTCCAGAAATCCGAAAATGAACCGCAGGGAAGAATGCCTCATTATAACGCGTTGCATTTGGCAGTACATAAGCCTGTTATTCTGATGAGAGGGACACATTACACTTCCATGTGAATTCTGTGCGGTTGGTCTAAACGCGACATACTCAGTGGAAGCCTCATAGAAAGTGGTGAGCGCGTAAGGTATCTATTCTGTGCTCAATGTGACTGAAATCTTGGTTTAGCGTT